>VZRX01000283.1:40677-98587 GCA_013398075.1 Notiomystis cincta | reverse complement strand
AAATTATATTTTATATATAATATTTATATTATATATATGTACATATGATATAAATCTTCCATGTCCATATTTGTGTTTTCAAGAGAAACTTGTTAAATTAATGAAGTTGCTCTCAGACTGAGAAATTAAGGCTCATTCGCTTTTCACTGTGTAAGACAAGTACTCATACATGCATCCAAAATAAATGGGGAAGAGTATAAGATATTTTCTTCTTGCTACTGAAATAGGAAAGTCCAGGAGAAATAACCAAGAAACTATTTTCTACCCCTTGATGATGGTACAAAGGCCTGCTATTGAAAAAAGACAAAACTTAAATACACATCAAAATCCCCAAAAGCGCTCCAGTGGCTTGGAAAGCTTCATTTCCCTATATTGCAGTTTATTCTGTGTTTGGCAAGTTTTAGAGGAAAAAATCCCTTATGGATGGTATAAAGGGATATCATCTGAGTGAGATTCCAATTTAAAGGAGTAAGAGAAGAACAGAAGTATTTTTGGTAACTCAAATGGGCTGAAATGAGAATGGAGAACAAGGAGAAAAATATAGTAAGATAGAAATGTAAGGGATAGAAGAAAAAAAAAAAAAAGCAGAATAAACTAATTAAATTGTCTGTAAAAGCAGTATAACAGGGAAAAAAGAGAACTCAACAAGAATGCACAGTATTTAGAAGCCAGGGCTGATCATTCACTTCCCAATCAGAGCAGTTATAAGGAAGAAATGAAGAGATTCCTTTGAGAGTAAATTCAGTTTGGTAACTTAGCATCTCATTTAGATAAACCAGCATGAAGTGTGTGTTAACCTCCCATTTCTGTGCAACAGACAACCTTGATTTATGATCTCAGTCAGTTTCTCAGATTCTAAGAATTGTTTTTAACAGTATTGCCAGAACTGAAGACCAATATTCTTTTCCTTTAGTGTCTGAAATCCACAAGTGTTGATGTGTACAAAAAGAAAAAGCCTCTTTGGCCCAAGCCTACCAGTGTAAAAAGTTCCCCATCTTTATTTATGGGAGGCCAGTGTTAGATGAAATTGACCATAAACTACTTATTGCTGTTGCCAAAAAAGGTCTGACAAACACTCCCACTGAGAAAAGAGAGTGCTTTTTTTTCTGCTACAAATATAGGATTTGCAAATTGAAAGCAAACCTGGAAAGATTTGTGGCTCACCCTCCAGAGCATTTCAGCAAAACAAAGCAGCTGAACAAAGTCCAGAACTAAATTAAATGCATGTCAGTCTGAGGAAACAGCAACATGTACACATCAACCACCAACTGTCCAATCCCAGGTAAAAAACAAACAATTGTCAGAGCTATGGCTAAGAATGCAGAGTAATGAAGGCTCTGATCTCAGTCCTATTATCAATCTGAAGGACAGCAGCTGACAGAGAATGAGGTTTGATCTAAGTGCAACTCCTGAAGGGATAAAGTCTAAAGACCTACAGGAACAGAAGCTGTTTCTTCCTCATTAAGACAGACCAAAAACTCCTTTAAACTGTGTCTAAAAAAGGTCACTACCAAACCTGCAATAATGTGGAGACTTGTGAAGCCATAGGCTGTAACCAGACCATTATGTTTGATTCCAGCCAATTATTTCTATTCACCTCTAATGTAGACATTTCATTTTCATGCTAGTCATACTTTTCAATTTACCTTATACATTGAGCTCTGTTTGGTTACCTTTTTTTTAAGGTGATAATGTCAAGCCTGGTAGCTTCATCTGTTCCCCCTAACCTCTTGCACTGGGAAGTTCTGTGAATAACCATTCCTTATGTGGCAGTGTATCAGCTTTCAGCATACTCCTCTCTTCTGTGGGGAAGTAAAATAGTCTTCTCAATTTGTCTCACACCTCTGACCATCTCTGCTGCTCTGATCTTATCTTTTTTATTCTATTAGCTCCTTTTCATGGTGGGATAACAAGAATGCCATATTGTGTTTGAGACATGAGAAACATCATTATTTATACAGCTGTATACTGCTTTCGTTTCTGCTTGCTGCTCCTTTACTAGTTGAAAGGAATTTATGTGCTTCCCATGACTGTCTTTTAGCACTGACCAGCTCTCATTCCTGCATGATGACAGTTCATTCAAATGCCATCACTCAGGATACAGAATTAATTTGCATTTATTAATTTACTTTGTGTGAAAGCAATTTATAAATTAAAGAAAAAAGGAATGTAAATAAGAACAACAACAAAACAGGATAGAAGAAAAAAAGTCTTCCTCCTCCCTTGTTGGCCAAAAAGCTTCTGCAGAGGTCTCAAATTGAAGAAATTAAGTGTCAGATCCATTACAAAATATAACTAAACACAACAAATACCACTGAAGTGATGTTGTTACCTCCAGACCAAAGGTCTCTAAAGCAAAGTAGATTTCTATTTTAGGCAGAAACAATCCCATCTCAAAACAAAAGCAGCCCTTAGATCATTACTTAAACTCTCCCAACATAACCCTACAAGAATATGGTTTATGTAAAGGAGTATTTTGTCATATAAGCTACATTCTCTGTAGAAAATGCTGTTTCTGACAGTGGATGTTAGTTTGGTGAAGACAGTGAGAAGTCAGACCTTAGAAATTCTCCTTATCTCAAGTAGGTTCATCCCTGAACAGGTTGCTGAAGTCTCTTAACATGGCATAAACATGTTTGTTTCATGGGTTGTTCACACAGTTAGTAACTTTAATTATTTTGCTGTTAAGGGCCATGTATCTCAGTTGCATTTTAATATTCTGTTTTTCCTACCGTATATTTAGAAGGTACAAATTTTCATCATACTTGGATTTCCTTTTTTTTCCCCCTCCTCCTCCTAAAAATAATCCAAATCCTTTTCTATAGCCAGGAAAATATAATGTGATCCCCTCAGAATTCTAGTGATCATACTTAAGGGTAGAAAGAAAAGGTATGGGGCTTATCTTTGAGACATCAAAAATAGAGTAATTTGTCACCTAAATTCTTAGGATTAAAGAAGGTTAGCAGAAAATATGAGCTGAAAATCTGCTCATCAGAAAAGACAACAGGATCAGATGTCAGCTGTAATGAATATTCTGATTTATAAGTTCTGTAGTCTTTGCTAGGGTCTGGGTAATTGCAATACCTTGGTTTAATTCCAATGTGTAATATGAGCCATACTGTCAGAGCAGATCTCATATCAGAGTGTAAAATACCTTCTGGATCCTGCAAGCAGTGCAAAGTTATCTCTGCTGTGAATTTGTGACTTCACACAACCAACAGGAGAGATGAGTGGCATGATCTCATCTCCTCAAAGAATAAGTCACTTGCAAAATAAGCAAATTAAGAAAGGACCCAAGGACACCTCAAAAGCACAATTTTAGTGCACCAGCTGCAGGAAAATATAATTTCAGAGAAAGGTATAAAATAGCTGAAGGGTTTAGAGATACATAATAGCCCTGTAAATTTCTTAAATGAATAAAAAATGTTTTTCTGTACCTCCCACACAGTGTTTTGTTAATGGCTTGTTGAATCTGTTTGAATTCTACATTTTGCACAATTTAAATAGAATCTTCTCAAGGAAAAGACAGACAGAATCTAGGAACTACACAAAAAAGAAATTACATTAAAAATCTGCAGTAATAATTATATTGATAACTCTAAGTCAAAGAGATGAGAAATTATCTTCTTATTTTAAGTAATCAACAAACTGTGAAGTTTTTTCATACCAAAGCTATAAATTTTTTTATGATTCCACATAGTTTTTAAACTTATATCTTCAGGACATGTAATTTGGCCTTCACACTTGCCAAGTTTTTTCTGTGTCTTTACAAGTCCAATACATTCAAGGCTACGAGGTGCTGAAAAATCGGTACAGCGACATTCTTTGTCTGCCACAGAGATATCTCAAGTGAAGTGATCAAAAATTTAAAAAAATCCAAATTTTATTGCATAACAGTGCACATATGGTCAAGTAATACACTGTGCTGAAATCCCAATTGCAGCACTCAGTATACACGTGCTTCATCAGCTCTGTTGCAGATTCTTTAGCTGGCCCCCACCAATTCTTTCCCAGTTACACTGATACAGCAAAAGATTTAGAAATGAGACACCAGAATTCACCACTGTTAGAGGAAACGTTCAGAAACAATGTTAAAACAGTCTCTAAACATTCATACAAGTTAACAAACTGATTTACACCAAGCTAACTGCAGATCACAGCTTCAGAGACTGCCCTGTGCTAATGGTTGGTGAGTAAATGATTCCCTAATCTGATTTAGTCTGTTTCACTGTGCCTTTATTCCCCAGGATATCAAATTACCTCAGGGACTACTTATCAATATACAGATGCTAATCAAAGCACTTGCTCAACATCTGAGGTACACGTTGCTCATACAGAAATATTTTGAGTACTTGGAGATAAATAACCTTTCAATAATGTAATAATAATAGTCTTTAAGTACACCCCTCTATTACAGATGCACTCTAAAATTATTTAAGCAGTTTTGATAACATAGCATGTTTAAAATATTCTTTCACGTTCAATATTGAAAAAAGATGTGTCTTGTGATGCCATTTGAAAGTGAACGTTCTGGTGGATTTTATATTGTCTTCAGTAGTGTTATATCCTGTTCATTGTCACCATTATAAATACCAAGTTATAATAAAGTACAATGGTGTGTTATTTTCCACTAAATGTTTACTTTATTTTCCAAAATTTTTATAGGAAAATAACACTTCCTTGATAATCTCCACAAAGGACTCTGGGTAGATAAAGCGAGTACTCGTTGCATATACTTTAGATAAATACTATTCGAAATATGAAAGAATTTGTGTGTTGGACAGAAATGGGTTAGAGGTGACTTTGAGGCTACATTCCCAGTTCAAATCCTCTCCTTCTCAACTTTATCAGATTCTTGAGGGCCACAGAGGCCCATTGTATTAGGAAGCATTAGGCAAAATGAAGGCCTGTGCTCCAGAAGAATGGGTACATACACTGAAACCTTTTATGATAACAAGAGTGTTTCAGGTCTGTTGACCCTTACAAGAGAACAAGTCTGAAGTAAATCAGTTACAGAAGAAAACACCATCACTTCCTGATTTCCTACAAATGAAATCTGTTTCAAAATACCACTAATAACATACTTTCCATTAAAGAAAAATATAAAATATATGAATAAAAAATACCAAGACATAACTGACAATTGTGGCATGGGAGAAAATACCTTCAAAATGTAGTTAAATCACTATGGAAAACCTGTCTGAGAACTTTTATTTGCATTGAAACTTTAGAAGTTAGTTATGCTTGTCTCTTATTGTGGTTTTGTGCAGCAGAGACAATAAACACTGTGGTACATTATACTTTGCTTTTAAAGTTCTACATTTAGAGAAAAAAAAAGTATCTCAAGGTCAACATTTCCTCAACATTTACATGACTACAATGAGGCTGTCAGTCTATGGTTCATGTGGATGAGCCATACTGCTCCTCCCAATAAAGTATTTGCTTTGCTTTTTTTGTAAGCTTATATTAAAAATGTCAATAACACAACACAAAAGTAAGAAAAAAAACAACAAAAGAAATAAAAAAGCTTCACCATAGAATATCTGGAATTTCACTTGATAGCAAAACAATGCAATGGAAGAATGTAACTGTAAATTGTACTCTAATTTGGGGCAAAATTATGATAGACAGAACAAAAAGATTGTTCAGCATTAGGTAATTTAAAACTAGGCTGTGTACAATTTTCCTCCTTATCTTGGCAGAGAAAGCTGTAATAAACATGCAATTACTAATATTAGAGAAATACATTTTTCTTCAAAAGACAGTTGTATTATATTTGCTTACAAATATGTTAAAATTTTTCAGTCTCTTTCAGCAATTATATGATATGGAGTGTTAAGGATTAAATGCAAAGAAGCAATTGCTATTTAGAGAGAATATTTTTTTGTAGCTAGCAGACCATCGTCCCTTTTGAAGGGCTGTAATAATACTGAAGATAAAATTACTATTTGAAAAAAATACCACGTAGTCACATTAAGTGTTTGCATGATTCCAAAAAGTAAAACTGTCTAACCTGGGATGCCTATTTTGGTTTTTTAGGTTTGGGTATTTTTTTCTGTGTGATGCTTTGGTCCCTTAAATCAGTATCTGAAGCACTGCCCTTTTGTGTACTGTTAATCAGCCCCTTTGACCAGTGTAATGTGAATTCAGAGCATTAAATTTCCTTTAGGGATTCCACACTAGCATAAGTGAGTGCACAAATTGCCCAGTAGGGTCTTATCCATAAGATACTATGCACCTGTAATTTCTATTCCCTTCATTGGAGCTGGGGGAGGTGTTCAATAGTCCATTCAGAGCTTCAGTGTACTTATGAGATCCAGCTAATTTTTTGGCTGGTCACAGCTGGCTGTACTTTAAAATAACAGGAGTCTCACAGCATCCTACTGAAACTGGATGCCAAAACTGAAATTAGGATGTTCAGTTTTCACAGTCCCAGTCTCGAATGCTGTCCCAGATTCTCCCAGAAACAATACCTCTGCATGCAATTATTATCTTCATATTTCAGCACAGAATGGAAACAGGATATCATCTTGGACACCTCCTGCACTTTGAGGACATTTATATTTTTCCCAGATTCCAGGACAGTAAGAAGCACCTAAATCAAACATCTAAACATAACCAAATGGACTGTGTTTGCTGTAACAGCATAGCTACAGCCTGTGGTCCAGATTCTAATCCTGGATAGACATAAATACAAGACTGCAGACGATTTTCATCAGTGAAAAATGAATACCTTGGGAAATGGAAAGCAACCAATTTCTTTCTCATTATGTGTTCATTTCTTAATTTGCAAGGGATAAGTTTTGCCTTCTTTGTAAAGCCTTGCTGGAAATAACAGGATTTGCACAGGTACAAATGAGGGCAAGATGTGTCTAATTATTTTAGGCTTTGAAATTAAAAAAGGAATTACTACTAGATTGCTGTGACCCTTCATTTTGCATAACTACCAGCCTATCATCCTTTAGTTTGAGAGATTTTGTCCTTTCATTGTAAGCACTCATCATTAACTTGTAGTCAGATGACTAGAAATGCATAATTTTCACTCTAGAGGGGAACTCTGAACTCTCTCAACTTATGTACCACTTGGTAAAGATGAGGAGAATTAGAGATGTACATTCCTCTTAGCATGGTTTGTATTTCGTTCTTCTAAGAGCAGTTACTTTTTTGTTTAGTTCAGGAGGATGATAAAGCCTCAGAAGACACAGGTCAGCTGTGATCAGAACCCTATGGTCCTTCCACAGTCCTGGCCTTTTGTAAAATCTCTGATTTCATAAAATTGGCATTATCTAATGAGAAAAAGAGTTAGATGGAATAATCAACAAAGGGGTCAACAGTGTTTAGATAGCTGGTGTGCTTTAAGCAAACATCCCCACTGTGAAATTTTCTAACAAAGTTCTGAAGCTTTCCAAAGCTACTTAGCTCTGATTAGAACAGAATCTTTCTGGCAAGAATACCAAAACTCTGATGATATTTATGACAAGAGTCTTGTATAGTATCATAGATGCATAAACTGGCCAGAAATATTCAAAAAGGCAAACAGTCCCATCTAAGATGTAATGAGAAAATATAATGTATGAACTGCTTTTCTAAATCCTCCCTTAAAGAACATGGCCACAAAACATTCTACTATAATTTACTTTGTAGACTCCAGAGAGCAGAATATGTTACTTTTTCTCCTTTCTTCTGTGGCTGACAGAAGAGAGTGGAGAAAGAAATGTCTTGAATGTTACCATAAGACAGGAAAAGCTGAGCAAATTATTGTCACACAGTAAATTGTACTTGCATTAAAATAGTTAGGGAAAAGGAATAACTGTTATTTGGGTTGATTTGCCTGTTCAGGCTGCTCTCCTTGGCAACCTGACTCTCACCCTTAATATTCTCCTACAGTTTTTTTTCTCGTTTGGGTATCTTGGGAAGCAATGCATCCTGACAAGGAGAAAATGGGGCAAAAATGTCCCAAATGAGACAAAGAGAAAGAGGCTCTCAATGACTTCTATGCCTCAGTCATCCATGGCAAGTGGTCACTCCAGCCCAGTTAGGAAAGGCAAATGCAGAGACTGGGAGAATGAAGACCCTAAGACCACTGTAGGAGAGGATCAGGTTTGAGACCACCTAAGGTACCTGAATGTGCACAAGTCCATGGGGCATGATGAGATTCGTCTGCAGGTCCTGAGGGAGTTGGCAGACAAAATTGCTAAGCCACTGTCTATCATTTCTGAAAAACTGTTGCAGACAGCTAAAGTCCCCAGTGACTGGAAAAAAGGAAATAAACCTCCCATTTTTAAAAAGGGGAAAGTAGAAGACCTGGGAAACTACAGACTATCCAGTCTTGCCTCTGTGCTAGGCAAGATCATGGAGCAAATTCTCCTGGAAACTAGACTGAGGCACATGGAAAACAAAGAGGTGGTTGGTAACAGCCAACGTTCCTTCACAAAGGGGAAATCATACCTGACAAATTTGGTGACCTTCTCTGATGAGGCTATAGCACTGGTGGATGGGGCAGAGGAACTGACATCATCTACCTGGACTTATGCAAAGTTTGACACTGTCCTGCATGTTATCCTTGTCTCCAAACTGGAGGTATGGATTTGAGGGATGGATCACCTGGGGATAAAGAACTGGCTGGATGGCTGCACACAAGGAGTTGTGGGCATTGGCTCATTGTCCACAGGGAGACCAGTGACCAGTGGTGTCCCTGAGGGGTCGGTCCTGGGGCAGAAACTGTTCAACATCTTGTGGGTGACATGGACAGTGGGATTGAGGGCACCCTCAGTAGGTTCACTGACAACTCTGAGCTGTGTGGGATGCTCAACACACTGGAGGGAAGGGATGGCATCCAGGGGGACCTGGACAGGCTGGAGAGCTGGGCCTGTGCAAACCACATGAGGTTCAACAAAGCCAAGTGCAGGGTCCAGCACTTGGGTCAGAGCAATCCCAGGAACACCCACAGGTTGGGCAGAGAAGTGATTGGGAGCAGCCCTGAGGAGAAGGACTTGGGGGTGATGGCTGATGAGAACCTCAGCATGAACCAGCAGCGTGTGCTCACAGCCCAGAAAGCCAATGGTGCCCTGGGCTGCATCCAAAGGAGTGTGGCCAGCAGGTCAAAGGAGGAGATTCTCCCCCTCTCCTCTGCTCTGGTGAGAGCCCACCTGGAGTGCTGCATCCAGCCCTGGGGTCTCCAGCATAAAAGGACTGGAACTGTTGGAGTAAGTCCAGAGGAGAGGCACAAAGCTGATAAGAGGACTGGAGCACCTTCACTCTAAAGAGAGGCTGAGAAAGTTGGGGCTGTTCAGCCTGGAGAAGAGAAGATTGCATGGAGACCTCATAGAAAACTTTCAGTAGCTGAAGGGGACCTACATTGGAAGCCAGAAAGAGACTCCTCATCATGAACTGTAGTGATACAACAAGTAATGGGCACAAATTGAAGGAGGGAAAATTTAGGTTAGATATTAGGAAGAAAATCTTTACTGTGGGGGTGGTGAGATACAGGAATAGGTTGCCCTGGTAGGTTGTGGATGTTCCATCCCTGGAAATGCTCAAGGTCAGGTCGGACAAGGCCTTGAGCAATGGGGTCTAGTGGGAAACGCCCTTGCCTATGGAAGGTAGGCTGGGACTAGATGATCTTTAAGGTCCCTTCCAAGCCAAACAATTCTATGTTTCTATGACTTTATTTGGTTTCCATTTTCCCTTTTTGCCAAAACTGCAGTTAATTATCAGTAGCTATCAGTCACAAATTGAACATGGCTATCATAGCAGAAGAATATTAAAAATAAAACAGGAGAGAGATTAAAAGAAAATCTCATCTAGAACAGTGTATGCATTTGTCTCTCTGAACTCCTGAGTGCTCCATTCCCAGGGAACAGCAATTCTTTGAATCCTTCTGCATCTTCTCCTTTTTATATAACAGATATTAAGAAGGGAAAAAAAAAAGAAGCAAACAATGGTCATGTTTTCTGGAAGCTAACATGTACAGATTTGTCTGAGTTATTATTCCAGGTGTCCCAACCCCCAAAATACCTGCAGAAACACTGAAATAAAAGCACGTACCTTATACTTCTGTTTCACCTTCTTCCTTTCTCTTACGCCCATTAATTTCTTCTGTCACATCTCAGCACTTCCCAATAAAACCATTATTTGTTATACCAGCCTGCCTACATTCACCTTCTCAGTGCAGTGTGGCCAATTAAATGATGATTTCCAGGGAAAGCAAAAGATGAGGTATCTGAAGATAACAGCACAGTCTATATCTTTTGGATCTTCATCTTGTATCTGCTGTAACTGAGGGACTTTTGTACTCTTTCTGTGCTTATTTCCTCAAGGTTATAGCTTCCTTTAGTGAAGTCTGCATCTTCTGTGCCTTGAATTGGATGAATCGGATTGAGCATACTGAAAAACTATCAAAAAATGCATCATCTCTTTCAATTATTTTTGAAATTTATGAGTGCTTACTGTAGTTCTGAGTTCAGCTGACAATACATAAAGCAAGTACTCACCACTTTTTGTCAAAGGCAGGAAGATAAAATCTAGCGATGCCTTGAACAGTGATCAGAGGAAAGCAAGTCTAAGACAATCTAATACTTGGGCTTGTTTTTTGAAGAAAGAAACTTATTCTGAAACAGTACAAGAAGCATCACTAAAGAAATTAGTTGGACATCCAGGGTGACAATTCCTTGTCTTGTGCTTTATACTGTTTCATTTGGTGCTTTAGAAATACTTTCTTGTAATAATATCTAGAGGAAGGATTAGAAAAACTATTAACCATTTAAGCTGTGAGGATAAGGTCAACAATACATTAGGAGCTACAGTCAGAACTTCAGTGGGGACAATTGACTTGTAGGAAGCCAAGAAAAGCTACATTAAGGCTGTGAGTACACGTTTGTAATGATTCCCTCCCCAAAACTCTCATAGTGACATAGTTCTACAGGACTCACTTTAACAGAATTTACCTGTGTCTGTCAGTCCCTGCATACATCTCCTTGACACTCATGTGTCAGGCTGCAGGAAATCATTCATCAAATTCCCAGAGGGAACAGCAGGACTGCACTTTGCAGGACTACTGCCAAACACTTTCTTCTGTCAGTGCTGGTGTCAATCTGCTGGGTCACTTTGTGTTTTCCTACCCACCCTACGTGTTCACAGCCCCACTCCACCAACCAATGCCTCTTTGAGCAGCCTTAGAAGAAAAGAAACAGTACCATTGTGGGGATAGGCATTACCTTCCCTGTTCACTTTCTTTGTACAGTGAGGGGACTCCAAACAGGAAATACGCAACCAACATGTGTGTCGTATTAAACCTATGCTATGATATAGCTGAGGAAAATCTTGCTTTTAAAAATCAAACAAATATTTGTTTTATTTATTTATTTATTTATTTTCTATTCCCATAAATTCTGCTCTTAAAACTAACTCAGACTTGCATTAAACAAAAGTAAAGAATTTTTTACCTACACTTCAGCTGAAGCATTCAGAAACATCAATTCAGAAGGTTTCTGCAATCTGGTTCACATATTGTGTTCAAATTATTCATTTCATCTTCCTTAAAACAGAAGAAAGAAGAAAAGCTGGACAAATGTAGAGAAATAAAGCACCTGTAGTGCCTCTCTTAATTGTTTAACCCAGAGGATTACATAGTGTTCCATAAGAAGGGGCAATTCATGCCACTGGCCCTGGTAGACTTGACAGATTTTACACAAATTTCTAATCTCTGTTACTGAAGGTCCTGCAGATAAACACTGCCATTTCTACTGAATTACCTTTAAACCAGGCATTCCTTTTCTTAGAGCATTATCCAGAAAGTTCTATGGTTATTACTAGAGATATCAAAAAAAAATTGAGAAGTAACATGACAGGAGAAAAGGATTTTATTTATTACATATATCTTTAACTAAATAAAGAGCTGCTGCAGATGTCTTTTTTTGTTCTAACAGATTCTCTTGTGCCTATACAGTCTAACAAACAGCTCAAATTTTCAGCAGAAGGATTGTATGCACATAGTGCAAATACACTGATTGACATAATAATTCCTGAGGAATGGGCTTATTTGACTGAAGTCTTGAAACATGAAATCATCTGAGCTTTCTGGACAGCACTTCATTGCCTTTAGAAATTCACACTCTGGGCTTGTTCTCTGCCCAGTGACATGAAAGGCCTGGGCCTGATTCTCGTTATAATCAGGGTGGAAGTTCCAGATCAGACCCCAGCTAGCCTGGCTCATGCTGAGCATGACTTTGAAGAAAGAAATAACTGGAAAAAGCCCAGGCTTTTCCACAGGCAAGTCTTTCAACCTTAAATGCAGTAATTAGAAAGCATTTGTGTCAAATCAAATTGGGAACAGAAGCAAACACCCCAGATTCTGCTAACTCCAATCATGTGAGTTGCTTTTTCAGGGGGCTCAGCCTGGTCTCCAGACCTACTTATGGATTTTTTCTTCTGTACGGCTGCTTCCATATTAGCATTTCCTAAGGGCCTACAAAACTGTTTCATTTCATCTGAACATATCCCAATCCCTTTAGTACCTCTCTATTTGGAGAGCATGTTGCAGCTTAGCTCTCTTTTTTCTCTGGAACTCCTCACATAACACTGCTGGAAACAGTTCTTCTTCTAGACAAAAAAACATAAACCAACACCACAACCACCACCCCCCAAACCCCCCACATATGTAATTTAATTATTATTTGAAAGAGAAAAGTAGAAAGTTGCTTTTCCTGCATCTGATGATGGCTCTGTGTGTCTTGCAATTTTACAGTAAGAAAGACCCCATGTGCACTTCTACTTCTAAAGATTACAACAGTTTAAACACAACAGGAAGCTTCACAGGGAAAAATAAATAAAATTACTAGCTACCATCAATGCGTGGTAATTTATAGTTCCAACAGCAACCTTAACTACTGCCAGCAGCTCGTAAATTGGAATGGATTACTAAATTTCACATTTTCCTTGTGACATGTTTTTTGGGGAGTGAGGGGAATCATAAAGGCAATATTTGTTACTATGAAATGTGTAAAAAACCTGTGCATACTTTTTACCATGCCCCCAACATAACTGAGTGTACTAAATTATGCTACATAGTGAACTAATAAACAGTAGCATTACCTGAAACTGTCATAAGCTCATGCCTGAAAAGCTCAAAACTTTCAGGGGTTACTAAGAGTGAACATTCAAAACTGAGTGTCAATGCTGATGCTGCACAAATGCAGACGTGTTGCTGTGGGCTGACCTTGGCCATCTGCCCAGTGGCTCACTGAACAGTGACAGGGGAAGAAAATGAGATGTAAAAGCTTGTGGATCAAAACAAAGACAGGGAGATCCCTTACCAAAACAGACTCAACCTGGGGAAAGCTAGTTTATTGTCAGTTAAATAGATTTGGGTAGTCAGAAACAAAGAGAAGAAATGTGACACCTTCCCACTGTCCAACCATTTGCTTTCCCAGGCTCAATATCACTTCTTTACTCCCAGTTCTCTATCTCTTCTCCCCTGAGCAGTGCAGGGAGACGAGGAATGGGGTTTGTGGTCAGTCCATAACAGCCCTTCTCTGCTGTTCCTTCAGGGCACATCCACAAGCCCCACAAGGTCTCTCCCAGGGCCACAGTGCCATCCCTGTTGGGATCTCTCCTCCCTTCCACCCCTCCTTCCACTCTCCCCTCGGGGCTTACAATGGAACAATTAACCTGCAGGCAAAATAGCAAATCCCACACACATTCCCCCAGTTAATCAACATGGGTGAACAGCTATGGACAAACTTTGATCCTACTATTTACTGGTCCAATGCTGAGTGAAAAAATCCTTGCCTTTGTTATACATAACTCCTAGGGTATAATAGCTTCCAGCCTTAAATGTCTGTGAATTCATCATCCTTCAGATCAGAGACAGGATCTTAGGCAAGCAGGGTAGAAGGGGTTGGCTGCTCTCACTGCAAGACTCCCAGTACTGCCCTCACAGCACTGCCTGGCCCAGGTTGTGCTTGTCTGCCATCAGTGGCACTGTAGCATCCACCCCAACCAACAGGCAGATGGGAATTGTGCAGCAGGATCTGGAAAAGCACTAAAACCCTCAGGAACATGGATAGATAATCCCATTGGTCTCCAAGACCTCTCCATGTCTTATCATGTGAATAAAGGCAGTGACTTCACTGGCTCAGTAGGTAAGAAATGCATGAATAGGGAAGGCATCCAAAGAAGTTACTGCTGGTGTGCAGTATTTGTGGAAGTCTCCCTCCTCTTGCAGGAATGGAAATCACATGGTAATTTTGATAAGTGGAAGTGCCATTGTGGTGGGTAGCTCAGAGCATCATCATCAAATTTGTTTGTGTTTTAAAGACCTTCTACACAGGCTGCTATGAAAGAAAAACATGTTCTAGTTTTAATAGTAAAACAGACTCTCCATGGAAAAGAGGGTAGTAAAGTTTTTGCCAGTAACATAGCACATTAGTCAGGAATGTTTATCCAGCTCCAAATATTTCAGACTCTTTAAATTTAAACTAATAATTATTGCAAGAAATTAGGCCTGTTTCTCATACTGTTTTGCTATTAATTTGTTATTTTCTCCCAAAGCAGCAACAAATGTCATGTTCTGCACAAATAAAATGTTTTAAATTGGTCTCCTTCAGATCAAACTCCAGATTTTCATTTTGGCTGTACCTAATGGAGTATATTTAGAAAAATCTTGGAAGTGTGTTTTCAATTTAATAAAAAATTTTGGTCAGGACTAATCAGAATTCATATATTATTCATGCAAATTATGACTTCTTGATCCAGACATCATAGGAATCTTGAATTTTGATTTTCAGATTCTGCAGGCAGGTGTTTAAATCTATGCCTCCATCTGTGTCTGGAAGTGCTCTGGCCTTGAATACATGGTAAAATTTGTTACCTATCTCATGCTTTTATCCTTTGTCAGACTGAAGAAATTTTATGTTTCTGTTCCTAGATGTTCTGAAGGAAGACTCATTCTCAAAACGTGCCTTCTGGATCAGACTTCTGCAGATAACCCACTAATTGCCACCACTTAAAAAAAAAACAAACAAACAAAAAAAACAGGCAAGTGAGACGTCTAGGGAAAAGAAAAGTTATTTTACATAAAAGGCCTATGATTAGAACTTTTTTTGGAGAAGAAAGACCTGAAATGAATTTCTTTCTCTGCTTGCAAAGACACAAACTTCTTTCAAGGTCCATTAGCTTGGCTGCACTATCCGGTGGCTATACATGTTGATGGCACACAGTCTCTCTTCCTGAGGATTTTCTTACAAACAGAAGAGAATTCATAGTGTCTTGTGCTACAGATAGTACAAGAAAGAGCTTGGAAAAGTAGGCTATTGATTAGAATGGTCATCTGGAAAGGAAGGTTTGTGGCTGAAATTTCTGCTCCAAAGAACAGTAATTTAATCAATGACTATGCCAAGTAATAGGGAAGATATGGATAGGACTGGAATGGGGTTTCCCCTCTTTTTCCTTGCAGATCTTGCTGGGACCAGAACTCTAAACTTTTGACTCTTAATCAAGTCAAACTAAATTTGTATCCACTGGACCAATTCTCTACTTGACTAAAAGGTTTAAACATTGGGATCCAAGATTGCCTGGTCTTCCTATCTACGTACCTTCAGAGATGGCTGCCAGGAGTAATACAGTATTAACATAAATGGCACTTATATTGAAAATATATATGACATACACTTTCATGAGCTACATGCAGTTAAAATAAATCAACTGTTTTGAAAGACTGAAGATCTCCTCAGACATCTTAAATTCTAGGTCGCCAAGGAAACAAAAATATTTATTCTATTGTTGCTTATTTCTAGGATAGTTGGGAGAATTTCAGAAGAAATCCTACTTTTAGCTGAACATATGGTCCAGTTATACAGTTTATACCGTAATGAAACACAAATAGAAATGCTTGTGTGACACTTTTAAGAACAAATTGGCTTGAAAATTTTGAGCGCAGCATTTTATTGATTGAATGACACAATGAGTTCTAGCATCCCTCTGCATTGCCAATGGATAATTATGATTATTACAAGGAGAATGCTTTGACAGAGAAGTGAGGCAAGTCTCTGTTTTCTATAGCTCTGAAAGACTACTTCCCTCTAGAGGCCATATGTGGAAGCACAAAACAGTTTTATATTACAATTTTTATTTTTCTTTTAAAATAATAAATTAAAATTAATATGAATTATACCTTTCACTATCCAATATAATTAAGAGGAAAAAACATCCCAAGAAGTAAGAAGTACTCCAAGTACAATAATTCATACAGCCAAGTACATCCATTTTAAGTCACTGGAACAAATCCTTAAACAGCTAGATGCAGAGAAAACCCACTTTGCCAAACTTTCAGGCTGAACTCCACAGATCATTATTCACTGTTGCAAGAGCATTAAAAAAGTGACTTGTGAGAGCTGAAATCGTGCATACATTATTTCCAAATTACAGACTGTCAATTCCATTGCTTCCAGAAAAAAAAAAAAAGGGAAGAAAAGAATAAGAGAAAAAATGTGTTAGTCTTATGAAGTCAGGTTTTCTCAAATGATTTTCACTGAATAAGCAGAACTCTTAAATATTCTATTTTGAACATTTTAAAGCCTATCCCTACACATAGTTTAACATAGAGCATATTCCACATACATCTTTATCCATTTTGTCACAGGTTGTTCTTGAAAGCATACACTGATGTTACCAATAGGAAGTGCTAATTGACTGCTTTCTCAAATTACTCTTAAATAGAGTAGGTTTTGACAGAATATCCACAAATCTAAAAAGCAACCCAAATGTCAAAGATCAGAAACTGCACCCTGTGTTCCTTAATCCATCTGTACAAGATTCAGAAGGCAGGGTGGAAACCCTTTCAGCTGCCACACATCTCTCTTGTCACTTGTGTAAATGGAGCAACTCTTTGAGAAGTTTAGTGCCCACAGCTGGAGCAATCTCTGGGGGAACAGACACAGTTTTGTCATCCTGCCTCTCTTTTCTGGTTCAGAGCCATTTTGTCAAATATGCAGCTGTGGGTTTCTTCCCACTTTTACAGGGTGACTGCCAGGGACCTAGAGTGTTCTGTCCCATTCCTTTTCAAGCTTTGGTTGCCAGTTCTTTCCACGCAGCCTTTGCCCAGAGTCACATCCTTCCCAAAGCTGTTGAACCTAATGTCTCCCTCACCCTATGCTTCTTACCTGTGTGAATTCCAGTGGACTTGTTTCTTCCATATTCCCTGCATAACAAATTATTCCAGTGAATTTGATTGTAATTTGGCCATGTATCTCCTCTGCCAGCCTTCAGATCTTTGCTGGAGGTGAGAGGGTATCCAGGTGATGCCCTTGATGCAGCCAACAGTGTTTAAGCCTGCAATTTAAAAAAAGCACAAGCACTGCCTTTTAATCTGAGAGCTTCTTTTGCATTTGGATTGCTCGTGTAAGCTTCCAGGAGCACCTGCTCCCAAGTCCATGAAATCTCCGGCCAACTGCTTTCTCCAATGTCCATTCATTTTTCTTAAAACTCTCCCTTGCACATTACCAAAGTCCTTTCCCCTTTTGGCAATATATGTTGTTTATTTTTAACTTTTCTAGATATCTGAGAGGAAAAGATTCATATAGGGATGAAGAGGGGCAACCATTTCTGAATATAGTCAATTTCTCCCTAAGGATAAAGCTAAATATTAGAGATGATTAGGTAAACCCTCTCATTGCTTAAAATTACCTCCCCTTCTGTCAGACATTCATAGATGAAGGTAGGAAACACAGATTTATTTAAACAGAATGATTCCCCTTAATTTATTTTGTGTATAGAAATCTCCCTTCAGTTTCCTCAGCAAAAAGCAAGGCTTCTCAAGGTGGATTGAGGTAACTTGTGTTGATTAAGACCTCTCTTCTACAATATTTATTTTCTTTATGACCATCCTTCAGCTCAGTGCTTGTTCTAAAGAGTCCTTTGACAAAAATTCCTCCTCAAGCTTAGCACCTCTCACACCTACCTACACTTTCTTACCATGTTGCCTTCCAGACTCCAAGGTTTTTTTGTCTCGTGACTATCTTTATTCCTTTTTACTCTCTTTCATCTGAAAGACAGGAAACCTCACTTCCCTACTTTCAGTGATCTCCTTACATGATTTATTGCTGATCAAAGTGTTTTCATTTAAAACCAAGCACAGTAACACTGCTGCAGTCTAAGATATGTATGGAAAGGCCAGGAACATATGCTGGCAAAAGCATTTTAACAGTCATTTAAATGGCATCACTAAACAAAGCTTGCAGTAAAAGCAAACTGCAAACATAAATTATATAGAAAACCTTGCCAAATCACAATGCTGGTTTGCTCTACTTCCACCTGCACGGGAAATTCTCTTCTGTTTTGAAATCTTGGCCTGAGGCCTCACAGGATGAGGCTAGAATATCCCCAGCAAGTGGTAGGGGAGGGAGCATGCTCAGTGGTGGCAATAAAAAAAAGAATTCTGAGTCTACTAAGCAAAGAGTTTTTCAGTGCATTGTAATTCAGCAGTGCCTAAGCAAACTATGACAGGAACAAATGAACACCTTGAAAAGCATGCAAAATTTGATTCTGAAATGCATGTATGTATTAAAGCTTTTCAGTGAAGTAGGTGTGACAGCTCATCATGGATATGATGAGTTATGCTAATATTACTGTCAAAAACAAACCAAAAGCCCAACAATGGAACTGTTCAGACTGCGTGAAAAAAATCACAACCTAATAGTTATGGTTTGATAAAATCATAGTGGTAAAAGTTTGCTTTTTTTCATGGGCAACTGCAGACTTCACCACCTGTGCCATCTGCAATAATCTTGCTTTAGAGCATCACGTCTGTGAATGTGCATCTATGACCCACATCAATTATAGCTCACTAGAGCCTGATATATAAACTTGCTGACTGAAACATGGCCACTTCAACTGGCAACACTTGAAGCATTTAGTTAATAAGCAGCATGAATCATACCTAAATTTATGCAATTCTCTTCAGCCCCCAGGATGCATTCTCAAGAAATTTGAGCTGGGCAATGTGCATTTCATTGTACTAAGAGTCCTCAGTGAGGGAGCTGGGCCTCTTTACACCGAGTACCCTGGAAAGCAGTGGTGACAAAACATATTATGAATAAAAATCAGCAGTTATTAGGTAAGCCACAGACAATTTATGCCTTGAATCAATGCCTAGTAGTATATCTTCCCCTCTCTCCTGCATTTCCCACAATGTATACCATAAGGATTCTCCTTATTTAACTTACTCGATAAGTTACTAATTAGAAGCTGCTTCTCAGCCAACTAAGAAGAGGCTGAAACAGATTTTCCAGTTAGTTACATACACTTAGGTGAGTCACAGAGAAAGGAAAACATTCTTTTTTCTGCTGTTTCCTTTAAATGTTCAGAACTGTGTTAATTCAGTTCTTGGAAAAAGAAAATGAGGCACATACAGAACGTCACTCACTATTTTGTTCCTCTTGTGGGTCATCTTTGGTATCAAGGACACCAAGAAGGACGAGGTAGTCTTGAAATGGCACTATTGTTTCATGGGCCATGGCACTATAAAAGCAGTAGTGTCTTCTAATTGATTACTGGTAGTACATCTTTCCAACTGCAGCATTGAAAACAGGATTGACGACAGCAGGGATGATTTAAGTTAGCTTTTACCACAGCTTATGGAGAAAAGGTTGACAAGAAATTATTTGAAGTGTAGAAGGCTGAACTCAATCAGACAGTTTCATTTTCTTGCTATTTGCTTTGACAGCTGTAGTTCAGATTTCTGGTTTGTGTTGCTCATTACATTTGTTTGTCCTTCTGACTTTGCTGTCATTAATACCTTTATGATCCCAGAAATACTGACTTGGTTAATGGTACTTTTTCTGTATATAAAAAAGTATTTTCTTGTCAAAACAAACATTCAGACAGACTTTCATCCCACTTCTCTAGAAAGGTACATATGGAAATGGGCGTTCCTTTTCCATAACTTATCGGCTCTGCATCTATCATGATACATCTGAAATAAAAACAAACTAAGCTCTTGCTGGAGGTCCAGTAGCCTGACTACTGAAAATGCAAGTAGTGAGGAATAGTTTTCGGTTTTGGTTTTGGTTTTGTGTTTCATTAGGGGGCGTGGTTTTCTTAAAACATTAACTGTGCTTACACAGCAAGGTAATTGAAATTCATTTTCTCTGTCCTGGAATGAGTCCTGACACATCCAAATGAAATTCATATGTATGATCTTTCACAGGAAATCATGACACATAGTTGCTGGTGTTCCAGTCTGAATGATTGGTGATCAGAAATACAGGATAGGAAGACAAGTGGACCTGTCCTGTCAGCGAACATGAGCACAAAGACTACCCGCGCCAGCTTGCTCTGAACTGAAGTCAAAGGTGCAGCTCAGCCACACAAGTCCACTGAAGCAGCAGAAATCCCCTTGGTGGATGTTTTCTGAGTCCTCTCTGGGATGCTCTGCTCAACATGTATTTCTGGTGTTTCCACCAGAATTTTTAAGTTTAAGAATTTTAAAGTAATTTTTAAGCTCTCAGCTGTCACTTCTCTGCCCACTGGTTGGTTTCCCCATAAAATCAACTGTCTGTCCTTGATTTCCTTTTTCTTCTAGCTCATTCTTATTCCATGAGACCTTTGCTAAAGGTTGGACAAACATACAGCCTACACAGTAAATTGACAAGATGTCCAAGGCTGGGAGACCTGACCCTTCCAAGAACTGCTTTGGTTTTACTTACCTTTTACAAGGGACTGGGATTTCAGTGTGCTATCTGTTGTTTTTCTTGGTCTCTGTTCTCTTGTACTAATTTGTCACTTTAACATTTTACAGACTAGTTTAGATGCAATTTAAAGGTAAAATCTTCCCTGTCCAGAGCTACCTAATTTATAAAAAAATCCTAAACAACTGTGATGAAGAAATGCACAAGAGTACAATTGTAGTACAATGTCTCAGATTTGAGCAGAGGGTTTGGTTTTTTTCTCTCTCTCTCTTGTATGCTGTCTTTCATGTCAATGTAGGAAAAACTGGACATTCACAACACAGAAAGGAGTACCAGAGAAATGAATTGCATTTTGTGATTTTAATTCCATTTAAGTAAATTGCTATATGTTTGACCTTTCTTTTATTCATGGAATAACAACTTTAAATTCTTCAATTATTTTAACAACTTAAAATGGTTCAGTTTTTCAGATTTAATAAAATAAGTTATTTTTTTCTAAGAAAATACCCTGGGATGACCTAATGCTACAATTACATATAAAACAAGTATAATACAAAATACTGCCAGAGTTTTACTAATTCAGCTATGAAAAGAATGAGAGATGCATTAAAAGCTACTTTAAAAATTCATTGTAATCTTTCAATCTGTTACAATTTTGGCATTCTCTCCAAGTGAAAATAACTCACCTTCACTCTATGAGACTAAGATACAACTTTGGCTTGTTTTGGAGTTTTTGTTGGAACCTGAAGTTGGAGCCAGAATCCCTAAGAGAAATAATGGATGTTTTAAAAATTTCAGTCATAATAAGGAGAGAGAGCATCTCGTTTTAAACCTCCACAGGATATTGTGGGTTTGTAGGTCCAATAGGAACTCTACAGCTTACTTTCAGAAGGCTGGAAGTGGAGAAATAAGAGGGAGAGAGCCACATGTAATCACCAAGAGCAATAGTACATGTGTTCAGTGCCACAGAAACAGAGCTGAGCACTGGCTAAGAGACAGACCAACAGTTCTGTACCTGTGAGAGAAAGGAATGATACAGTTCTCTGCTAGATGCAGAAGGCTGTTTTCCTCCTAAACAAAATCACCAAGGGGGAAATAAATAATTTCAAACAGGGCTCCAGGCATAAATTATACAGCTACACTGCCTTGTTAAAAATCTGTAGAAGAGATCTAGACAGATCCTAAACTCCTCCTTAAAAGGAGGTGTCATGGATCTTGGTGGAGACCTCCACCTCTGACACAAAAGACCACAGGTTTTGCCTAAGAGAAAGTGAGATGGCAAGTATTGCCTTGGCCTACAGGGAACACAATATTAGCTTGAACAATAGATAATAGGGCATATCTCTTCAAATGAATGGATGGGAACACCTCTGTAACATCTTCCAGTTCAAAACCTTAGCATCAATCAGCTTGAATTTCAGCAGGTATCCTTCATCCACGCTGCCACCTCTGTTATGCACAGGGTAAAACTCCCAGCTGTGCAATGCAGACACCACAGCAATCTCTCATTACCCCTTCTGAGAGCACCCCAACAGGCATCGGCCAGGGCATGCCACAGGAGAAGATCCATCAGGATCCTTTCTTAAGAGTCTCCTTGGAACAAAACAGAAGTCACTGGGCATGACCCCAATAAGATCACTGTGATATTAATTATCCCGCCTAGTCTAATTAAATGCCAAAATATGGTCATGGTTACTAAGAGAAATATGGAAGACTTTCCTGAATTAGGCTAATGAAATAACACAAAACAAGCAGTCTTCAACAGCATTAGTCTCTAGCCTTTCCAGCTTTGAATATGGAAATATTGTCTTCTCTAGTGAGTTGATGTGGAAGCAAGAGCTATCCCAATCTTCCAGAAACACCAGCCCCAGCAAACCTAGGTCTCTCCTCTCAAGGGCAAGTCTGGATTTAACTGAAAGCATCCTCACTATCCATTTGGCTTCTTTCTCCTGTTGCAGTTCTTCTAACAGGTATGAAACACTGGAAAATTACAAAAGCAACATTTTAAAGCCAATTTTCACAGATAAAAATGGCTACTCCATGTTCAAAAGTCATTAATTTTCAACATTCAAGGTGATGCTGCCTGGGCTTGAAGAGAAACAGTTCTTTTTCCATGCAATTAAAAGTTAATGAGAAAAAAAGCAGCCCCAAAAATATATATTATTCCAGATGTCTAATCTGCTTGCATTTTAAAATAAATAATTTGGTTTTTCAAAATTTAAGAAAAAAACCTGTAGGTTATTAAAAGCCATCTGCAAAACTCCTTGACTCCAGATACTATTAATATAAGCAAACAAGTTTAAGAAGTTCATCTTTGCATGAAGGATGTCCACTGTATGGTTCTCTGTAACTCAGCTCATCCTTGACACTACACATGGGCTCTTGAGTCACTAGTCAATGGGGCATGGCTGGTGAAGAAAGCTTCATTAGCTGCTTTGACTCTATGACAGTTAATTACTCTGAAAGAGTTTGTGTGTGGAAGGACAGCACAGGGCAAGCAAAGCACTCACAGTGGAGATTTTTGTTCCATTATTATGCTTTGCTGGTGTTGCTTTGTTTTTCAAATCAGAATGACTGATATCACTTATCACTTATGAGAAAGTCAAGGGCATATCAGGATGGAGTCAGTGAACATATGCATAACCAGAATCTGATCAATCTTACAGGGATAAGTACATAAAAACTGTCAAAATTTCTCTCCAGACCATGAGATATAGTATATTATTTCATTATTTTTCTTAGCAGAGAAAATTCAGAGGAGAGAACCAGATAAAAAACATCTGATATGTCAAAAAAAAATAAAATCTATGCAATGAGACAAGATCTCCAAGAAGTGACACAATTAATTGCAATTGAAATGAATGTCAGAGGGCAGCTTCTCACACTCTAAAGATGTGGTGTAGAAGGTCTGTGCTGAGTTTATGGTTGACTCATGGTCAAAGTGATTTGCAACACATGCCTCTGGAGACAATATAACTTGTAGAAAGTACAGCTACAGGTGAAACTTGCCACATACATTATGTCTGAACAGCAAAATCAGTTGTGTCATTTACACTGTGTTACAGGCTGCCAATAGCCTTGTTATAATTACCCTGTACAGCATTTTGCTTAATCTTCCTGTCACTTGTAAAAGGTGACATCCACATAGCAGCAGGAATCCTCCTTCAAGAAATCATGTAACAAAGCCACCAGAAGCATACATTTAAATGCTCATACAATATAAGGGGAGGGGAAAAAAAGCCTGCTTGCTTCATGAATATCTGTGATTTTTATATCACAAGAACATTTACTTGAACATTTCAGTGGATTGAATGGGTTAAATAAGGAACAGCTTTCCTTGTTATTTATTATTAATGACATGTTGTACTGACTTCATAGCTTGGCTAGAGATCCTTTAGCTTTCCCCTTCAAAAAACCCTATTAATTCCCCCAAAAAGAAAGCTCTCATTGCATGTGGAAAGAAAAATCAGGACATAAAATTAGATGTTGTCACTCCAAATCATAAAAGTGTCAGGCTTTGCTGCCTCCTGGTTTCCTAACACCATGTCCAGTGCTGCCTCTGCTATTTTGAGGGACACATCTGTGCTTTACTGGAGAGCTACAGTGATAAAGGTGGACAGAGCATCAGAGGCACAAAGGTACATGGTGGGTTTACCTCATCATACAGTGTCACCACTAATCATTATGGACCAACTTTGCCTGCCCTGGAACCAGATGTGAGTTGTTCTTACTCTTCTAAAATGTCCTGAAACATCTCACATGCTGTTCACAGTAAATAGCCCCATACACACCTTGTCTCCTAAGAAAACATCTGTCTGCACATTGCAGGTATTCTTGCCCAGTGCTGCAGCTGGTGTCAGCTTCCTTAATATAAAATTCTCAACTTCTTTTAGATTCCCCACAAGTGAATTAAAAAAAAAAAGACAAGGCTGGGAATAGAGAACCTGTCTATCTGTTCATCAGCTCCCACTCCCTATATATTACCCACTCCTCTCCCAAGCATCCATTTTATCCCAGAGCACCACAGTGAGGCAGAAAAGTGATGTGCTTAACATCAAAAGAGCTCTGCAAGAGAGCCAGGAATGGAACCTGTGTCCCCTGACTCCCAATTGCCTTGCCTACAGACACCCTTCTTTCTCTGTAAAAGTAGAGGGACATGCTTGGTACTAAATTTAAATTGTGATGTGAACTAAAAGCCATGTGCCCTCCCCACTCCATGCATAATAGTCAGCAATTAGCAACTCTACAACTGAGGCAGTAAATAACCTATTTTCCCATTGTTTCATTTGCTACACATGAAATTAATTTCCTATGCTCCCTGGATCTAAAAGTGAGCTGCTTAACTGGCTCTCTTGTCCATGTTCAAGGCAATCTTTCATAATAAATTAAAGGAAATACAGCATGTTCACAGTGACTGGAAAAGAATTGTGTGGCAGCACATAAATCAGCAAGAAGGCTCTCCCAGAACAACTTGTTAGCAACTGATGTGGCATTTATAGGAAGATGTCTGTGACAGTGTTCTTTCTGAAAGCAAAATAACCACTAACTATTTGCTAGAGTTTTCTCCTCCCCTGCTAAGTAAAGCATCAATTAGATGAGCACCATTTAGAGTTGCACAGTTCGACACTTTTAATCCCTTGAAGGCTGCTCTCGTGCCTTCCCTGCATGCTTGCATAAGAATTACAGGTTGCTTGTCAGCTTGAACAATCATTTTCATATTTAAAGAAAAAAACAACTCAAAAACAAACCACACAGAGAAAGGAAGAAAAAGAAAGACAAAGAAAGGTTTCCCCATGCAATATATAGAAATTATTCTGGAGGTAGTATTCTGAAGAAGTTTATCCTCCCAAATCACCTTGAATCTCATTGTATCTGACCAGAAGCAACACTGTGCAATGTCAAACATGGTCTTTCTGCAGTTTTTCCTGTAGCTGATTCTGTTGGCTTATTTGGTGAGTGGGGGGCCAGGGTCTCACAGAGAGGGTCTGATTCTAGAAAAAGACCCACTGAGACATGGTCAGTGAACTGTGTGAGAGTGAGCATGCAAGGAAAACTAAGACTCCCAGAACTTCCCAAGGCTCTGAGCTGCCTTATGTTTCTCCACCTGTTTTAGATCAGAACAATCAGACTTACAGGCACCTAAATGATTATTGTAGAATATTAGGTATTTTTTCAGTTTTATGATTTATGGGCACAGCACATTCATATCTCGTTCAGATACTCGTAGATGTTCCCAGCTGTGCATTGGCCTCTACAGCTCTAACATGAGCTTCACGGCCTGTTACTTCCCCTCTAAGCCCTTTTCACACCAGATAACACTGTTCTTACAGATGGAGACAGTCAGGGAGAGTGGAATTTATATGGAATTCTCAGTTGTGCCACAGATGTTACAGGGGCTACAACACGACGTCAATTGATACTTGATAAATCTTGGGTTTTGAGGAACACACCAAATTCCCTGCACATTCAGAGTGCACATTCACCCACTGAAAAAGGAAGTGAATTTCCCTTGGAGACTGACAACTCACTCTTCTGCTAGCTTTCAAAAGGCTCCTACATTTGAGCAAGATCTAAAGTCATCTGCTGTATCCAAGAGGCCAGAAAATCCCTGTGGAAAGAACAGACATACAGGCTGCACAACTTGTCTATATTTGAATCAGAGTTCTGAGACAGAAAAAAAGAAAATACAAATTTGTACACCTGTTTTAAAACACCTGCTTAAATGCAAAGCTGTAGTAAACCAGGTCATAGCAATGTGCATGCTAATAAGCATCCTGTTGTGCTATCAGAAGGTTCAGGAGGAATCATGAAAAGCATTTAATGTTCTCTTTTCTATCCCTTCACAGCATGTGATTATAGTCAAACCCTTTTTTATTTTTTTAATAGACTTAGAAGAATGCAAATGGTCTTTTTAATTGTTCATGAGATGTCATTAAATTTTTCTTTTACGCTCAGAGTTCATTCTTTTAATCAGCTGTTTGGTCCCTTCCAGACAAATGTAAGAGGAGGCATAGTTTCCTTTATTTTTTTTCTTTAATAGAAAATGCAACTTCAAAGTGAAATGATTAGAGATTTTAAGTTTTTATAAACTCCTACACTTGGGGGGTTAATTAGCATTTAAAAATGGACTTTTGTTATCAAAGCTAAACTATCTGACCTCGGCTTTATGTATTCATTGTGAATTCAGATGCTTCTGAAAGAGCCTGATTTATGATAAAATATTAATTTTTTTCCACCTTCACTTTGCTGCCTGCAAACTACAGCCATGGATCAACACTTTAAAAACCTAGGAGAATTAAGACCCTGTTCCTAGAAGAAAAGGATACATTTCAATAGACAAGGTGGTATGAGCACCACTCCTTTTATTCTTTCTTTGGGCAAGAGAGTGCTTCTCAAAGTCCTTTTAGAGTGGGAAAAAAGATACTCAAAATCATCTTTAAAACAACAACTGTACAAATGTTCTCTTTAAGTGCAAATGGCTGCAGGAACTGGAAGGAAGACTATTGGCAAATGTAACAGAGTTTGTCCTCAGAATATGAGATATCAGCTTTATTAAGACCCCTCCCAAATATTCCTCAGATCTGGGAATGACAGGAGAGGCAGCATGTCCCCAAAGACAGGCAAAGGTTAAAACTACCTGTCAGTGTAAGTGACAAGGTCATGAATACTACAAAAAGAAAACAAATATTTAACTCCAGTGGTACAAGCAACATCTCTGTGTCTGTTTCCAGTGACTGGATTAGACGCTCAAGGGATTCCATTTTACATGAAGTTTCAGTCTTGTAAATACAAGCCTTGTGACCTTATCCCAGTTCTTGTGCCTTATCATAAGGCACAGCACAGTCAAAAACTAGGCCAAGAAAAGAGCTGAATTGTGTTTTGGTGTTGTCAACATGCACAAGCCCCAACAAACCAACTACCCATGCACTGTTTGCTGAAAACCAATCTGGCTATCCTCGACAATAAATGAAAGCCAAATTAGCTCAGTTGGACACCATTGTCATTGTGATCAAACTAATTTCTTTAAGCTTTCTTTCTTCTTCTTATCTTGTTGTACGGGGGTGAGAGGGCACAGGTATTTTTTATTTAGGGGTTTGTTTGTTCATTTGTTTGTGATTTTTTTGCTTGGTTAGTTGGTTGGCTTGTGGTTTGGTTTTTTAACTTGTTTTTTTTCAAAACTACTTTGAACAATTCCAAAAATGTGGCAGTCTAGAGACCTTAAAGCCATTCTGCCTTTCAGGATCTATGGCAAGTTTGCCTGGCACATTTTATCTTCTTGTTCAAAGGTAATTAAGTTTTTTATTTGTTTTGTTTTTTGAAGACACTCCAATGTTCAGGGCTAAAAGGCTGGTGAAGAAATGAGTGGATTGAAGTAGTGAGCAGATCTGACACTTTAAAAGATAATATCTCTGCTGAATCTCTACTGCTAGGTTAAGCATTTGGCAGGCATCTTGTGATTGCTTCCACAGAGACAGGGCAGCAGAGGGATGACATTAAAGGTTAAGCCCCCAAAACTCTGAAGTGACCTGTGATTAGGCCATGTTCAGGAGCACAGTCAGACACCTACAGATACACCTCATGGAGTCCATGGGGAGATCAGGTGTGCAGGAACATACTGCTGTCAGTGGATATCAAGTGCATCACTTTAGCCTGAAACAGAAACAGAACTTAATAACACAAGGATTATTTCAAAGATACAGTTTCTGCTGGGAGAAAAATTGATGAGGGTGCAAACTACAGACTATTGCAGATGCATGTTTACCTGGATGACATTTCCAGTAATCATCCTGCAGGCAAATAAATCAGAGACATATACTACATTTTTCTCTCCTAGATACTAATTTATTTCTTTTCTATATCGAGAATTTCTCATTTTGACATATTTCTATCATGCCACAAAGCAAATTCTGTTTCCAGGAATAGTACATCAATTTTCAAAATTCTTATCTATAGATTAAACGTGCTAGACCAACCCAGAAACATTTATTTAGGTTAGTTACACTGTCTGAAATAAGACAAAGCATATTAGTATGTCTGCTTTTACAGCCTTTTGTGCAAAAACATTATGTTAATGGGGTCACCATAATACAGGAAGGATCAGACAAGTTCCTACAGGGTTCATAAGTACATGAAAATATTCCATATAAAAACTGTAATGCTCTGTATGTTTCTAGGAAGGATATTAAACCCCCATAAATATCAAAACCCCTTACTTTTGGGGCTGTAGAATATTTGAAGTGTTTCACAGAAACTGCTCACTTGTGTTCTACCTATGATTTCAGACCTCTTAAATCCTGCTACCCAGGGGCAGTAGAAATTTATAAACTGCTCAGAGTGCCTATAAAGAAGCCTTATGCATTGCTTAAGAACAAAATTAATCTAAAACCTTACTGAAAGGGCTAAGGCACATTCCATGATGCACTCATTCTTTTTTTAAGTTAAAAAGGGAAGGTTTCCTTATTAATACTGCCACTCACAAATTTCTAATACACCTCTCCCCTCTCCAACAGGCCACAAAAACAAAACTGGGAGTTGAAATAGTTTCCCACACTGAGATTCCACTCTCACTGTAAAGCCACTGCCTCTGACTCAGCTGTGGGACACAGGCATCATTCTGAGCCCTGCTGACCATGGCATTGTCCCATCCAAGCCTTGCCCCACGAGGGGATGACACCCAAACACACCCTTCCTCCCCAAGCTGTGTCTGTGGCATGGGAAGACAGCAGCATATTTAAGAGCATTACATAACCAAGCAGGTCAGGAAACATTAAAATGCTGAATTTCTCATAGTGTAATGAGGAACTTTTATCTTTCAACATCAGACACATTAACAAACCTTTCATGGTTTCAGGTGGCAATTCTAGCGTGTCTATTATAGCCCCCAAAGTGCATGCTGCAGGCAGCAAACCCATGGCTCGACCCTTTAGACACTAATTTATGGAAGTGGTTTCTGAGCTCCTGCCTTGGTAAAAGTAGGATGTGTTTTCTTCAGCAGTTCTACTGAATTTGCTAAGATGAATGATAAGCTCTGCTGGGAGAGAGACACCTGTGGTAGCATTACCACCTGTGCTTTAGGTGACTGACAAAACCTAGACCTCTTTTCATATTGGATACATCATCTGAAATCAGCCTCAAACACATTAATATTCACACTTTGAGATAGTCTGTTTTCAGTAGCACAAAATCCAAAGCTCAGTCCACATATTGAGAATATAATATCTTCTCAATAGACAAATCTCCTGTTTCAATGTCTCTAAGCTCATGCAGTCATGAGCTCATTAGTCATTAATTACATATTTTTTAATTAAATGGGATATATTGGCCGATAGCAAAATCTGAATTAAAGCAGCCTACAATTACTATAACAACAAAACCACAGAACTCTTCAGAAAACCCAGAAAAGACTCAGCCTATCCCAACTACTGTTCTAGCTACTTAGTAATTACTTGCAAGTATTTTCATACAAAAAATATGGTAATTCATACATGAAACAATTATTAGGTCTTTAGCAATTTTTACTTGAAGGGGAATGAAAATTTTGAGGTGCACCATGTTACTATTAAAAAGAAAGTATAGATTTTTCTCCAAAAAAAGTTAAAGTCATTCTTATTTTATAGATTTTAAACCAAATTATTTTGGAAAAAAACCCATCTCTTTACCATTGTACCACTGTCTCTTAAGGGATAAGGAACATTTTCCAACTCAGTAACACCTCCTAATGCAACAGCATCACCTTCAAATCTTCCTGCCCTTTTATGGTCTCCATTTTTGTTTTTCCCAGTTTGACTTGATACTTCTTACTGTCTTCCACTAAAAGTTTGTATAATGCCTCACAGCATGAGGTTGCAGGCTTGACTGGGATTTCCAGATATCGCCACAACGGTAGCAAAGCTCATTTGACCTTGTATTTATACTCTTCTCTTCCCAAGCCCCCCTCCTACAATGGCCAGGTAAATATCCCCACTCATTTTACAGACAAAGCACTACAAAAGCAACTTATTTGAAAGAGCTCACAAAAAATCTCAAAAAAACTCTGAGAGAGCAAGACAGAAAAGAGACCACGTGACTTGCAGATATGCAAGGCTGCCAAGAGCACTAACATAGCACTCTTGTAGACTCAACTACCATCTGTGTGCTTTATCCTCATTAATACAAACAGAACTTTAGTACCTGACTGAAGGTTTTTCTGAGATTCAGCTCCGTTGGGAATTAGAAAAGACAGATGCCACAGGCTGAGCATGTGTGTGAGAAACAGCACAAACCAAGTAAAACTCCACAGAAGGACAGAAAGTATTTCTCAGATGACAGGCAGAAGGGAGATATTTCAGACAACCCAGCACCAAACACATATTAAGACTGCAGATTTAATAGGCCAGTTCCCATGTAGAAGTATAGTCAGAAAAGGTAAGCATAAAGAAGTTAAGATAGGCTGGAGGAGAGTGATGAACTGCATGTAGAATTATTAATAAAAAGATTCATTTGCAATTGACACCTCAAGTAGCTGGAGTCATGTCCATTTCTGCTATGCTACCTGCTTGGATAATGTTGTATGAAAAAAGTCTTTTAAAAAGTCTTTTCATGCTGAAAAAAGACAGGAAAAGAAATAAATAGAAAAGAAGAAGGAAAAAAAAATCTATCTCTACAATGACCTTATAAACAAAAGCAAACTACTCAGCCTGCACTTCCCCAAAGACCACTATCCAAAATGCTGAGGCATTATCTATCACCTGACAGATACTACTGCTGCAGTGTCAGTCTTTTATAAGTACTGAATTGCACATATGATTTTGTAGATTGTTGACAAGCATGAAAATTATGGTACTGAGTAGGCCTTAAGATTCTAATGAGCAAAACTCGCAAAAGGGAGAGGGATACCAATGAAAATCAATTTTTATACTCAGTTATCAATCATCACAGAGACAGTTTTTAAAATACAGGCATAAATTGTCAGTAAGTGAAAGAAACAGTAGAAGATGCATTCAGGCTGCTTGGAAGAAAAAAAAATCAACAACAACAACACATCTTACTGGGCTCTGAGAAATTTTTGACCTGCAAAGATAGGGATTTGGAATTAGATCATGCAGAGGTATGGAAAGACAGAGTGCTTCCCTTCTGTACAAGTTTAATTTGTGAGAGACTAAGCTGTTTCAAGTGAAGTAGAGAGTAGGAAGTTGCTACCTGGATTTTCCTGATCATCCTGGAGAATGTTGCAAAAGGACTACTCCAACCAAATAATTAGGACAGTCTTAATGAAAGACTTCTGGGATTGCTTTCTGCCTCCTGTGGATGGAGAGCACCCTTCCCTGCACACAGGAGAAAGCACACATCTGCCAAGGATCCAGTGCCAGGCACTGGTAAGGAATTGGTAAGTGAGAGGCCTTAGATTTCAGGTTTAGATTAGCTTGAAGAGGATCAGGGTCCAAAAGTACTCCTTCCTGAAAAGATGCTTTGACCACTGTTTAGCCTCAGAATTGTCTTTCTTTCTCCTCCTTCTACCCCATGGAAGATCTCTGAGCAAAACAGCTCCAGATTAACTGGATTAGACAGGGCCCTCACTCCAAAACTTGGCTTTCCCATTTCTCATAATCTTTTGGGGAAACTGAACTTGAACCAGTTCACAGTGAGAAAGAAACTGAACATCATCCATGCATTAACACAACACAAATCTAAGCACTAAGCTGTTTGCAAGATGATCTGTCACTTGTTCTTTCCCAATAAAATCCATTTTAGAAGCAAGTTGTAAACACAAGTGTATTTTGTAGGTAATTCTCATCTGTCAGTGTGCTTTAGGTAGCATTAAAACTAAGCCTCTTCAAGAGTTGGCAAAGAAACACTTCAAAATGTTCCCACCACTGATTATTCTAATAAGTCTCATTATTTTTGTACCACACTTTTCTACTGGAAGGAAAAACTGAATTTCCAGGCAATTCTAATCTATTGTAAAGTTCAGTTCTCTGAAGGCTCCAATCCATTCAAATGTCCCTGGCAGGCAATTCTATCTTTTCTGAAGAATTAAAGATTTTGAAGGTGCTCAGAAAAACCCTAGCGATTAAGCACTCAAATTTGTATTGGTCCTGTACCAAGTCTTGTTTGTTTTTCTTCTAGACTAACCTAAAAACTGTCTTGTACTTTTTTCACTAATCCTCCCAAATCAGTTCAAAACAATATAATTCATCTTCTTCAGTCTCCAGCAATCTAGCCTTTACAATCATTGCATTTAAAGATCCCTATTGCTAGAAGTCAAAAAGCAAGCAAACAATGCAATGGTTATGATTTTCCACATCAATCTGATCTTGCTGCAATTCAAAGAAAAAAACATGGCTCAGACTGAGTTCCAGTGAAACCTTCCTTCCTGTTAAGGTTTGGAGTAAAAAAATCCGAAGTAAAATGCCACTGGAAAGTTTCTGCCTTGTTTTCAACCAGAAGTTATTAGTGATGAAGTACACTAGGCATTAGATCTAGATCAAATATGAATGCAATTCTGTTGAAATAATGAGAACATGATACAGCTTAGGACAACTTTCTATTTTTAGTCTAGATTATGAAATTTATGGAAAGGTAGGCTGTACTTGGCCACATACGAATCTATACTACACATTCACCTAAAGAAAAAGAAAAGAACTAATTTTACTTAATAATTTGAATTAGCAGCAATTCAGTGTTTTGGATCATATGGTTGAGATATTTGGGACATTTTTAATAGATATTTGTAAGCCCTCAGCTAGATTTATTATATCATCAGGCCACAAACTCTGATCTATTTTTGTAAATATGTGATTGCACAACTGGTTAATTTTTCAGTCCTGTGGAGAAACTGTAGAGAACAGAAATAGTTTAAAAGGCAATTTTTATGACAGAATCCCTCCCATCCTAAATGTCTTACACAACAACATGATACCATTGTATGAAAACGACTATGGCAAAATGGAACTACAGTAGATACAGATTATTCACATTACTCTTCTTTTCAATGTTTACTCATCAGAGAAACAAATTGCTCAGAGAATGTTTGGCCTATGTAAATGGATAGCACTTAATTGACTTTAGTAGAGTTCTGCAATTGGCATCAAAAGATCATTTGAGATGATTTTGAGCTCTCGGCTACACACATAATGAGATGGAAGTCAGTTGTGAAACATGGAAAACCATTTGTAAAAAAAAAAAAAAATACCTGAAAACTAAACTGCCTACAACAGATTAAACAGGAGAGAAAGATGCAGTCATGGCTTTCTTCAAGCTTTGTACATAAGTAACTTCTCAAGAACTTTAGTTAAGTTTCAGTATACATTGTGCAGCTTTTGAATAGGATCTTGTTTCCTCTGTGGATTCAGCACCTTAGTAGGATGTGGAAAAATTCTGAATCCCTAACGCATTTCCTTACAGGTGGCTTTATTTCCATCCTGTTTATGAAGCCTCACATTTTCATGGGACAGGTGAGCAAGATAAATCATTATAAATACACATGATGTATCATCAGTTCTCCACAGTGTAGCCTCATAAAATACTCTATCCCATGATTAGTGATGAGTAAGTTGTTGTTCTTCAAAATATCAGGACCAGGTATCCCCCATTAGCAGGTATCTCAGTAAAAGCTGAACTATTTTTAGTTACTACATGAGATTTGCAATGATTCATATTCTGGGGCATAATTAGTCTGGGAGAAATAAAAAAGCACAGTTTTAGAAACAGCAGCAGGATTACAGAGAGCTGTTTCCAGCTTCCCACAGACCACCAAGGACAGCTATATCCTGATGTTGTTCTCAGCTCCACTGAGTGGAGGTGGCAGTTCCCGTATGCAGTGCGGGATTTTTGGTCACTGTACCCATCCATTGTACCCACCAAAGGCTGGTAGGAACCTGTGTCTCACAGGAGCCCTAACTCCATTTGCAGGGGGGCTGCAGATACACACAGCAGTTGGGAAAAATCTTCCTGTCTTTGGCTTTCTTTGGCTTCTAGAGGAGCATGGAGTTTGGGATAATCTGGACCCTTGACACTTACTTATCTTTTTGCTTCTACCACCACCTTCCCCTAAAGCCTTGTGTAATAGACTTACCACAGCTAGATAATGGGTAAGTTTTACAACAGCAAATGCTACTTTGCCACCCTGAGCTCCTCAGCTACCAGCACAGGGGCTGTACATCTCCCTGGGTCACACAGCATCCTGCCTTGGCAGGCAGCCCAACAGCTGAGAAATAGGGGCAGCCATGAACCTTGGAGAACCAGGCAACTAACTACTGCAGTGACAGAAGTGCCCTTCCAAAAGGCTCAGCAGCAGGGTTACAGCCAGGAGCACTCAAATAAGCTTCCTACACAAATAAATAAATTAATCAATTGCAACCATTTACTGACAACACTGGAATGTTTTTGTTTTTCAACAAAATCTTGGTTTGGCTTTGTTTTTTCTTCTAGTGCAGAAAATTTTGTTCCCTGATCAGCTCTATTTACTTCCTTGTATCCTGCCTGTCCTCTCTGATGTGTATTTATTCCCCCTGAGTTGTTTTTATTTGTTTACTACCTAGCAGAATGAAGCATTACTCTTGGCTGGGAGATGCAGGAGGTATTGTAATGTGAACAAGTAATTACTATTATGAATATTTAATCAGGAATAGGATGAGCCTTGTCTAATACACACAGCCATGTCTTAGTCCCTGTGTAAGAAGACATGTGTTTGGAATCCATATTCAGTCTGTCTTCTTGTTCTCAGAAACAATTTGAAAAGAGAACAAACCAGAGCTATAGCAGAAGAGAAAACTTCCTTCTGGCTGGATGTGAAATCACTAACAAATGGAGCAACAGCAATAAGGCAGCATAATCACACTTCAGTTCCTTCAAGGAGCCACAAGTGTGGGCTGCTCTTTACAGAGGAGCAAGCCAGGGGCTGAGGGTGACACAAGGCAGGCATGGGTGGCATCCTCATCAACAAGGGCTGTGGTACTGTGGGATGCTGAACACAGAGAGGAGAGGTGCTCTGACCAGCAACACTAAGCTCCCCTGAGCATCCAGATCACTGAGCCAGCCCACAGGCATGCAGCAGGCCTGAGGTCAAGCCAGGATGGCAGTAAGTCAGATCAGGTTAGGTCAGGATCACCAAAGTCCATGAGTAGCCACAGGCACAGCTGCAGAGTAGTCAAGCCAAGGATCAGGGGGAAAAGGCTGAGCAAAACCAAAACCCCTGAGTAAGAGAGGGGCTTGGGGAAAGGCACCTCCCAGCCTGTTCTCACACAGTGCTTCTCCACAGTAACACAGCCACACTGCATCTGAGATAGCCTTGAGCACAAGGGGCTAAATCCTGAGAGCCCTGAGAGGCTGTGCAGCTTTCCATGTCTGTACCAAGCTGAGTGCTCCCTCTCTACTGTGGTCTCTGAGGGAGAGCACTCACCAGGGGATACACCTGCTCAGATTGGTCACTGCAAGTATTTTGCAGCCCTGTGTATACCTGTAGGGATGAATTTAACACATCTCCAGGAACATGAGCAGCCTTGCACAATATACTTCAGGGTAAAAATTTTTCCCCTCTCTGTTTTAATTAAGCTGCACATGGTGTTCTAATAAGCTCTGATGCGATAGGGTCAGTCATGGGCTCTGGAGCATCATTTACAAGTTTTGTATCCCACCATCTTAACACAAAAGCACTAACAAAAGTAGCAAGATGAAAAGAAATTGGAGCCATGTACTTTGCTGCAAGGTCAGGCCCTTTTGGAGGCTTATAATGAACTTTCAGCCTCCAATTAAAACCAAGATATGTTAGTTTGTTTTGGTAGCAAAAATACCATAGAAAGACTAAAAATACAGGAGGCCACCAGCTCTTGTCTAGACAGCAGTTAATGCCTGTAGTTTTTTGTACAGCTTCTGCCCAATAACTGTTTAGTTCAGAGACTAACAAAAAAAAACCCCACATGTCATGCACCTACTTCCAAATAACCCTCTGGTACTTCTAGTCCCCAGAATTCTTATGCAAGAGAAAAGGAAAGAATTTAATAGAGCTCAAATGAATAATTTATTATGAAAATGTAATTTGAATTACAAAAAACATTTGTAAATAAATGACATTTACTAAGAAATTAAATTCTCTACATATGATACTTCTTGTGTGAGATCTCAAACTAATTTAAACTCTATAGAACAAGGCAGCCAAACTAGCAAATGCTGTCTCTAAGCTCACAGAATTCAGTGCTGTTTGCAAGATATTCAAAATCTCCACAAGTAGGATTTTGTTACATGCTCTAAATGATCTCATTTTCTCCCCAACATATTCTGATTATATTAAATATCAGAATAATAGAATTTTTAAGATTGAAAAAAAACGTTCAGTTGCTGAGTCCAACCATTAACCCATCACTGCCAAGCCCTCCACTAAATTATGTCCCCAGGTGCCATATCTACACATCTTTTAAATACCTTCAGAGATGGGGATTCCAACACTTCCCTGGGCAGCGGGTTCCAGTGCCTGGCCACCCTTTCTGTGAAGAAATTATTCCTAACAGCAAATCTAAACTTCCCTTGGCACAACTTGAGGCAGCTTCCTCTTATCCCATCACTTGTTGCTCGGAAGAAGAGACTGACACTGTCCTTTCAGGTAGTTGTAGAGAGTGATAAGGTCTCCCCTGAGCTTCCTTTTCTCCAGGCTGAACACCCCCAGCTCCCTCAGCCATTCCTCATCAGACTTGTGCTCCAGACCCTTCACAGCTCCACTGTCCTCCTCTGGACACCCTCCAGCAACTCAATGTCCCTCTTGTAGTGAGGAGCCCAAAACTGGACACAGGATTCCAGGTATGGCCTCACCAATGCCAAGTACAGGGGACAATCCCTACCCTGGTCCTGCTGGCCACATTATTGCTGATACACTGGCCTTCTTGGCCACCTGGGCACACTGCTGGCTCATATTTAGCCATCTGTCAAACAGCACCCCCAGGTCCTTTTCTGTGGGGCAGCTTTCCAACCAGATGCCCAAAGCTTTGTAGCAATCATATGGTGGATTAAACCTCATGTCTTCCTCCTGGTGGTAACCAGCAATCCCAACACTTCACTATTTGTATGTCAGAACACTTCCTCCACTCCCAAAAGTAAAACTTTCTTCCAGTGACGTTAGGAAAAAAAAACCCAACCTTTTAATTAAGAACTTCTCCTCTCACTTATTTTTGTTACCTTGAGAAGGTAAGTCCACTCTCCTCTGGCATGGCTGCAAGATTTTTCATTAGATCATGTTATTCAAAGCTCCATTCAACCTGACCATGTACAGTTCCATTGACTGAGCATTCACAATGTCTCTGGAAAACCCATGCCGGTGCCTCACCACCTTCATAACAAAAAATTTCTTCCTTATGTCCAATCTAAACCTACCCTCTTTCAGTGTAAAGCTGCTGCATCTTGCTCTGTAACTGAAGTCTCTCTTCATCACTATCCAAAGCCCACCTTCAATACCAAAAGCTCAGAGCCCTCTCTGCTCCAGCCTGTACAGCCTCAGCTCTCTCAGTCTTTCCTCATAGGAGAGGTGTTCAGTCTTTGATCACATTCATGTCAACTAAATCTAAGAATCACAAGTTTTCTGGCAAAGCTTCTGCTAGTGTACAGATTGTATAATCAGATCTCATTCTGATGCTAAAGAAAATTATTTTCACTGTGCCATTGCAAAAATATTAGACGTATTTTCTATATATACAAGAATTGGAAGACATTAGTTTTACCATGGATTTTAATCACTTCCTTACTTTTACCTCCCTGATCTGTGTTTTTCTGTATATAGAAAAATTTCTGCCTTCTGGGATGTGGTAGAAACTTTTGTATCTCCTAGTGTAGTGTAGTACTCCTGCTCATTAAATAGCTGATAGTGAAAGCCATAGAGTTAAAGCGGATGAGGAATAAAAACTTTTCTTTATCTGTAGCCACAAACCTCAACCTGTCTGCAGGTGTACCCACCCACTATACAAGAAGTCGAAATCCCTGGTTTATACTTAAAAAAAGAGGGATGTCTTTAACAATTTTATTAAATAATCTGTTGGTGTAAGCATGAGAGAGTCAAGAATATGCAGTGCTTTGAAATTTTCTGAAGTCTCTAAAAAGTTGTGGGTTTGAGGTTTTTTTAGCATTGATGTTCTTAAGTGTATTACCAGGGAAGAAAGCACAGGCTGCCTGGTCCTTACACCACTTTCTGGAGCTACACTACACACCTTCAGGCACATAAATCACTTTGGTGAACCCACAGTTCTTCAGTATGGCCATAAATGTAGTAGTATGCAGGTGATGTAAGAGATGGCACATGGGATGCAGATGAAAAATTCATCCTGTGGTGGCTTCATTACAGCTCCATAGTGGAGACAGATTTGATTTTTCTTCTTTTCCTAAAGAGTGCATGGGATCTGATTTTCCCTCAGTTCACAATGATGTAGAATAAGGGGAAATATATTAATGTTATTGAGTTTTCATTAGCATGAAGTTGTGTAATGAATGGAAGGAATTATTCCATGTCTCATTGTTTTCATCCTGTAGAGTTCCACTGGCAATTTGATCCAAACACAGATATAGGTTCAGCTTGACTCACTGATACTGTCTTTCAAAGTAATTTGGTACCTTAATTGTCAAATCCAGACCATAATACATTTTATACATAAGAACAAACTTCATGAGAACCAAAGTCAACACTACAAGTAGCAATACAGTTACAATTAGAGAACAAAATGAAAATATGGTTCAATTGCACTTAAATAGAATGCCAGTGTTACATTTTCTCCTTCAACAGGTAAAAAGTTGTGAGACAAGACTCAATGGTTGTAGATGTATCCCTGAGTCATGATAATATCCAATCTCAAAGATGGTGTAAAAATAAAATCAGGTTGGCTTTGTTGAAAATCTATTTTGGGTAAAACTTTGTAAGCAACTCTAATAAAATCATAATGACTGCTCTATCACTTGAAGAATGAGATGGTTTGGTCTGAATTTGCTTTATTTAAAAGCTATAAAATAAAGCAAAGCAAAGCAAACAGTTGATTGTTACAGTTGACCCAGAGCAGTGTTACAGATTTCATTCCAATTTAGAATGCCAGTGAATTTATAAATCCTTGACTAATGCTTCTGCAGATTACTGCTTTTACTTGATTTGCCTTTTTATGACTTCCAGACACAAATATTTTTTTCCAAGAAAAATCCTTTGGAGAGTTAAGAATTGGGGCTTGAATAGATTTGGAGAACAAAAGACAGCACTATGGATATTTTGACTGGCTTGGTCTGTAACAAAGCCCTACGCAGTTGTTTCTGCATCGGGCCCGTGCCAAAATTCCTTCTTGAATAGCAGTCTGTCTTCTAGAAAGATTTAGAATATCCAGGGAATGGAGAATCAAAATCTTTCTGGACTATTTTTTTTCCCAACACAAGCTATTATTTTCACTAAGGCATACTTAGTGTTTCTGTTATGTATCTTTGTTGGCCTGTTTCAGAATAGCTTCTCACTGACCTCTCATGTGGTAGGGTTTTTCTGATTCATTTCATCATGTCCCTGAAGATTTTCCACTGTAGCAAACACCAGGATAACATTACCAAATCTCACATTTGAACAGTGTACTTTCCCTCAATTGCAAACATTGCATTTGGCAGAGTCAAAATTGATCCTCTTCAATGTAGAGCCTTTGTCCAATTGCTCTGGATGGGTTCATATGAGTACTTGTCATTTATTACTTCATATTTTAAGACGTCGGCAAATTTTACCAAGAGCATTTGGTACATCTGATTTCCAAGCACTAAACACCTATCCAGTTTTTCACTGAAAAGATGTTCCCCTTTAAAGTCACTATCAAAGTCCCCCAATAAAATTGCTCTTAGATAAAACCTCAGTTGACAATCTCCTTATTAATCACTTTTTAATATGGACTACATTGACCACAACATTTAACTATCTGCAATGGCAGCCTCTTCTATAGGCTATGTCAGAAACATCTTACAAACCTCTGTAACCAAATTTATATAGAATATCAGTTTTTCTGCCTTGGCTAAACCCAGTTCTTAGAAGCCTGAAAGCACTTGGTATAGCAAAGCCCATGGCTATTCATGGAGGACTGACATGGGGTTGAAGCATGTTCCACTCAAAGAAGTAATAGTCACAATATATAGTTGATCTGTTGCTGTAGCTATCACAGCTATCAAAATCTGGGAAACATAAACATCCCAATTTGGTTTTGTTATAAAATTTAAAATGAGAAACTCAACTATAACAATTATATTTAATTTGATAGAAGGTATCATTTGCACTGTTCAATAAAACAATTGATTCTAATAAATTGTGCTTGAGATTTCTCCATTTTAAGAAATGGGTAATTCATCATAAGCAGGTCAAATTTTTTTCTCATTATGAAATTCAGTAAGTGTGGGAAAAGGCATTTCACAAGCACTGAACCCACCCAGGACAGGAGAGGCATTCCTATAGCTAAACATCTTTGTGGGAAGTTCTTCACCACTATGTGACTCCAGAGGGGATGGTGGAGGGCAACAAAGCACAAGCAAACAGTTTTGTATAGTATTGGGTCAAATTTTAGTGGCCCTAAGCAGAGAGTTAAAGAAAGAATTAAGACAGTTAAAGAAGCCTCCTTTCCCAATTTTTTTAAATGTTGAGACAAATGCTCTGATCTTCCCCAAAAGAATAAAAAACATACAATTGTCCAAAACAAGGCCCTGCAGTTGTGACACAGAGCAGGAAACAGAGTGATGTAGGTTGGAAGGATCTGCAAAGAGCAACTCCAAGGTAGAGCTGCTCCGCACTGACTGAGCCAATATGTCCCAACATATGTGAACAGAAGTCACGAATAGAAAAGGAAAATTGAATCAACAGAAGGTGTCTGTCTCTTTCCTTTTTTTATATGTTCTTTCTGAAGGCTTGTTACATTCTGCTGTGTTAGTTCACAGAACTGAAACAACTACGTGCACTAAAATCAAGGAATACTTACTAGAGGCTTCAATGGGATTTCTATCAAGGTTCAGAAGGAATCAAAAATCTGTAAAATCCCCTATCTTTCTCAGTACAGGGATCTATATTAGAGTCACAAATGATAGGTGATGCCCCCGGAATTTTGATTGCAAACCCATTTAGCCCACCATCAAGTCTCCAACAAAGGCTGTTAGAGAACCTTTAGGGCAAAAAATAGGACAAGCATAGGATGACTTTCCCTCTGATAGCCTCTAAGTATCTGCCAAGAACCATCCTTCCTTAAAAGCCTTGACATAATCTGATCTTAAGTTTATATCAGCATCTACATTCCAGGCAATTCTGTTTTTTCATTATTCATCAATTCATTAATTCATTCCATGTAGTTCCCTGTCCATCATTTAACCATCAGGTCCAAATGAAAGAGATTTAGGTAGGCCAACATGTAGATTCAAACATGAAAGAGTTGTGTAGTTCTCAGGGGCTTTTCCTTTTACTTCTGCATTTATGTCTGGGACTCCTAATCTGGAGGGCTTTATTACTTCCCTCTCCTTTATATCACCAACAAAGAAAAAGGGGGCTTCTCCAAAATGCCCTCATCCTCTTCTTCAAAAAACATACCTAGTACCTACCATTGTCGGCTACATTGCCTGTATGCCTGGATCCTTTCCATGAGTTAGTATTGCCATGAAAATGTAAAAAGAGAAACAGGAGCTCTGCTTCTATATATTTGGAGTGCATAATTCAGAACTGAAGGTAATTTTCAAGGTAGAAGCCTTTAATTGGCATAATAGATGCTTAATGCACTAGAGTTACTTCTTTGTTGCCTTTTTGTTTCGTTACGGGCATAAGCTAAGATTTGGTTTTCATCTAGAAAGACAAAGTGAAGCTTCTAGTTTTTATATATTTGGAATAGTTTAATGGACCATATAATGTTTCAATTTAATTAATCTAGCCTGTTTTATCAGCATGAGGTAGTACAGGCCAAATCCTCAACTGACATACTTTAGCATAAATTGAGTAAATCCAGTGCTTTCAGATTAAATAATTGCAGAGGTGTAGAAAAACTAAAGAATATTTATAGAAGCTACCCATAGGGACATGGTTGCATACACAAGTAAAACTAATAATACAAAAGCACATAAATCCCTATAGTGTGCACTCCTTTTTTGTGAGGAGGAATACATAACTAGAGGAAAAACTCACAGACATCCTTTTTGTCTCACATGCTAATCATCTTAGCTCAGATCCTTTCAGAATGTATGAGCTTTTTTTCATCCCTCTCCCAAAAGAATATTATAGAGCAAATCACCTCTGATTTTGCCTGAGAGAAGTGGTAAGATTGAAAGGTGTGGGTAGACAGCACAACCAAAGATAAATTCAGAGTCACCATTCTGAGAATTCTTAACCCAACCCAGGAGGATCCCAAGTCCTAAAATTGGGACAGCCTCCATACCAGTTAATAAAGTGTTCTATAAATGTGCACACTTAAAAAGCTCTCTATTTGACTATCTATTTCAAAGTTAACTTTATAAAGAAAAGAGAGATTTATTTGTGGGAAAATTTTATGTGAATACACTTTTGCCCCTGCTCACATGGGAACAAGGATATTTGCTGCTCACATTGTCCACCACTGACTGTTTTGCTTTACAAGTTTCAGACATCCAAATTGAATCAACAATAACCACTGGATGCAAAGAAAAGCCAGTAATCAGAAAAAAACAGACTAAAGACAATTGTCACACTGAAGACTGTTTGAGCAGACTATTTGGTGAGGTCTTGTAAACAGTAGAAAAATCCAAAATTTAATCAACCTGCAGCCAGAAAAGAGTTTCCATGAACTTACTGGTCCTCAAGGAATTTGTCACATTTTATTACCACATTTCAGAGGTATCCTTACATAATAGGTACCATGGCAACTCTAAGGAGATATGACCTCTCCAAAATCCATGTCTGGATCAGAGTATCAGCTGCTTTTTATCTTTCTTCTTTCTCATCTGAAATCTGAGCTTAGCACAGTAGGACAGAGAACTCCTATCAGCAAAGCAGCTTCTTTTTCTTCTACTGCTTCCTGGGATATTAACATGCCTTAGCACAAGAGGAAAGACTGCTCCCTGCTTTCACTGGCATATTATGTCTATGTATATAGACTTGGACAAATTAGTCCACAGATCAAAAATCAGCTTCACCTTTGGTCTCTTTGGTGGCTGGTGCTTCAGCTGACTGAGCAGACCAAACCCTCCAGTGATGAAGTACTCAGACAACAGGACAATACTTCATCTCTTACATACTATGCAAACAAGCATCTGGGGCAGTGTGGAAATGTAGACTATATAGAATCTTCCAGAGTTCAATCTCTTTTAGCTTCGTCCTTGAAATTATCCTCCACACTAGAAATACTTTTTTTTTCTTTAATGAAACAGTGATGGCAATTGTTTACTACCTACTAATAAATCTTACTCATGTGTAATGCTTGACATGGAAATTGTTGTAGCAAATAACACTTAAATGCATGATATTAACATAAGAATTAAGTTGATTTAATTAAATGGGAATACTGTCTTATTGTGTAAATTAACTTTGGTGACAACCTAGGCAAAATGTCAAGGTTACCTACCTAAATTTAAGCACATGCAGCCATGTTTTGGATCCCTCATAGAGGCATCCTCTACTCACTCTGGCATGGGTCTGTGTTATCAAATGTATCCATAAAATTAAGGAGAACTGTAAACTGGGGCAAGGGCCAACACACAGGGGTACAACTCACAGTTCATAGAGAAACACAGTTTTCAAGCTTAGACTCTAGGAACGAGCAGAGTGAGACATTCATATGGTTTTTTTTTTTTTTTTTTTTTTTTTTTTTTTTTTTTTTTTTGGATCTGGGCCTTACCTCAGTTGGACAACTTTGACTTAGATGAGCACCTATGCTAAATAAATGTTTGAAAATGTAGTTAACAAGCATGATCTAGAGTGAGGAAAACAAACTCAGTCTATTGCTGATATTTCACTCATTTCCTTCCACTTAAAAGTGTCTTTCAATTATATCTTATTTTCCATTTTAAGATACATGCAGCTGGTATTTAATACATTATCTTCTTATGAGCATAATTTCTCACTACACCTCTCAGGTACAAGTGCCATATATTTGGACCAAGAAAACTCCAAACATTTGATGATTAGTATGTGTATTCTCACATTTGGTAATATCTACTGCAGGAGGAATGGCATTGACTTTTTTAGTAATTGAAATGCATAGTCCTAAATATTTAATGATTTATAACATCCACTTCCACCCCAACAGTAAAACACTGTAGGTCAGCCTAACCTGCAGATTATACTACTATTAATTATGGCATTGATTTGCATTTGTAGTTGCAAGATGCAGTTTTAAAGGGAAAGAAAGAGGACAATACCACACTCATTAAAGAAGCTGAATCTTTTGGGCTCAGCACTTGCTGCTGTTTTCCTTACTGATTTTAAACAAGAGGCAAAAAAAATCTTACTACACTGAAATATGGAAATATGTTTTTATTCTGTGCACTCCAGCTCTGGGAAATGTTTGGAGTATATATTGATGCCCAAAATGATCAAGTAAAATGTTCTCCTTGTGGTCTGCCACACATAAGTAATTCCGTACTATAACCCTCAGACTAGTGTGTAAGTCAGGAGGAGGAAAAGAACCAAAAAGTTGAAGAACAGTTCTGGCAAGGACTTCAGGGAAGATGAAGACCACAAAATGTTATTTATTTCCACCTTTTTTTTCAGATGGGAAGTTTGTGACTGACATGTTGGAGCAGACTTTAATCTTGGCCTTCCAGATCTCAGGTGAGGGCTCTGAAAATTCTGACTATGGACTATTCTGGTCCTTCTTCTCATGAATGTTAAGTCTTGTATAAGATTCTGGTACTTATGACCTGGCATTCTAGCCTTATGTTAGTTCACAGGCAGTTCTGTAGCCAACACAAAATGCAGCAATAAAATTTGGATGCTAAGGCTGCTTAGAGCATTTTACCCTCCTTAAAAAAACTCAGCACAATTTTTACTCTCATATAGTCATTTGATCATAAAATAATCTGTGTTCCTGGTATCAGACACCTTAGGGGTTCATTTAGCTCTGCCCTGACTAGCATGCTGCCAGAAAACAAAGAATTTAAAGGTAGGAGGATCCTTGGCATGGGGACTAAGAACTCCAGTATTTGACAATAGAATTCAGACACATCTAGCAGGCAGGACAAAAGTTCAGGTTTAAAGAGGGAAAGGTATCCAATGGATCATCTGTATCTTCAAAAAGTTTAAAAAATTTGCTAAATGGTTGCTCAAGAAAAAATATGGATGTTGGCAGAAGGGGAAAGGTTATTTTAATATGGGAGAGAGCTGATAGGGAGAATTCACCCAGAAGAGGCCAGAAGACTCCTCATCTAAACAGTGAGCATGCAGAGTCAGACTTCAGGGGAGAGAAAACAGGGCTTTGCCTATGGACCCATGTTAGATCATATCCCAATTGCTGTGATTTAGAAAGGTACCAATTTACTGGGTTGAAAGTAAGACTAGAGAAAAAGATTCATTCTGAAAGAACCCAGAACTGCAGAAAGTTAGAGGTTTATAAGCCTATTTTATTTCCAACTCTCTTTTTATTTTCACTACCCTTTAAGAAGTTTGCTTTTCTAGTTCATATTTGATCTCAGTGACTAGAAACCTCACTTTTAAAAAGGTGCAGGAAATCTAGCTCAAAGCTCCAGGCTCCTGGAGGATCATAGCAGTGACACTTTTTTACTTCAAAAAATATCTATAGGCCAGTGCTATTTATGCCAAACAAGGCTGTAGAAGGGTGCTGCTGTTCTGCTTATTACTGTGAAAACGTATTTCAATTACAATTACAATGAATTTGGTTTATTGCAAACTATTCTAAAACAGGAGCTGAGCCTAATTAAAAGAAAAAACAACTTTTTTTTCTACTTGGCCCTGAATTCTAACATTATCTCAGAAATGGACCATATTTACTGGATCAATGCATATTATCTTCAGGTATATGTTAATGAATAAGAATAACACTTAGAAATAAGCAATGATGCTTTTGCCACTGTTGATATTATGTCTCTTTAAATCAGACAAGGCCAGAAACAGAATAAAATTAAAGTCTTTTTCTTTGCCTCAAATCACCTATATGTACCAGTTCTCACTGAAACAAAGTAATGCTAATATTCAAATCAACAGACTTAATTGATATGAAAAGCAGTCTATAAACATGTTCACAATGCATAAACCAAGAATGCTAAATGATTATAAAACTATTACAAAACCCTTTCCATGATGATATTTTGCCTAATATCCAATTTAAACCTTCCCTGACACAACCTGAGGTCATTTCCTCTTATCCTGTCACCTGAGAGATGAGATTGATGCCTACCTCACTGCAGTCTCCTTTCAGGTAGGTGTAGAGAGCAATGAGGTCTCCTCTCAGCCTCCCTTTCTCCAGATTGAGTAACCCAAACTGACTCAGTCACTTATTCTCAGATTTGTGCTCTGGATCCTTTTCCAGCTCCATTGCCCTTCCCTGGACACACTCCAGGCCCTCAACATTCTTCTTGCTGTGAGGGGCCCAGAACTCAACACTGGATTCGAGATGTGACCTCACTGGTGTCCAGTACAGGGACACAATCACAGCCCTGGTCCTGCTGGCCACACCATTGCTGATACAGGCCAGGATTCCATTGGCCTTTTTGGCCACCTGGGCACAGCTGGCTCATGTTCAGCTGCTGTCAACCAGCATGCCCAGGTCTTTTACCACCAGGCAGCTTTCCAGCCTGACTCCAGCCTGCAGTGCTGCATGGTGTGGTTGTGACCCAAGCGCAGGACCTTGCACTTCACCTTGTTTAACTTTGGTCAATTGATCCAGCCTGTCCAGATCCCCCTGGAGAGCCTTCCTACCCATCCAGCAAATCAACACCCACCCAAATTGGTGTCATCTGCAAACTGAGGGTGCACTCCATCTCCTTGTCCAGATTGTTGATAAAGATATTAAACAGGACTGGCCCCAGTACTGAGCCCTGGGGGACATCACTTGTGACCAGCTGGCATCTGGATTTAACTCCATTCAGGAGTCCTGTCAGCCATCCTGACAGATTCTTTTACCCAGTAAGTCACTGAAAACTGGTATCTTCTGGATGAACCTTCCTACTCAGGTTGACAGAAGATCCCTCAACTCCTGTACTGTCCCATAGACCTGGAATTCTGCATCAGGGTGTGGCACAGACCATTGGTAGGAAACAGTGAAACTATAAAAAGGAAGTATTCCTCCATTATTTTTCATAGATGTTTTAAAATTTCCATGCCAAAGTCATAATCCAGGATAGGTGCAGGTGGCCAGGATCCTACCTTGTATTTATGAAGGAAAGAACTGAGAGAAGCATCTTTCTTCTTGTATGCTATGGACAGAGAAACAGTACCTTACTGTCCCACCTTTCCCCTGAAACTGGCCCATTAATAAACTACACTGAGTACCAAGAATCTGAAAGATAACAGAGAAAATCCTGCAGGTTTCAGACTAGTGTAACAGCACCTTTCAGATTTTGTCCTTGCAGAAAAAATTTGCACCAAATCAATTGAAAAGGGAGAATTTTAAACATTAATTTGAACTGAAATAAATCCTTACAAATGCATTGTTTGAAATTGGCATGTGGCTCTTCAGTTTAATAAAGTGAGCTACTGAATTCAGCTTAGTCAATATTTTATTTATCTTGATTTAAATACCTGAAGGCACCTCTCCAGCATGTTCAGCACCTAATATACTATTAAAAGTGCATTTTAAAATTAAACAGCATAAATCAATTGATTCAAGAGGAACTCACCCTGCTGCCTATTGAAAACTCCTTTTTCCTTTTTACATTTTAGAAATGAAACTTTGCCTTAAAAATAGACTTTGTAGCAGATCAGAAACTCAGTGAAATCAACTCTAAGACAGATGTGTCAGCAGCAATTTAATTCAAGTTAATTAGGAAATCGAAAACCAAAATGGTCTCAACTGATCTAGTTAAACTTGTGTATTATGCTTTTGAGAGCAAATGTATGTAGGATAGGATGATATTCCAACTTTGTTACTGAGATGCAAGTGGCTTTTAGATAATGTGCAGCGAACTAATGAATAGTTGTGCTTATCAGAGAATTTAATTTAGCTCTAATGATATCATTCCAACTAAATAGATAATTTGCTTTACATATGAACTTGATATTATAAAACACTATAGCTACTACTGAATATATTACTAGGAAACACAGGGTTTGTAATTACCCATCTTAATTATGTCTCTATAATCAAAGAGAATGCGTAAGTTAAAAGAATGAATTACAAAAACCTGCACTTTATCTCTGGCTTAATAATAATACAATATAAGCACTTATTCTCTCTGTAATTTTTTTTCTTTATATGGTACTATCTAACTATTAACCTAAATCCTGAGAGCACCTTGAAACTTCAGGAAACAGGAGAAATAACTGCTTCCTTTTCAGTACTCGTAACAGAGGACTGTTCTGCTATTGCCTTGTGGGCCATCAGACTTCACATGGGATAGTTCCTTCCCTATAAGATTAGCTGTGTGAAGCTAAGAAAAAAGAATCTCCAAAAGACTTAATTCGCTCACCTATTGCTCCAAGAGGGGATTTCTCTCATTGCACAACTGCCCTACAATACCCAAGCATCTTCTGCAGATTCTAGTAGAGGAAAGCTTCTTATTTTTCTGTTTTTCCCCTCATTTTCCATTTTTCCTCAAGCATTTGGAGACCTAGGTGCCATTGACTTTATGCAAGACTCTGATTGTCTTAGGCAGCTATGAAGAGTCCCATTCTACATAGTAGAAATAATGGCAACTATACCCAGTCTGCAGGAAATTAATCCATCCTGAGCACCCCAAAAGTATCAATCTCCTTTCTGCTGACACCTATTTTAATTTTTGTCTTGCAGCCTAAGAGAAACAAGAAGCAATATTTGCTCCCTGCCCAGGGAGAACAGCAATACACAAATTGTTATGTGGACAGTGCAGTCAAACTTCTCCAAAGCTCTGTGGGGCAAATAACAAGGAACACTCCTCTTCATGTGCACTGCTGGGGCAAGGCCAAGTCTTCAGAAACATGAAATATTTACATGGAAGAGAAGTATCCCACTACAGGGAAAGTTTTCTTCCTGAATTCTATTATACTTCAGTGTGATTCTTAGCTTTTTCAAAGTCTTGCTCACAGCAGGATGAAAAATATATTTACTCTAAGGACAACAATCTCAACAGTTATGATTCAGACTTCTGGTATATGTTACAAATTCTTCAGTTTAAAGGTAATGTCACAATACAAGTGTTTTAATAAAGAGGAGTGAAACCATGAAAAGTGTTACACTGAACAATGAAGCTTCAGTAGAAGTTTTAGGACTGGTGCCTTTTCTCACCAAGAAGGTATAACACAAGTCAGAAATCTGTGACAAACAGGCAGTAAGAATAATTTGTTGCAGATCTACTATCATGTCATTAGAGGAGGTCTTCAGCAGGACTGAGTATTGAGTGAAAATTGGAGCAAAGATTTTTTCCATAAGACTGCCAATAAAAATTTAAAAAACAAAACAAACCAAGCAAACAAAAGCCCCCAAGCCCTCAAACAAGTTTCTTTCTTTTACAATACCAGCAACTGCAAGTTAATAACCTTAAATTACATTTACAAATGTTTTTTCTTTTAAAAATCCTTTTGCTAACTTGTATGTAGTTGCAAAATCCTTTAAGCAGGAGTATGCTGTGTGGATATTAAGAGGCACTTAATAATTAGGTGATCTCATTAATGCCACAAAAAGGTTTGCAAGCAAAATATTTTCACACCATATTTGAAAGCATCAGCAGATTGCCACTTGAGACAGCGAGGAATATTGCTGCTTGTCTTCAGAAAGCATAAGCAGGTTCAGCACCTCTTTTAAGCATTCACCCCATGTAAGAAGGAGAGTGTGACACATTATTTAGCAGAATAACTCCAGAGAATGAAGCCAATTTTTAGGTATTTCTTTTGAATTGTGCCATTTAAAGTCATCCTCGGAGGACAGACATGTCAGCAATAGGGTTAATCACCACGATTTGTTGTTTTTTTCCCTGATCTAGCAGAATACCTTGAACAGAACCACTGAGAATACCGTGCTTGTTAAAGCCATTGTGCAGTACGATAGCCAACTGATAGGAAGCTTGTATCTAAGCAGGTTCTACATCATATTTCATGTCAGCTCTCATCACACAAGAAGATTTAGTGAAAGTTCTGCCACCAGACTCACCTAAAACCAACAGTTAGCATGGAAACATATTACAGTCATGCAGCTTTCTTTTTCCAGAAGCTTTCTGGTGACTCCCTTGAGCCACTGGCCCCTTTTCTACCATCTAGATGATTTCTTAATGTAGGAGGTTTCCTCAAGGTCTCTCGTGATCTGTTTAAACCACTGAGAAAATAGGCAATGTCACTGATCACAGTAGGGTCCTAAGAAGCCAAACAAAACCATGGATTGACAACTATGGATGAAGAAAGCTAAATTAGATCAGCCTGGTACAATAAAGGCTGTGTTTGGATAGCAATTTCCTGGTCTCTCCATGAAAGAATGAAGGTTTGTAAACCAGCTTCAAAAATGCAGGTGAGAACAGACATAAGGGTTCTAAATATTTCCTAAGTTTAATATACAATGTTTTCACCAGAAATCTTGACTGACACAATCAGCACAAGCAAATTGTTTCTTTGGGAGGTCTCTGTGCACCAGCACAGAGACAGAGAAAAGTTTGCCTGTGCTTCCACTTGCACTAAACTGAAAGTGACATTAAAAAGACTATCACAATGAACCACTCACCACAGGTCTTCAAACCTGAACCACAGTTCATAGAAAGAAGACTTTAGGAGCAACAGGGATGGGGACTCCAGGAAAACAAACAAACAAACAAACAAACAAACAAACAAAACCCCAGCCACAAAAGAGTATATAAGTACCCTCAATACACGAATGGGTGGTGGCTGAAAGAGTCAGATACTCGATTTTGTTGTAGTCAAGAGAACAGAGTCCTCACCACCAAGAAGTTCAAGTTCCTTTGTGAGCTGATGAGAAGCTTTAGGCACCTAAAAAGCCCATTTGTTGTTTGTACACTCACGATGATTCAGAGGAGGGAATGCTGTTAAATAGCCATTATAACCTCCCAATTTCAAAACTGCCAAGCCTTTGGAAAGTCCTGTCTATGCTGACTTGTGTTTGTTACCAAAGAGTAATTTCCAGCAGAAATTTCAAATTCCCCACGAAAATCATCTTTAAGACCCTTTTCTTGAAATAGTCTCACTTCTGAAGGCAGAATAAAGGATTTGGGCTATGTAACTACTGCAGCTCTGTACAACATGAGGACTTTCTCTACATAATAGAAAGAAAAAATAAAAGTCTTGATCTACCCAGGTACATGAGTTACAAAGAAGATTTGCATTTTACCTCTGGGAGTGGAGGGAAAACTTCATGCAGTTGCTTCCCTTAGCCTGAATACACATATTGGCTGAAACAAACTGAGAAGTGTTATATACAAAATGTTCTTGCATATAATTGCTTTTGAATAAGCTCATTGGTGTGCAAAACCAAGGGTGGCAGGTACAAATCAGGAATATGTTGCACACCTAAACCTCAATAATCTGAATATGGAGAGGCACTGCATGCATATGGACAGCATCAGCAACAGAAAATGCAGCCATAAGGAGGCATAAATCTGTAAAAGGCAGGTTAATTAGACACTTGGGAATGATAAATAGCAGATCACACACGATTACTGGATGAAGGGAAAAAAAAGGACCAAAGTGTTCAACTGGAAAAAGCCCAAATTAAAGTGAAAACAGTTTAAATGCTAAAAGAATGAAGATCAAACAAAAAGTCATAGCCTATGGGTAAAGAAGGGATAAAAAGTTAGGGGAGTACTTCAGCTACAATCATGGGAAGAGATTAGAAAAGTTTCTTCATGCTAGAATTCTCCAAGACAAAACACATCAGCCAAACTGTCTAAAAGAAGAGTGTGCACCAATAAAGAATGTTATGTAAGTGAACATTGATACGAGAGGCTATAACATATTTTGATTTTGATATGGAACATAAAAATGTAAAGAGATAATAAGAAAAAGCATATCTAGGAAGAGAATAAACTGAGACAAAAATAATTGTGAAGTTAAAGAAAAGCAAAATGACAACATACTCAGGCAAAGAAATTGACAACATAAAATAGGAACAGAGAGTTACCAATGTGATTAACCATAATGGCAAGTCCTAAGACATCTTCAAAGAGAAGTCAGGTGATTAATAGAAGGAATTTAAAGCTATTTATAGCTATTGGTTAGGTATATTTACCTAAAGTAAGCAAAGAAAGGGGAATAAAATATACAAGTCTCCCCTGTTACAAAGTCTCCACATAGTAAAGGGAAAGAATAATTCCTCGGCTATGTATCTGTCTAGACCTGTTGTTCAACCAGACCAACATATGAACACACCACACGAGAAAGTGTCTCTCCAGTGTGGAAGAATGATGGAAAATCCATTCCAGCCTTTTTTAACATTTCCCATGCACAGTCAAGAAGGACGTGCTAATTGCACCCCTGTGAAATATCAACCACACAAAAAAACCCCAAACTGTCAACTCATTAAAAATGATAATGCATTGTTTATTTATTTATTCATTGTTATTTAATTTGGCATCAGATCACCATTAGTTACAGAAATTAATGTAGAATAACTTGCAGAAATGTCTTTTGAAGTAATACAGGTTATTGTTCATTAATATACCTTTCTGATCATGCAGATCAGACTGATATTTGGCAATTTGGTTTGTTTGGGGTTTTTTCTTTTTATTTTTTCCCTTCCCTTCCCTGCACTTTTTTTTCAGAAGCTGATGCACCAATTACTATGATCAATTGAATGACCAGGTCATCATCAGCAATTAATCACAATTCAAATAATCGTTTCCTAATCTACCTTAAGGAGCTGCTAATATTCATGTATTTCTCTTCTAACATAGTGGCATAACTTCTGTGTAAGCTCTTCACAGGCAATACACTTCTGTCTTCTTTCTACATCCACAATCTTCCATTCTCATACTTGCCAATGTATCTGTCTGAGCCTAACTCCAGACAGATTTTCCTCAAGTTTCCTCCTGCATGTTAGTTCAATTATTAAAAAATCAATCCTATTTAAGCTTTGTGCTACACCTAAAGCAAATGTTGGTCTTAGCACTTGACCTCCCAAACCTGGTTAAATGACATAAAATTTTCCCCATAACATACCAAAAATGTGACAGACAACTGATTATAGCCTCCCTTCCTTTTTATATTTTTAAAGTAAAAAATGTGTACCCCACTCTTTATGGCTTTTCTTAGTCACAGAGTAAAGTTCATGTCTCCATTTTTCATCATCTTATCACCTTACAGTAGGAATACACACATCTCTGCACACTGAAGTGAGATTATGAAATTATAATTCTGTTTTTGGTTCTTTGCCAGAGCTCATGAGAATTCAGCTTTTACTCCACACAGAATGATCAAATGTATTCTACATTGTAACAAGGATGTGAACTGACAACCGACCTACTTCTCTCTCAGGAGCTGAACATTTTAAAGGTGTTTTTACCTTCCACCATGGAGCACCAAAATGGTTAAAGAAGGTAGAAAATGTTTTTGAACACAGTTAACACCAACTTTGTAATCTTTATTATCAAAGAGTACTTTGTCAGCTCTTTAAGAAATGCAGAACAAGACACAAACAGTGAATTCAGAAAGAAGGAAGTACCACCAGTCTGCTGTGGTATACAGACATGAAAGATGGGAATAGGAAATCTAAAACTAGAAGGTATGCAGCAATACTGAACAGAATTTTAAAGCAGACTGATACAGAGAGAGGAGAAACAATACAAGACCAGAAAACAAGTGAAGACAGTCCTAGTTATTGACCATTATTGCTATATTGTATTCTGCAGTTCAAGAGAGCAAAGGCATGGACTGATCTAAAGTGATGGAAGTAACCAAGGACAGAAATTTCACATGTAACTTAGGACTTTCTTCTAGTCTCATCAGGGAAAAAGGGAAATGTGATTCTCTCAAACCAGAGAAGAAGTAGAGCTTCAGGACAAACCAACTCCAAAGTTATTAAAAATCTAAAAAACATAATTTATAAGTAACTCAATATAACTAAGATATTAGAATATTTGCAACAAGAACTAATTTATTAAGAGATAGGGACAATTAGCCATTTTGGTCAATTTGGACTTGTCAGAAACTTTCTTTAAACTACTGATTCCAAAATGACCTTTTAGGAAGTACCAAGAGTTTGTACAAAATGCTTCTACTACTTTAGAATCCAGGATACAGATCAGATCCTTCAGCAGGGAAGGTGATGGAATATTTGACACTGGAGATTATCTGTGTTGAACATATCAAGGAAATTGCACCTGGGATTAACTATTATTCGAAGAAGTTCTTTATTTTCTCCATCTCTTTGCTAATACACACTTACACTTCTTGCTACAGAACAATCTGCTTTATTTCAAGGTTTATTATGTGTTTTATTTGTAGGAGATGAATTAAGAAAAACTAAAAAGCATAGAGCTCAAATCCCCTTGGTATATTACATTGAAACCCAGCTCTTAAATAAGGTTATCTGACAGTCATTTTTAAGAAATGGTTACATGTAAACAATTTTATTACTTGAGGTAATTTACTATTTATTATGGTGCTATATGGTCACCTGATCCATGTGAAATGCAATATAAGAGTCAGAATAGTAATAATAATTTTTTCATATTTATTTTCATCACCTTGGTATACTTTAAATGGTATTTTGTGTAGTAGATTATATAAAAAGAGTGAAAAAAATACTGTTAAAATATATATGTGTATACAGAACAGAGGCAACAATGATTTTGCTGTCTGCACACAGAGTAACATATCCTGTTAAAACTTTGAAGTACCATTATGTTAAACAAAATGTATTATGATTCAGAGATTAAAATGCATTTTCACTTGATTAACATTTCCAATTAAATTTATGGTCAGCAGAGACATAATGATATTATCCACAAAATTGTACCAGATATGATAATAACACCCAACTGCATCTGTGCTGTAAAAAGTACAACAATAGTGCAGTATCACTGGTTCTAATTACCTCTTATCCTTTAGAGACTGGCAGGTGGCCAATGAAATGTGGATATAAAATCAGAGTATAATCAGATAAAGGGAGATGAAACTGTTATTGGCTTTTAGTTATGTAAATTAAGAATTTTACTCAACAGGTTATTTAGTCATCCTGATGAGTGGAAACATTCATTTGGAAGACTAATTATACAGTACTTACAATGATTAGAACACCCAATTGTTTCTATTGCAAAGAGTATAAAGTACATCTTGAATTATATAAAGTTAGTGGTGAGAATGAATTTTGTTTATTTCTTTTACAGGAAATCTCCAAAGGAAGCCTAGTACAGACAAAAGCAATTGGCCCAGTGGTGAACCTGGAAGAAATTCTCTCTCATCTAAATTGATTCTCTTTTGCTCTGCCTTTCAGACCTGCTTTGAGTCAATATCTTGCACACAGATGTACTTAACTACTAGAAACAGTCTTTCAGATGAAGCACAAATAGAGAACCTGATCACTTGCAATCTCTTGAGATGGCACAGTTCATTGCAAAGGACAGCAGTGTTTGCTGATATCCCTCCCACCAGGTTTCCTCAGCTACTGGGCTAAGCAAATAGCAGACCTACTTCCTTCTCACATATTTGAGTGAAGTATAAAACAAACTTATATTGAGCCCATGACTATATCGTATTTACTTCATATAAACGCGGTTACTTCCTACCACCATTACTCACTAAAAGGACAATTTTCACCTCGTTTTTCCAAAGAGGGAAAAGCCTTTATTATGCAAATTTCCTAAAAGGCTGTATCACTTAACTCCATGAGCCACTTAAAGTAGAATAACAGCATTTCATGATTTGTTTAATAGATTAGTACATCATAAACCTGATTTGCAGACCGATGTGTAATCTACAGGCAATCCATACAATAAGAGTAATTCAGTAAGATATTTCACATGACAAACACCCAAAACCACTGTGCTGGTTCATGTTCATTCAAAGAGGAAGGATTTAAGCTGCTGACATAACAGCCTCTAATGCTGATCATTGTGGGAGATGAGAGAGATGGGCAACTGCAGATAAGGAAAACAAGGAAACAAGCAGAGGGTTTTATCCTCCAAAGACATTAAAGTTCACTGTGAAAGTTGCCATTGATTTTTGCAAACAAAGTGCTAAAAGATCGTAAGTTGTAGCATTAAAAATAATTCTTAATGAAGTAAGACAATTTGTTACTATTCATTGCCTTAGCTACTGCAAGTGCAATTATCTCCTTCACTGACAAGCACAAATCTCAAAAAAACCACCATTACTTTCCACCTTTAGAATTATATACCACCATATTGTGTTGTGGTGCAGTGATAAATATGAGTACAATTACTAAATTAGTCTTTTTACTGTATTAGTCTTTGTCTCATCCAAATTGCTTGAATCACAGAATACCCTGAGTTGGAAGGGAACAAGAAGTATCACCGAATCCAGCTCCTGGCTCTGCACAGGAAAATTTAAAAAATCATATTGAATCAACACTTCACTTTGAACATTTTTTTTCTTTTCTAATTTTACTCTTTTTGTACAGCAAGTGAGCAGATTTCCTAATAGTTATTCTCTATTAAATATCTGGCTTCCAAACTGAGGAATAATCTCAGCAAAGGTGAGAAAGAATCTGTATATCAGGATTGTTTCTTTCTTTTCTATCTTTTGTATAGGACCAAAGATGACAGGGTTTGGAGTTCTCTACCTCTTAATTGTTTAGAAGAAAGAAAACTCACTTCAGAGCTACTACAGCACTACCGAAGTTCTCCTCAATATGGAAACATTCCCACCTGCTCACTCTGAGATGGAACTGTTGGTTACAAGGTAAATGTAGCAGGGTAACCTTAATCCCAGGGCTGCAGCAACTACCACAGGACACATTTAAGGAATCATTGCCTCCGTTTCTTGAAGGAAAAGGACAAAGAGCATGACCTCCTTGAAGTCCTTGTTGCTGAGGTGTTGTGCATCAGGTTAGGTTTTGGACACAGAAGATAAACCTGGACTGGAGTCCTTGGGATGCCCTAAATTTGGTAGCCAAAATAGCCACAATTTGCTGTGGCAGGCCCCTGTCTTTGACATCCTGTTATGAAATTTCAGGAGCTCCTGCATTTAGGAGAATGGCTATATATATATATATATA
>VZRX01000283.1:12336-40552 GCA_013398075.1 Notiomystis cincta | reverse complement strand
ATATATATATATAAAATCTCCTAGACTTAATCAATTTCATTTAGGTGGGACGGGAAAAAAGAAAAAAAGAGTAAAGCTGTGAATAACTCAAAGCCCCCTCTACAGAATCATGCCATTTAATAATAATCCCATTGAACACAACAAGCACAATATTTTTCTATTAAACTCACGATCTGCCTCCAAACAGTAACTTTAGGGGAAACAGGCTAAAACTGAATGTCAGAGATTTTCCAGCTCAATGGCACAAGACATGCATTGAAATTGCATCCCTGTGCTTACATGTTGCTCCTCACAGTAAGAAAGAGGCCACCTGATTTCTAAGACTCCCTCTTTGTCTCCTGAAACAACAAGAGAACGCAGTTTTGAAGCTGCCTAAAAATCATGCCCTTTTCAAATCAAATACACAAAGGACAAAAACAAACTGACATATCATTTTCTGCTATTCATTCCTTCCTTGGCAATTTAATAGTTTTTATGTAACAAAAAAGAAAATGGGAAGTTAGTATAGGAAACTATTTGATTTTTTAAAATCAGAAGTTATTTAAATTATTAGAACTGGGTCAAAGCAAGATTTTGTTTATGAACTCTCAAAATCTATTGGAAAGGCCAGATTAAGATCTCATCTTTTGAGGGGGTTTCTAGGTCTCTGAGAGGACAGAGGAAACAGTCTAATGTTATCATATCTAAATATTGTCATGTTTAGATACAAATGAAGACCAAAATGTGGCAGTCCATATAATGACCATTCAGAAAGGTTTTACTGGGATCAACAAAACCTGTGGGACACCTTTTGTAGCCAGAGGACAACACATTCTTTATCTGAACTACCATCTATTTGAAACACTATTCCTGTTCTTCCCCTTTCATCAGCAAACTGGGTGTTTTGCTGACACCAAAAGGTAGAAATAAGAAAGGTACCATGTGTCCCTGTGCAAGCACAGAGAACAGTGATTTGTGACCTGCTTCTTATTTATATATTTGTTTTAATCTGTATGAATTGTTTTTATATATCTGATAGGTAAAAGAGAAGGAAAAAAAAGAATAAGCATTCAGTATGTCAATTATTGATATAAGACTCTGAGCAAGCAACAGCAAAATTCACTATGGTAATTTATCTGCATGGGTCAATGGCTATTGACTGCCTGAAAATAAGGGTCGATCACACTGATAGATTTCAATGCCATAGCTATGAACATATATTAATAAACACAGCACAGAAGTGATTTTTGATTCTGTTGGGAAGGACAGATAATCAATATCCTTGTGTCCTTGCCAAGGCTGAACTTTGTACTTGGATTATGTTAATTAAAGACTAAATAAAGTGCTGATGTTTTTATATAACTAAGATATGGAGGAAAATAATAAAATAGTTGGTGGTTTTTCTTGGTTATTTAGTGCTGAAATGAGTAAAAAAAACTACCTAAGCCATTTTAAAAAAAAGCAACATCTGTTTTTCACAAGCATCCTCTCCTGTCCCAGATATTATTCTTACTATACTCTTGCTGCAAGAACAAATTCAGCACTTTACACTACAAACAAACATGGACAAGTGGTTTGGACAATTTGTATAAGATCTCAGAAGGCCTGGACTGTTGGTTTTTTTCCAGACAGATGGCCAAGCTACAAAGGTCCACTCATCCCTGGATGTTTCATCCAGACAGCATTGTTTTGTAAGACATTTGATGTTGTCTTTGGAAAGAAGCAAGAGCACAAAATCCTGATGACCTGAGCCTATCTGGATGCTGCCATCCCTTTCTACTTATTTCCATACCCCACCACTCTGCCTGGCATGTAGACTTGTACAGCTGGGCTGGATGAGGGAGTTAATCCAGCTGAAAACTAACCACTTAAAGAGGAAGGAAGGAAGGAGTAGGATGCAAATGGAGCAGCTCTTCACTCCCAATGTGGAGTGGTCTTAAAATGTCAAGGGGCTGGGAACAGGATCATGAAACTGAAGCAGGGCTCAGCAGCGTGGCCTAAAGCAACCATTAGTTGTGATGAATGCACCCAGAGATGCAAACTGCAAAGGAGTGAGCCTAAATATGCATCTTATCATGTGTGACCTGTTCTGTGAAACAACTGAGTTTCAATCACTCACTGCAGCGACTGGCACAAGTATTCTATTATGCCATTTCACTGCTCTATATGGTCATTTCAAGAAAAGCCTAAATTATTTAGGTATTTCATGAAATACCTGGCATTAATATTCCAGCCATACTGTGCAACCAGTTATTGAGTGGAATGACTAACATTCCCATTCATTTAGAGAATAGATGCATGGTAATAATAAGTGTTAATTTTCTGGAATCATACATAGAACTGCATGGGTCCAGTGGTGAGCATAAAAGACTGCACAGTACCATAAATATGTATAATAGGTATAGTTTTTCTTCTCTTTTTCAGTTAGCAATTCCAAACAATGAGGAACCAGGTATTTTACATGTTATCTACCTATTACTTTCTGTATTTTCCTGTTACAAATAAAAACTTCTGCCAGATCTCAAACTGCTTAGATGATTAGCTTTATATCAGAACAGTAAGACTGTTATATTTTTAATACTTAAAAATAACTTTTATACAGAATAAGCAGTTTGATTATGTATATATATTTCAAACCACAGATTCCTACATGATCCAGATGAACCAGCCTTTCAGAATTGTAATCCCAGTGCTATACCTACACAGATAATGGCAGGTGCTATTAAATCTTTGTCTCTTCTCAAACCAACCATCTGAAATGTGGATGCACTTGGATAAGCCTGCATCTAGAGGATATCCACATACTACTTGACAATGACCCAGCAGTTAATGTCCCCAAACTTCTATTCCTTACACTGGACAAGCCTTTTACACTTGCATTGTGTTCTCTCCAGGTTTTAGTCACTTTTTCTTTCACTGTACAAAAAGTTGGTATCTCTTTCTAAGGCACAGAAAAATTCCTTATAATAAAGAAAATAGCTGCATGAGAAGCAGTTGGAGACATGTAAAATACTAGTGAATGTGAAAAATCAGAAGCATATCAGTTAAGTGTTTCTCTTTAATCCTTTTATTCTCCCTTCATCTCTCTATTTGAAAGCTTTTAGCTTCGTTTCTTTTCCCTCTGAATTGAGCCCCTGCACCAATTGTCCTTCTAGTGATCTTATCAGTAAACGAGTTTTATTTCAGTTTCTTTAAAAAATAGGCTATTTCTAGTAACTAATTCACTTCCCACTTTCCTTTCAAAATGGATTGAATTTTTACTAAACTAAAAACCTGGGTACTATCACGTAAGCTGAATGTAACAGAACAAAATTTTTTTCTGCCTTAATATTTACTGCGTTAAATTTAACTGAATTTGACCTTTCAGCTCAGTTTAAAGTAAAAAAATCAGATTTTCAAAATACTTTTCACTTTTCTTTTTCAATGGAACTAGAAGTCAAATTTGAACTGAATTTATTACTAGTTTACTTTGTTTCTGAAAGGAATATAGCAGTCCAAGAAATGCTTTCCTGCACATGCAGTAATTTCTACTTTCAAATTAAAATGTTAATTTGACACTTTGTAAATATTTCCCCTAAAGCAGTAAGGTGACAGGTTTTGCAAACACCTATATTGCATATGAGATGTAAACCCTTTAGCTTCTTAGAATGAACCTGTAAGTTTAGATATAATCTGTGCTTAGAAACGTAAACAAAATCATAACTGTTTATCTTTGCAGTTACCTGAATTAAAAAATCTAAGTTTATGTGGATGCTCCTTAATATTTGCTGTTTCTTGCTCCTGTTAAGTGACTGTGTATATTGTAGAATGCATGTGAAAACCTGTACATGTACACAAAGTCCCTTGTACTTCATCATTTCCATCATTTACAATAGCTGAAGCTGAAGAAGCACAAGAAAATTCTTAGTTCCCTGGCCAACATTCCCACCCACTCATGCATGAAAAGGAGATTTGTTATCAGTTAAACAACTGATATCTCCACCTTCCCATCCATCTGCTGAATGGGAAGAGTTCAAATCAAGTGAACCATTGAATTTCACTGTAAATAACAGGATTTAGGTATCTTATATTTCCCTCTTCTTCCCCTCTTCTGTCTCTTCATATGTATTTCCCAAATTTCTTTTTGAATATAACAAAAAGACCTTTCAAGTATTTTCCTCTTGTAATAGCCCAAAGCACCTTTGAGCTGTAATGCCAGTCCATGGGTTGCTCAGGCTTCCCAGCAATCACTGTGAGTTGGTATATACATTTAATTGTAATAAATATATCTGCAACCTTGAATACTGCACAGTATAAAATCAGATTAAAGACAAGCTCTAGTGACTTATCCCAGTGGTAGTGTTTCCACCAGGTAATACTTAGGTGCCATGGTGATACCAAGATCAGTTGCAGTATAAAGACTGGCTATCGGTCTGCCAGTCATTTAGGTCAGGCACCTGAGTTGTTTGGGCCCATTTACCTGTCCCTCTTTCCCATGAGGGAGGCATTTTGGAGATCACTCAGCTCTCACTCTAGTGTGGCATCAGATCCCTGTTAGGGCACATAGCCAGAGTCCTGGGTATGTCAGTTTAGAAGAAAGTTGCCTTTGTGTACTCTTCATAAATCAAGTATCAGATCAAAAGTTTCAGAGATTTATGTATAGTTTTAATCTTAGAGCTTATTTTCTGGTGCAGAAATTCACAAGGTTGTTGCCTCATTCCTGTTTTCGAGGCAAACCTGCCCCCAATGAGAGTTCAAAGTGTAAGATGTTTATTGAGCTTTAGATTGGGCAAAATGGGGAAGAGCCTCAATCTCCCCCTGGAATCCTGGATACCCCAACTGGGCACAGAGACCATGGTACCTTTGTTATTTTCAAAGATATTCTCTGAGAAGATAAAATTTGAATCTAAAAAGAGGATATAATGATCAGCTGCATATGCTCAGTTGAATGCAAGAAGTTCAGAGTAACTATTAATATAAAATATTTGCCTGATCCCATCTAGTAGCTGCTCAACTGCCCAATGTTCATTAAATTACAGCAGTTAAAACACACTTCCCCTCTTGTCAGCTGCTCTCTGGATCTGAGTCCAGGGGCTTCCACATTTATCAAGTACTAATATGTCTCTATAAAGCAAACACATGCTGTAGGTGAAGAGATATCATCCATATCAGCCTGTCAGCCAAGCAAACAAAACCTGGCATACAAGTCCAAGTGAGCTGTGATTCTTTGCAGAAAGATGTTCAGCAGAATAGGGTACTCTGGAGATGCCACATGTCCCACTCAGAGAGGTGCCAGAAATAACTGTGCTATTCAAAGTGCTATGGGAATCAGGAATACAAGGGAATCTTAAACTGTCTCATGGTGTTAATTAAGTAGAGCTGGCCAGGTACTTGCTTTCAAAACATTTTTAGTAAATTTAACAGAACTGGTGATGGAAAAAAGTGCTTTAGATTATACGTGGATTTAAAAAAAAGCAAACAAAAACCAAACACAAATGGCCTAGTTGATATTTCTCAGTACCTCAGTTTCAAATGGAAGTATTTTATTTTCCTGTGACTTCTTGCTTCTTTTCTAGACATTTCAGCATATTAATACTGGAAAAAAATGCAATGAAAAATGTTTCAAAATAGCAACAGTTTGATTGGTACAATGCGGGCCGGATGATTCTTGAAAAACCTGGACAACAACTTTATGGAACAGGTCCTAAGGAAGCTGACTTTGAAAGACTCCCTTCTTGATCTTCTGCTTGTCATCAGAGTGGATTTCATGAGCAAAATGGTGTGGTTGGTGGCCATCTTGGCCACAGTGACCATGAAGTGATTGAGTTTAAAATCCCTGTTGACAGGAGGAAAAGTTTCAGCAAAGCCTCAGCTCTGGACATGAGTAGAGCAGACTTCAGGCTGCTCAGGGAATTAGTGAGGGAGGTACCCTGGGAAAATGTTTTTGCAGCTGCTGGGGTCCATAAGTGCTGGTCACTTTTTAACCATCACTTCCTAATGGCGTAGGAGCAGGGAATCCCCAAATATTGGAAGTCAAGCAGGCAAGGCAGAAGACTGGCTTGGATGATCAGGAATCTTCTCTTGGAAATAAGGCAAAAAAGAAAGGTGTATGCTCAGTGGAAGCAAGATCAGGTGACATAGGAAGAATCCAGAGATGCTACTTGATACTCCTTACTAAGATACTGTAGAGAGAAAATGCATGTGGCCAAAGATGAACTTGGAATTGAAGCTGACCAGAACTGTGAGAGACAATAAGAAATGTTTTTTGAAATATATTAATGGCATTAGGCAGTGTAAAATAACACTGTCCTGTAACAAGATGAGAATGATCACCTCACAAACAAGGACAGAGACAAGGCAGAGGTGTTTAATGCATTGTTTACCTCTGTCTTCAACTTGGATGATGGAGTAAGGGCGTCTCAGTGCCCTGAGCTGAAGGATCGTGACTGTGAAAATGATCAACTTCCAGTTGACTCTGAAATTATGCAGGATCTGCTGCTCCAGTTGAATCCCTACAAATCTATGAGGCCTGTTGGGATTCATCCAAGAATCCTCAGAGCTAGCTTATGTCATTGTAAAATCTTTCTTGATGATTTTTGAATGATCTTGGGAATCTGGAGAGGTTCCAGCTGACTGGAAACTGGTAAAAATTGTCCCAATTTTCAAGAAGGACAAGAAAGAAGATCTCAGAAACTAAAGGCCTGGCAATCTTGCTTCAGTGCCTGCCAAAGTTAGGGAGAAGATTATTCTGGGAGGTATCAAAAACCACCTGAAAGACAACAGAGTCACTGGTCACAGCCAGCATGGCTTCATGAGAGGAAAAGCCCTGCTTATCAAATCTGATTTCCTTTAATGCCAGGGTAATCCACCCAGTTGATCAAGGGAAGCCAGTTGACATATTCATTTTGGATTTCAGAAAAGCTTTTGATAATGTCTCTTACAGGATCCTTCTGGACAGAATGTCCTGCACAGAGCTGGATAAACACATCATGGATAGGTGATGGATCTGGCACAAAGGGTTACAGTGAATGAGGTGACATCGGACCAGTGATGTGTCACTAGTGGGGTTCCACAGGGCCCCATCCTCGGTCTTGTGCTCTTCAACATCTTCATAAATAACTTGGACACAGGACAGGAAGGGATATAAAGTAAGTTTGCAGATGATACAAAACTGTAAGGACCTGTTGACTCCTTCACAGGCAGGGAGGCTCTGCGGAGAGATCTTGATAAATTAAAGGACCAGGCAGTCAAGAACCATCTGAAGTTCAACAGAGGAAAGTGCCAGAACAGGATGGGGCAGACTGGAGAATGAGATGCTGGACCTGTGAGTCCTGGTTGATGGCAAATTGAACATGAGCCAGCAGTGCCCTGGCAGCCAGGAAGGCCAATCCTGTCCTGGGGGGCATCAGGCCCAGCATCGCCAGCCAGGCAAGGGAGGGGATTGTCCTGCTCTGCTCTGAGCTGGGGTGGCCTCACCTCGAGTGCTGGGGCCACTGTTGGGCACTGAAATACAAGAAAGACATTCAAATATTAGAGAACACTCAAAGAAGGGCCAAGAAGATGGTGAAGGGTTTGGAGAGGAAGCTGTATGAGGAGGAGCTGAGGTCACTTGGTCTGTTCAGCCTGGAGAAGGGGAGACTGAGAGGAGACCTCACTGCAGTCTACAACTTCCTTGTGAGAGGAAGAGGAGTAGCACACACTGATCTCTTCTCTCTAGTGACCAGTGACCAGGGACCTGAGGGAATGATCTGAAGTTGTCAGGGGAGGTTTATGTTGGCTATTAGAAAAAATTCTTCACCCAGAAGGTGTTTGGGCACTGTAGCAGACTCTGAAGGAAATGGTCACAGCACCAAACCTGACAGAGTTCAAGAAGCTTCTGGACAATGCTCTCAGGCACAAGGTATGATTTCTTGGGCATGGCCTGGGCAGGGTTAAGAATTGGACCCAATGATCCTTGTAGGTCCCTTCCAACTGAGCATACTCTTATTCTGTGATTCTGTGATTGAGTCAACCTTTTTTTATTATTGCTAAATTAGAAATATTTTCAAGTTCTTAACTCTTAAAACACTCTCAAGGAAAGAAAAATAGCTTTTCAGCTACCAATAAGTCACATTATTAGGCACATGAATATTTCATGTGAAAGAAAACCACATGAAGCATGCCAGTCTAGCAAGAACAAAAATTCTTCTTAGCCTCTCTGTTCTGTCTCTGTATTATTTTGATGGTGGGTTTTTTTGTACTCTGCTGTTTTGTACTCATTTTTCCTCAAGTATTTGATCTTTTTCCTTTCCCCTTTTACCATACCTGTTCTTTTCAGTCTTTTCCCTCTATCATTGCCACCATGTGGAACAAGGATGATCCTTTAAAGGGCAGTGGGCTCAGAAGGATAAAGGAAAACTTGTCCTCACCTTCCTGATGGAGGGGCAAGTGGCAGGAGGACCAAGGTGACAGGAACATGAACACATCTTTCTCCTGAGGGAGAGATGGAGTGGGAAACAAAGCTGTTAAAAAAATCAAGGCCAGGTCCAGATTCTGCTCTTCATGACTTCACAGGTGTAGAGCAGAACTCCACAGAAAGACCAGACCTTCTTACCTCCAAAATAGCAGATGTAAAGGAGATCTTCCTGGGCAGAATACAGACCACTGCTTATTTCCTTAACATAAGGACTGCAGAGAGTAGAGGACATGCTGAAAAAGGATGAGGTATTTCCCAGCCAGAGGAGAAATGCAGAAATTATCAGTCTGTTTTTACCAGCACAAGATGGTGTAATAAATTTCACAATTTATTCTCAAACTGTCCTCATAAGCACTTGGTGGTAGCCAGGCCTGTGGATTAAGATCATGAAGTCCTAAAGGCAATCTCTCAGGGGCTCCAATTTCACTTCTAAGTGCATTTCTTTTTCTCTTTCTGTATGTCAAGTCTTCTTTTCCTGCTGTTAGAAAAAATACATAAAATGGATTTATATATTCTAAAGCCTTAAGGTCTTCACCATTGAGGGATGAGTGCACAGAGACCTGCAAAAACCACTTAATGTACAGATTCACAACATGCAATGTTTTCTTTGTGCTGTGACATCACTACACAGTAACATTGCAAAGGAGTGAACCAATCCTAACTCCTGTTGATGTGAGATCTTTTGAGACTATATTCAATGCCATCATGCATTCTCTACATCCTAGCCTTTGGAGCATCTCTTTTAAGTTTTCGTTTCCTCTGCTAGAAACTTGCAGAAGTTTCCTTTATCACTTCTTTTCCAGGTCACTTTCCAACATCTTTTTCACAGAGCAACAAAGCAAACTGTAAGGAAACAGTTAAGTTTAAAAAACAACAACAACAAAACTAACAAGGAGAAAGGAATATTTGATGCTATATAGAAAACAATGCTAGCATTTTATTGTGGACACCAAATTTACAAGAGATCTGAGGTAATACGGGTGTTATGTGCCTGCAAGGAGAAGTTGGAGGGTCCAGAGGGCACAGAGAGGAGGGTATTCAAAGGCAGCACCCCTGAAGGCTTTCCACAGTCCCACAGCTGGTTAGCAGGATATTTCCAGATGTAAGATTACCAGGATTTCGTCCACCTGCAGCCGGACTAAGTAGTTTGTTAACGTGAACTGCCTCTGCCACCCTGTGGGAGTTTGTGGGAAGTGCGGGAGTGTCCTGGAACAAGCAACCAGCATCCACTCCGAGCCTTTACCTTTCCCTACAGAGATCGCCCGGGATCGCAGTTCTCTGCCAGCCCCACTGCCTGCGTGGAATCAACCCACACGACACAATCAAACAAGGTTAATCTTTTCAGTTTCATTTCGCAATGGATTTGAGAGAAAAGAAACAAAACAAAACAAAATAAAAGCTCTCCCAAACTCCCAAACCTCCTGAATTTGAGCCTGCGCAAGCTTCGTGGCAGTTGTAATACGGAGCTGAGTATTTGTCACAGAGATCCTCATCCTTCATAAATCACTGTGGATTGATGCACAGCGAGGAGGATATTTCTCCAATAAAATACACATAACTTTAAATGGTGAAGGCAGAACTGTCAGCACACACTTCTCAAATGCATCAGTTAAAGCTGTTTAGTTCCTGGGAAATTGTGTTTTGATATAGGCAGTTGCAGGCAATCACAGACCATGAACATTTTTAAACCATTTAAAGACTAGATGTAGTAAGAGTTATAGAAATAAAATGCAGACAGCAAAGAACCCAGATTATTTTGTATGAACTAGAATATTCATGCAAAAAAGAATTTTGGCATTGAATATTCTGTGAATCCTTTAGTTCACCTCTATTGTAGGCATCATAGCAGACATGCAACTAACCTAAGTGATAACATATAATTTTAAAATAGAGATTTTGTAATTAATAGCATTCCAAAAATATTTCGTCTCCATGTGTTTGGCAAAGCTATCAGAAAGGTTTCTGCACATCACACATACTCAGTAGTGGAGCTAGTTGGAAGAGAAGTAGGGATGAAGGGGAGAAGTGTGCATATTAGTATTATCATTGCTGATTCTGCTCCTCTCTCTTTTTCCTCCTTTAGCTCATTCAAAATGTGGAACATTTTTATTCTTTACAACAAAACAAAGAACATTTCAAAGTCTTCATAAAGACTAGTGCAATAACCTGAAACACAGGAAAAACCAACAACCACTTGTGTTAATTATTGCTCCTAGTTCTTTATATTCATGCATGTGTATTTGCACATATGAAAATGTGTTCTTTTATAAGCAAATACATATTTATATACACTGCTCCTTACACTCATGAGAGAGGGAAAATGTGTTCTAAGATCTTCTTAGTTCCTTGCAGAAAGAACTGTCATTGTAATATCTACTAGTAGAACAGCTACCTGTACCTGGGAAGGCCAAGGGTTAAAGACTATTGATGGTATTTTCTGATGCAGAGGAAGTCTTCAATTCCTAACCTGGTACTGGTGAAGAAAAGGGTGAAATGAGGAACGTTTTCCAGCATCATTTAAGGACAGGTATTTTGACCCACTTGTATCCAGATCTAGGGCAAATAAGGTCCTGTGAATTTTAGTCTGATTATCATTGAAATAATAAGCTACCTCTCCTTGCATGAATTATGTGTATTTTACAAAGGTTGACAGGTACACAAATATTGCTACATTGTGCCTAACATTATATCTTACTTAACTTGAATGAAATTTAAATAACAGCATTCACCTTCCTCTGACTTCTTGTGGACATCTTTATCTGGCTAACTTTTATGTCCTGACTTAGCTTCTCCTGTGCAGTATTTGGGGATATCTGATGAGGTACATACAGATATAGGGACCACAATTAAAAATGAAACTGGAAAACTGACATTAAGCTTTCCTGTTTCTCCCATGATGCAGAGAAAGAAAGTCAATCAGGGGGGTTGATGGCTCCAAGCACCTTTCAGAGAAAACTGAACTTCATGAAGGATTGAGATCCTACACATTCTCCAGTATGAGCTTCGGTTGCCCAAATCAGTCAGTGCCATGGGAAGTTGAGTCACAGGTCTTTCAGCAGCTACATCATTATGTGTCCTTTGAGGCATAAGAAGCTCTGGTGTCTGGCACACTGAATTAGCACCCAGGAAGATCCAGCTTTTATTCCTTGGTCAGCCAAAGATTGATGCTGATTTTGCATCAACTATTTCCTTTTAAGCCACACAGAGTCAAGACAATCCCCCAGCCTGGACTTATATGGAGCTGAGTAAACCAAGTCATGCTCGGTCCTATGGCTCAATATGCTTATGCAAGGCACTTAGAAGTGATTTGTCCATAGCATAACAGGCATCTACCATCTCTTTTATTCCTTTTTTTCTGCAGCAGAGGGCAAAAGAGCCTCTTCTGGTTCTGCCCGTGCTATTCAGGACACAGGCCCTTCCCTATCTCTTGGCTCTACACCTTCCAGCCCCTGCTTTGTCATGCTGGCACTGTTGGGACCTAAGAGTACTCAGTTTATCTTGCTAAAGCAGTAGTGAGAGCTTGGCCCAGGGAAAGGAATGAGCCTAAAGATCTTCCCCTGCAAGCACCCAGTGTACCATATCATCTGCTGGTGGTCAGCCTCAGTTTTATCCCACCATTGCACCGGATCTTTCTGGGAATGGACACTCACTTTTGATTCCCTTGTGCACCAAGGGGAATGGAGATACAGAACAGGGGAGGATTTTTCATCTCTCTGCATAGTCCTGCAATGTAGGAGGAGACAAGATGTTAGATAAACACATGTGATCTCTCAAATACGAGGTTTTTGGAAGAAATGAGGATTGACACAAACACTACTGATACTGAAATGGCATGAATGGAGCAGGACTCTGGCAGAAGTAGTAATTGCTAAAATAGGGCACTAAAATGACATCTGCACATACAGAAATAGATTTTGGAGTTCAGAGCTGTGTGTATTCTCTTTCTAAGATAATTATAGTGAGAATGAAATAACATAGAAGAGGTTTAATGCTCAGGAATCTAATCACATTGCTTTTTTACTATTATTTAAACAACACATCTACTAAAATTCACTCAATGAAAGTTAAACAAGCTCACTAACAACTTAATTTTCATTTGGTAGTTCAAGGTCTTTCTGGAGATGTATGAGAAACACAGGAGAAAAGCTCTCTGCCTCCATTAATGTTTTATGTCAGAGTTATAATTTTATTACAGAATTGCCTTGTTTCAGTTCTGAGAATAACATCATAGCATCTTAGAGATTGCTATGTAAAGCAGTTTAATTACTATCTGATGGTTAGATCAACAGTGTGAAAGTACTGAGCTCTGTTATTCATGAACAAGCCAGAAAAATTAAACCACTCACTGGAAATTGTTCTTTAAATACTTCTGCAATATCAGTGGAGGTTGTTTTTCTAGATTAAAATTCCAAGTAATGCTTACTATCTATTTCTTTAAGATGGTTTTCTGTTTGGTTGGTTGTTTCTTCTTTTTGACCAGTGACAATATATGGTATTTTTGGCATTACTTTGCAAGTAAGATTCTTACACCTCATTGATAGTAAGGACCCAAGCTTCCAACACTTCCAAAAGCTATCATTCACTTTTGAAATCTGAGCTGAAATCTAATTTTGTGACCGCTTTTGGTGTTTGAATAAAAAAGTATCCTTATTCATCTCAGTCATGGCACGTACTCTGCTAATAGCTTAATTCATTGGGAATTTTATTTAAATTGAATTGTGCATTTTCAGTCAGATGTTCAGAATTTTATTGCTGAAATAATTTAACTGAGGAGAAAATCATATTGTAAATTTATGATACTAGAGAAAATGAAAGCTTTTGAAAAAACAAACAAACAAACAAGCAAACAAACAAACCACATTTTGGATTTATTGCACTGAATTACAGAAGAGCTGAACTAGTTTGCTCAAAAGTAGCATTATAACATTCCTCATAAACAGCCCAAAACCCAAATTAAAACTTTAAAACTTTAAGTCTCCTAGAGGGTAGACCAAACCACATTTCACATGTTTTTAACAGCATGTATGATTCCTTTGAACAGCCCCTTCCTTAGTCCCACCCTGCTGAGATTAATGAGCCTAGTTACAGGCAGAGAGAAGAAGGAATAAGGAATCCCCTTGTTGTTTTACAATTGGCATTTAGGAGCAAATGAAATCCAATTCAAGTAATAATATAATGGCTTGCCAGCTTTTCTAACATCTTAATGATGTACACTTATAAAATCCACTCTGATAATGACAGGGTTTGTTAGGTAGTTTTTTGAATGGCTAATTTTATCTTGTGTATTCCAGGGTACAAAACACTGGTGACTACAACTTTTCCCAAGAGCCTCAGTCCTAGAGTTTATGAAGGGCTTAAGAGCATTGAAAAACTTTTCAAAGATAGAATACAAATGAGCATTGAGCACAAAGAAAAAATATCAGATTAAAAAAAACAACAAAAGCAAAGGAAAAATAGAGGCAGAAAAGAACCTCCTCTTGAATATTTCAATCCATTGCATATCAGAAAAGACTGAAAGTTAGTAGTCAGCCTAATGTGAAGTGACAAACCAAAGGGCAAAATGGTTGACTAATAAAACAAGTTCTAAATAAGATTTTTTTTTTCTCAACCAGAAATCAAGCATCCAGAAAAAAAAAATTCTGGAGTTTACAGACATTCTTAGCACTTTTTCTTTCCATGCACTCCACAGTGATTTTACAAATTGCATGGAAGAAAATGCTGAGCATGAGAACATAAGGCATATGGCCTCACTTGGAATCACAGAATCACTAAGGCTGGCAAAGACTTCCAAGGCTATTGAGTCCAACCCTTGACCAAACACCACCATGTCAGCTAAACCATAGCAGTAAGTGCCATGTCCAGTCTCTCCTTGAACACTTCTAGGGATAGTGACTCCACCACTTCCCTGGGCAGTCTGTTCCTGACCACACTTTCAGTGAAAAATTCTTCCTGAAACCCGACATGAACCTCCCCTTTTGCAGCTTGAGGCCATTTCCTCTTGTGCTGTCTCTTGCTGTTTGGGAGAAGAGGCCATACTCCACCTGGCTACACCCTCCTTTCAGGCAGTTGTCGAGAGTGATAAGGTCTCCCCTGAGCCTCCTTTCCTCCAGGCTAAACACCTCCAGCTCCCTCAGCTGCTCCTCGTGTGACTCACTCTCTAAACCCTTCACCAGCTCTGTTCCTCTCTGGAAGGACACTCCAGCACCTCAGCATCTGTCTTGAAGGGGCCCAAAACTGAACACAGCATTTGAGAAGTGTCCTCACCAGTGCTGAGAACAGGGCACGACCACTGCCTCGGTCCTGCTGACCACACTATTTATGTACTGTGCACAGCTACCCCACGAGTGCTGGCAGTCCAACATCTACAGTAGCTGGGAAAGAAGGGGAATACACTGGAGAACCAGAGAAGGTTCAAGCTCCTACAGATACTGCTCCAAGAGTGGTCTCTCCTCCATACATCCCTCTTGCATCACAGCACAAAACCACAGTAAAAAACCCCAAACAAACCTCCTCAAGGGTGATGAAGGCACCTTGTCAAAGCTTCAAGTGAAATGAGAGGATTTTTTTTCACTTGAGCATGTTACAGGGTAGCCTGGGTCTGCCTTCTTTCAAGGCAAAGAGAAGGGTCCAGGGGTTTAACTGAAGTGGAGACATAAGCATTAGATGGGAAAAGTGGGAAAGAAAGGACAAAAACTCGAGACAGAGAAATGGAAACAGTGGTGCTGAGGGGAAAATATAAACTTCAGAAACAGAAGGGAAATTGATAGATATGAAGCTGGGCCAAGATACAATTGACACCCACAGCCCATACAATTCTCTAATCAAGCTGTATTTAAATTGTCACAGGGCTGTAAAACCTCTCTTCTTTCCCCTTCTACTTCTCACTACTTCAGTTTGAACAACTTCACTGTGAGAGGGAGGCGTAGCCTGCAGGCTTCAGAGCAGGACCAGAACCATCTACATCAATGTCCTTAAAAAGACAGGTGGACATTCAGAGTGAAAGCAGGACACTAAGCGAGGTTTGCATTGGTGCCTAAGAATGACAAATGAGAGTCTCCTAGAAAGACTTTGCTCAATAATACATACCCCTTGATACAATTTTCATAAATCATTACACATTTTTACAAAAGAGTCAGCAGTTTCAAAAGAGCCCCACTGGTCTTTCATCACTGTCGATAACCCACATCATACAAACAGTATTTTCAAATGTATTCTAAATGCACATATTAACCAGCAAGTGGTCCTGTAGAAATTGAAATTGTCCCTTAAAGACCTTTGCCAATTTAACAAAACCCAGCATTTTGCTGGGAAATCTGTTCAAGTTAAGAGAATCATGGACTTAACAGCATAGAAAAAACCTCCAAACATTTACTCAGAAACTAGTTTTAAAATGATTTAGTGTTTGTAGGCCTGTAAGAGATGCAGTAAGATTTTCCAGGCCCTGGGTGATCTGTCCCCTTGTTCTTTCAGGCATCCTCTATTAAGAGCCTAGATTAAATTAGCTGTTAAAACAAAAGGTTTGTTTTCTATGTCTGTTCCTATAAATTGAATTTGCTCTCTTGCTGTTAAAGCACAAGTAACTAGGTTAGTAAAAAGAAGGTCGAGACAGTACTAGAAGTTGTACCAATCACAGGAAGATCAGGATTAAAGCACCTAAGGGGTCAAAACCATAACATCTGGTATCATGTAAAAAGGACATAATTGAGACTGTACTGATGAAATAAATTAAAAAGAGCCTTGAAAATTTATTTGAAGAGTATAGATACAACAGTGCTTAGGACATGAAGTAAGTCATCCCAAGTCATAATTCTGTGAGAGTTAATTTCTTTAATTTGGTTATACTCTGTCCTTCTTGCAACACAATTTTTTTAAACCTAAACTATGCCTGCATGCTGCATGTCATGCATGTACCGCAACTTGCATGCCATGCATGAAAAGTAACAGTCTATAAAGAAACCATGGCAGCCCTAGTAACTTTAACATTTACAAGGAAACTTAATGAAGCAGTCCAGCAGCCATATCATTCTACCATAAAGAGAGCTGTACCTTTCTGCCAAATGTCCTGGGAAATGACAATGCTTTTCAGCTCTTCTCTGGGGCAATATCGGAAATACACACACTACACCACAGGGCTGCTGTTGCATTCTCCTCAGATGAATGTGTAGAAGTGAAATGTGGACTTGAGAAAAAATATTTGTATCCTCTCTCTTTGAAGAGAAAGAGAGGAAATAAAGTTTTTTCTGCTAGCTAACTTTGTGTTGCAGAAGAGGTTGTGGAGAGAGGTTAGAAATGAATCTTGAGTGCACCTGAAGGAGATTGGACTCTGAAGGGCAGCAAAGCAATGACATCACAGTTATCCTTGAAAATATTAGAAAACCAAGAAAGAAATTACAGCTGTGTATCAGCTGCATATGGTTCTACTCTGGACTACTAAATTTAGCAGCACTTACCTTGTTCCTTGCTCCTGTCACCATAATGACTTTTGCCCTGTTGAAAATAGAACAGAAAAGCACCCCTCCATTCCCTAAAATCTCCAATATTTTGCTGTCAGTCTTGAATCATCAAAGTCTGATTTTGACCATACTGCTGGGAAGCTTTGGACTAGTTCTGAGTGAACATGAGCAGCCCTGTAAACTCATTTTCTTGAAATATGTTTGTGGTCCCCATTACTGAACAGGATGGAGGCTGAGAAAACAAAAAGGAATGAGCACTTGCCATCTTGTCTCACCTGCTTCAGATTTTGACTCAGTTTAAGGGTCAGAATACCTCCCAGTCTTCTCCTGCAACATTCTTCTCAGAGTGAGCTACTCAGGTCTCACATCTTAGATCTCTCTGGGACTCTGGGAAGAGGAGGAGGGTAGTTCTTCTTGGAATGAAATTTGCTGCAGTCTCTGTAGGAAGAATAATTTTTTTTCACATTTGCTGTGAGCAAATCAGTCACCAGCAAATCACCACAAAGCCTACTGACATCCATTTGAGATCAAAAACACAGCAAGAGAAACATAATAAAAACCAATAAGAAATCTAGTTTATTACTAGTCTTTTAGTCATAACTCAAAACCACCTAAGGCACCAATAAGCACAGACACAAGTTCCAATACTCTTATTCTGATATTTCTCTTCCTTGGATATTCATTTGACACCTAATTAGTGATTTTTTTAAAACACCATCATGTTTTTATATCATCAGCTTTTTGATTCTGAAACAGAACAGCATACACAGTTTTCTCAAGTGGGAGAAGCAGAGACCTGCTGTATATCTGCCAATAAAGACCTGGCAATTACTGAACAGGTACCACATTTAGTACCAGGGAATAAGGCTACTTTGAAAATTTATGCCTGTAAGGTTTAACTAATTGAAACATAGCAGTCTTTGGAACTGCCTTTTTCCTGAGGTGTCAGTCACAATGACTTATTGGGGTCTCCCAACCAGCACATTGTGAAGAGACAGGAACAGAGCTGGAACTGAAAGCTGCCTCCTCTTAAGAGGAGGAAACCATTCAGCACTCCCATTCCTATGGTGGTCCTTGATTTGAGTATTAACTCCCACAACTGTTACAGTTTCTGAATTTATCAGAAAAGGATAAATCTCTTCTTCAATGATGCTGGGGAAATGAGAAGCTAATTGCCACCGTTTGTTGCAGTAGTCTCCTTCAGCACTCACGTTCACAGTTTTCTGCTCCATTTTCCATTTTACCACAGCAAACTTGCAGCAGATAGCACATGCCATAAAACACCCTGTCATTGTCCATTGTCCTTGCATTTTTTTTTGTTTAAAGGACTAAAGTGTGAAACTGGGATACACAAAGGTTTCAGATAGAGATGTGATTTTTCAGATGTGCTTCGTCATTAGATTCCTTTTTGTCTATGTGTACATGAAATGCTCCAGGCTCAGAGAAAAGAGAGTAATTTAGTATAATCAAATTTATGTAGGTATTCTACAAACCCTATGCACATTAAAGCATTAAAATAAGGAAGTAATTAAATAGGAGGGAAAAAAAAAAAACTTTAAAAATATCTAATTCAATCTTATTGCCTTGTACAATGTATTAGATTTAATTTACTTCCAGTGTTGCAACTTAATAAAAATTATAAAATAGACCATGAATTTTTAGGTCAATTAGTCTGCATATTGAAAGACTGCGAGATAACCTTCTATAGTGTATTTTCTAGCAATTACTCTAATAATTGCCAAAGGAGCAGAACTGATCTAATCACCATTTTATATGTACAGTGGGTGAGGGCATTTTTATATTTACGTACAATTTTCAACTCTTTTCGAGGTTTGTACAAACCTATGCTCTTACTTGTGTGAGAGTTATGACACAGACAGAAATCCAGGCCTTTGTTGGTGACCATGGTCCAGCCAGGAAAGCTCCCCTCCAGTTCCAGCAACCTGGTCACTCCTCCTTTCTTTTCATTACTTGATGCTAGTAAGTGCATATGCAACATAAGACCAGTGGAACCTCAAGACAACATCTGGTGTGCTTTCTCAGCACTGGGCAAGATCAATTATATCTACATAATTACTGGAAAATATTAGTTAATCTGGTTTTAAAACCCTCAAATGGCAAATGATTATGTATCCTCTTTATAAATTAACCTGTTCTAGTACTTGGTTCTCCCTAGCATCAGGAAAGGGGTCTCTTAATTTTGAACCCATAAACCTCCTTGAGTGTTCTGTTGTTTTTGTTTTTGTTTTTTTTTTATTCTATTCACTATGAATATGAATATGAATACTTAATTTTTGTAGAAGATTTTTATTAATTTCAAGATCATCCTCCAATTTTCTTTTCCCTAAAGAGCTTAAATTATTTCAGTGTTTTCTGGTATGTCATATATTCAGTATTTCTAACTATTCTCAGACCTGTTTTCCCTCCAGGTTGCCCACATCTTTCTTGAAAGGAAACATCCAACAGGGGACATAAAACCTAACATGAAGCTCTGAGGCATTTCCAATGCTACCTAAAGAGAAAAGTAATCTCTTTTATCCCTGTGCAGTAAGCCTTTTCTTGCACCTTAGTAGTTTTAAACTGGCATACTTTTTCTCAACTACATAGTAGATTGAGCAGGGACCATCTCCTGGAATAAAAAACCTAATTTGAATTATTATGGAGGGAAGTTTTAAGCATCCTCTGCTGCAACACAGACAGACCAGACAAGTTACAAGACTCAGCCAGCATTGCAGACGTAAATTGCAGATGAGAGCAAAACACAGACTGAGTACATCCCAGTACACAGTGGAACTGACATGTTCAGACTTGGATGGAACATTTCCTATGAAGAAGTGATGCAGTACAGCAGAAAGCAACCAAGAGCACTCTAAAACAATGAGACAGCCAAACACAGCTTCAAAACCTCAGCTTGACTGTGGGGAAGACAGCTGCAATTCAAGGTCTGTCAAGCTGTGACTTTCTGTTCTACTCATTTTGCTGATGAAAGAGGGAATGCTGTTTTTATAGCACTCAGTTCCTGCTGCAAGACCCAAATCAAGCCAGAAAGAAAATATTAGCCCCACAGAGAGGGTAGGATTCACACCAATTCATGAGAATTAAAGTTTGTTTGTTCAGATATCCTCTTTACATAGTGAAAAGAAACCTTCAGTCAAGAAAGCATCATAGAATAAATTTCAGGCTTTGTGATGAAGTAAAAAAAAATAGTAGCTGAGTGCTCTGAAAACATCTATACTTCTACTGCATACCAATGATAACACTTTATTTCTACCCTTAGAATAATTAATACCATGTTCAGTTAATACAAAGTAGCAAAATTCTCCTGTGTTTAGGTACCTCATTGTTACAAATCTTAGCTAAGTCTTTCAATTTCTTCAAGGTGAAAGTAAACATCTGTTTTTTGGCAGCTATGTTGGAGAAAATTATTCTGGAAAAGTTGGCTTTTTCACCTTGTGGTTGGTAGGTAACCATTGTCAGTCCTTTTTCTGTCATCTGTGGTTTGATCTTGGGAGCAATCTGCATACAAGATGAGAATGAATGTGGTTAGGAGTCCTTCTGAACAAAGAAAAAGGAAAAAGAAAATGGAAAAGACTGAAGCTGCTTTCTCCTCTCTTCTCTCTACCTGGCTTTGCAGTATAAGCTAGCATGCTGTTCAACCCAGATCAAAGTGTTTCACAGAGATGTCTCCAAAGGAAGAAAAAGTTTGTCAGAAGAAAAAACACAATGCATTATTTTTATTGCAGAGTTTCAAGAGTCCTATGGCCTTTACTGAAGCCAGAAAGAATTCTGTCTGAAGCAATGGGGGTACGAAGGGAGTAAGTTCAAAACAAGGAGAGTAAGCCCCTGGATTTAAAATCATTTGATAAAGGATTAATGCAAGTGTTTAATTCTGGGGATTATCTGAGGAGTATCTGATGTGAATAAAGCTTTCAGTAGTCATACTTTATTTCCTACTTTATTTCCTACTTTATTACAGCTCTTCTATTAGTTAGATTACTGGGTTTTTTTCCTTATCAGACAGGTCCAAAGTTCAAGAAGTTTTCATTATGGCAAAACAAACAAGGGAGACACTACAGACACAGGGCTGCTATCCTAGCCAACTGGAGTAAGAAATCACCTACTTCAGTATAATCCTTCTTTCCCTACTTTTCTGCCTGATCCTGCAGCTTCCTGCTGATCCCATTGGTGGAGAAGCTAGGTACTTCCTTCCACTCTCCTCCTGACTCAATCAAATCATCAGAGAACATGATCATAATTTCCCTTTAGTCCATCACTTGCAGCCCTCTGCAGGGGGGAAAAACTCATTCAAGCTTCATTATGACCACTCTGGGAATAAGGATAGTGATAGAGACTCAGCAAGGCTGGGTCATTCAATCTTCAACACAGGACTAAATTCAGAGAGGAATGTTGTATTAATGCATCACAGTTTCACTGATGATGGTATAACATACATTCAGAATTGAGTTACTCCTGTGGTCATAATTCAAACCTCTCCATGATCACAAACACTTTCAATGATATTTTATTATTTTCTTTGGATGATACATATATGAGGTTTTGCTTTGTTTCTCTTTCGCTTAATGATGAACACAGCAGTGCTGGGTTAACAGTTGGACATGATGATCTTAGAGGCCCTTTCCAACCTAAATAATTCTATGATTTTTCCAGTTCTACTTCTGACACTGTTGTTCTTTGTACATCACTTGAATATTGATGTTTGAATCCCCCTTACACTCAACCAAACAAAAGAGATCAGACTATTGAGAATTATTTCTCAATGCCTTAATATTCTCCAGATTCACTGAATAATGTTAGAAGATTACCTGAAGTAATTTGTCCTGTTCTGGCCCACTCCATCGGATGTTCCAAAGCACTATGGGTGAGTTCAGCCTTCAAAAACAAAATAAGTATATTTTCAGAATTTTTCCCTTTCCACATCAACTGGAGGACAAAGACAGCAAATAACTCTTCAGGAAAATTCAGGCTTTTCTTTCTAACTAGAGTTTAAAAGCAAATAAACAGGACTAAAAATCTCTACTTGCTCAGAGCCACACCTCCATTAACTGAAGAGAAATAAAACTTAATGAAGTAGTAAGAGGATCTTCCCAGCTTAAACCCATGAAAATTAATAGCCTGTCAAACATAAGAGGAAGCACCATGTTATGTGAAAAGTAATTGTTCTCCCAATTGTGGTTTTTAGGCATTTAATTTTACATGCAAGACAATGTTTGCTGTTGCTCCTGTGGCTTAGAATGACAGCACAGTCTTTGGTAAACCTAACCATCAAATAACCAACATTGTTGCTTCTCATGATAGCATTGCATAGTTGAGTGTCTTTGCCATAAAATACCAAGGTTAAAGTCTATAAATCCCTACAGATAATTAATGCACCCAGTGCAACATTATCCTGTGGATTGTCTACATGAGCAACTTAGTGGGCACTTAGCTAGGCTATAAAACAATGCTCCATTCCCTGTGTCAGCTCCAAGCATCTCTGTGAGAGGTCTGTTCCTGCATTTTGAAATCTATCCCATGCTGAGTGTTCAAAGAACTATTTGCATAAGGAAATAGAAGTAACCAACATATTATGAATTTATACCTTTCCTTGCTGAGTGCTGGTTTCTCTTGCAAATAAAGCTCCCAGACATACTGAACTCACATACTGTATTAAGGTAAACAGCAGTACAAATTATTAACTTTTACCATTCTATATTCTGTTTGCCAGGCATTACTTTGGCAAGCAAGCTCTTCTCTTGAAAGAGTGTCAGCTTCCACAGGCATTCCAATGAAAAGGCAAGAAAAGTGAGCAGTGTGCTCTTCTGATTCATACAAAGAGGCAACAACAACTAATCCTGCGATCTGACAGAACACCTCTCAAATATTTTGATTCACTGTACTTGCAAATATTTGCAACAGCTTAGAAAATGAAATCTCTGTTTTTTTGATAAATCAGAAATCAAATACTGTACCACGCAGACCTGGTAACAATTCTGTGCTTCAATTTTAAGTCTTCATAACGCATAAACAAAGATAAGCTTGTTTTACACAACCTTGCAAGATCTTTGAGGCCATTTCTGGATTTCAATCAACTTCCCCCAAAAGGAGTAATCCATGGAAGAAATCTATACTATGCCCCTCAGCACTGAACTGTTTTTAGGTGCAACAGGCAATATTACCTTAAAATTATTTCCTAATATGAGGAACAGAAGTCTATTTATAACATCTATCTAGAAGCTATCAGATGAGGTTAATGAACTAGAACTGTTATAAACTTCTAAATTTGAAAAACTCAGACTCTTCAATAAGCACAGTACTAAAATTGTCTAAAAATACAAGCCATAATTATTGACACCACTTCACAACCACAGCAATGCACCCAAAAGAAAATTGGCAACTTCCTCCATATATCCACATACTTGCAATGGAGCTAAGAATTTTGTTCAGGATGCATAATCAACCTTATTCTCTTAAAAGCCAACTATCTTCACATAAGAGGTAAACTGGATGACAACTTTGAACATGTACAGTAAATCAGGAGCTCAAAAGCTGCACAGGTAGCGTGGTTAAATTTTGGAATTGTCTTAATGCATGAGAAACTAACCAGTTGTGTTAGATTACTGCATGAGTACATGCAGAATTTATGTCCATAATTTATAATGTTTGTCTTTACTACCCCATCTCTTCCTATTCTCTCCGGGTGAACTAGAAAAATAAGAAAATAAAAGAAACCAAAAACCATCACTGACAAAATTATAATGGCACTTTATCTACAGAATTTCTTCTATTTGTGTGTGAAATAACCTTATATATTTATCACACAGATAACCCAAGTTTTGTTGTCAATCAGAAAACTTCCATTACTGTTGGTCAGAAGCTATCCAAAGACACCACAGGGTCTTAAGTGCTTTTGCAAATGTAGATACCATCCCTGCTGTAATGGTAATGATGCTGGAGAACATTTTCTGAGCTTTCTTGGCTATTTCCCAAAACATATAGTTTCAGTAATGTGAAAAGCAATTGAACAATAACAAAAGCCCCTATTTCAGATCAACCTGAAATGAAATATTCATGTATCGAGTACCACAAAAATTTTAAGTTACTTTTTAAAATAGTTTATCTATGAGCCAACATAGATTCCACATGTTTCATTTAAAAATATATCAAGGGGCAGCATTTCAAATTTTCCTCTATTTGGAGAAAGCTGGCTGAAAAAACTCAGGCCAGAATTTGACAAAAATTAGTAGTCAGTTCTCATTCTTTTCAAAAATAGAGTTTTCAGTTATTTTATAACTTCCAAGGAGGGGAAATATATCCTGCTTTGTCATTTACAATCAGTATCAATGACAACTTCATGTGAGTTAATGCTGCCAGATTTCAGAGAGCATTCTCAGGTTCAATTCCACATTAACATTAAAAATGAGAGTGAAAAAAACAACATGTCAGTTTTCAGTATTTTAGCTTCCAAATCAGAGGGAATAATTTTCCCAGTGTCAAATATCAAGAGGAAAAAGAACCAAGGAGAATAATGTCACTTATTCTTCTGAATCGCCTTGAAACATACAGGAAATCTGGTATCACATTCTACTTCTAAGACTGTTGATAGTACTACTTGTTCTTTATTACTTACCATGCTACCAAGTTTGTATCCTCTGAAAATTTTACCAGCTATGGTAACATTCATGTCATCACCAAAACTGTTGAGAAAACTAAAACCCAACACTAGAGGAAGAGCCAACTCCTAAGTTCATCTTCCTCAGCCCCTTTTCATCCAAGAACTACCTAAACCTTTAGTCTGGGAATGTGCCAAGCTTCTGACTTGCTTGCCATGCTTGACAGAATAGATACAGAGACTGAACCAACAGATTCAACTGTTGAGGCAGCAGGGAGCAAAAGCACCATCTCCTAGAGGCAAAATCTCAATGAGATTGTGGAATGTATCCACAAGAGTCCAATATGTCTCACTCCACTTTTTCCTCAAGCACAAGAGCCACTCTTTACTTTGGCTGAACACGGCAAGACCAGAATAAAGACCTACAAAAAGCAACTTGTAAAACTGAACCCTGTTTTTATGAAGAGTGAACTTTGTTCAAGAAAATCAGGGTTCATTTTATAAAATGGGATTCCTGCTAGGAAACAGAACCAAAGGCAGAGCCAGTTAGCACAACCAAATAAATGTGACATGTCTTAACTTTTATTACACTTCACTGTAATTACATTATCTGCCCTGAGTCCAAGAACTGCTGCCGTTTTCTTCAGTGATTTACTGTTAAAGAACAACGAGACTGAGGGAGCCTTAAGCATGTTCACACACACATGAAATATAAATGAAGTGTGTGTACATATATATACCTATGGTGTATGTTCCTCGTCATTCCTCTCGTCTTAGAGAAATGCATTGTGCATGACTCAGTGATGTTGAAATGAGAGTGTTAAAGAGGAGCCCCCTTAAAGATGATCAGTGTTCTGCTGGGTTTTGTCTTCATCAGGAGCAGCAAAACGACATTCAGAAGGAGCAGTTCAGTCTTCCGTAATGCACATATATTTATTTATTTATTTATATATATATATTTACTCTTAGATTATTAACATAAGAATGGTACTCTGCAGTTTACTAAAAATTTACACTATTTCGACCAAATTAGTGATGTTCCTTTTAGATTATGATGGCATTATTATTATTAAAATTACTGTATAGCCATGCCATAATGTTAAATATTTAAAATATAGTAGTAACATGATATTTGTATCACAAATACTCAGTATTTATGATACAACTTAATAAGTGGTCGGTTACAGTGCAGACCGTGCTAAAGCCATAGGTGAAAGCACTGAGTTGTATAACTACTTAGAATTTATCAAATCAAACTTTAAGAGATTTGCATAAAGGAATAAATAGAGGAATAAATTTATCTGAGCTATTCTCCATTGCATTCGTTTGAGTAGTAGTATCCTTGACTTTAAACTGGAAAACTAAAACTATGAAGAGCTTTGCTAGCTTTTATCACGTGCCTTCACAGAGACAAAATAAAAAGCAGGCAAGTAGGGAGTATTGCTGTCTGAAATGACATCCCCAAAACACAGCTGAGGCAGCAGCATCAGGGTGACCCCATCCTACATCTACAAGGACATACTGTTCCTCTCCAAACACCTACAGGAGGCAGCCACTCATCAGAGGGTTGTCATGGTCCATTTGAATATCTTGGATTTACACGACAGCATACTCTGATTTAAACTTTATTTCCTGAGCTCATTAAAAAATACAATAAGCAATCATGACAAACAGGACCTCAATCCCCTTTTACCAGACTAACCTATCACATGAATTCAGTCCTTAACCTTTCAAGTCACAAGGATTCATAACTTATAACCCTTAATTCAATTTGTGCACCTATAAGGATAGAAAATTACCTAGCCCATGGTGAGTGTGCTCATCCTTCCTCCTACACTACAGTGTGGGTGTACCTTGTGTCACGACTGGAACATGAAGGTCTCAGCAGCTGAGGTGCTGTGAGAATCACTTAAAATTTTTTTGGGAGAAGCTGATATTTTTGATATGCCAGCTTAGAAGTTTGATCTCTACCTTTTTCAGAGGGTAGCAGATTCTGACAAAACTGCCAGGCACAGATGATGGACAGCAATTTGCTGATGAAAATGGCTGCTTAATGACCCTTTAGCTCTTTCTGGCCACCTAATGGCACTACTCCTGCATACATCCTTCCTTAGCTTGAGCTACATTACCCAAAATCTAAGTAGGAGTTGAATAAATAGTCACAAGAGTGCAGCCACAGCACCAAGTGGCACCAGAGTGTTCTGGGAGTCCCTGAGACAAGGCTGGGAGCAGGGAGGGGGAAGGAGGAAAAGGGAGCACAGCTTGGCTGTCCAGCTGACTGTGAGTCACCCTAGCAGGCAGATTCTCACGCTTGGGAGAACAATGCACAGTTTTGCTAACGCTGTTGAGACCCTGGTGTCAGCTTTTAACCACCCAGAGTGTGTTACTTGTTTCCTTCCACAGATCCCTGCACTCCCCAGCCTCCAGTGAAGGTCACGGCCAAAGAGCTCTGTGCCAAGCCCACTCAACTTGGCACACAAGGCGCCCGATTCCCTTGGCTTGGGATCAAACCTCAGAAAGCCTTTCAGTGCACATCAGAGCTCTCTTAAAGGCTGTTGCAGCACCAAGACATGACAAGCAGGCAGTGGCTGGGCCAGAGTGGCTGCAGGGCCGAGCAATGTCACCCAGATGCCCTGTGCATGCATCGCTGGTGCTTCGTGGCACACAGCTACGAGGAGGAGCAGCCTGGGCACGCAGCCTCCCATCTTTGTCCATGAAACAGAGAGAGCTGTGCTCTCTCTGTATCTCCACAACAAAGGACTGAGTGATTCTCTTGCTAAAATTTACAAAGGTTAATTTTTTTAATTAAAAAGGACAAATGAAAAATACCCAACAACTTGGTAATACCACAGAGTTCATGACCATCTCACTGTTTTGACAGTTGCTTATTATGAATAGGGAAAAAAAATCCCCAAAAGAACATTCCTATGCTTAATTCTCATGTTCATATCCCATATTAAGTTCTTTCAGCTGAAGATGAGTTTACTTTTGAAATGTCTAACTCCATACTGTAAAAAACCAAAAAATTCAATATTAGCAGTCATTTTTTATTGAAATGAAGTGTTTAATTTAACAAGAAACTGTTTGATATTCTTCTTTGTAAGGAAAAGACATACTTCATTTTGGCTGATGAATAACTTTTTTCTCAATTCTTTTAAACTGTCAAAATTACAATGACTAGGAAAAAAAAGAGAAAGGAAAAATTAGATATCAACATGTGCTTTTGAGGCTAATTTGCTGGTACAGGTCAGCAAGATATAACTGCTCCTTCTCAGCAGCAGCAAGCAGGAAAAGATGCTCAGTTCAGGGGTCTGCCTTCAGGTAACAGTGATTTCTAGACAATGTGCTTATGCAGACCTCCACTTTATTCAAGGTTCACTGAAGATTCAAATACCTGGAGGATGCAGATGCTTACATTAAACATCACAATCCTTGTGACCCAGCAGCCCATAGCACCACATGCTCAAACCTAGGACCAAGGGTTCCTGAATCACTAAGAGTACTTTCACACACACACACAATGAAACATTTGGAATTTTTAGAAGTCCCAGGCTGAGCTCTCTGGCATGGGAATTGTAGCACTGTTTATACAGTTAAAGTTTTTAGGCCCATTTGACCCTTTTCCCTGACCTGTCAAGTCCTGTGTTTCATTGCACATGAAAACATCAAGGAGGAGGAATTAGTTGACCACAAATTATAGCTGAAGTCAATTTCTTTTTAAAAAGTTGTGAGTTTAGGTTT
>VZRX01000283.1:0-12299 GCA_013398075.1 Notiomystis cincta | reverse complement strand
ATCTAATTGAAATAAAGTTCTAATACCCTCAAATCTGGAAGTGTTTCTATTTGGAATTTTTTTTGGCTGAGAAAGTATTCTTACAACATTTTACCACATTTAGTATTTTTCAGTTGTAACAATTTACTTGTTAAAATTATAAATTATATTTTAAAAAAAAATATACAACCAAAGTTATCTGCCTCCAAAATTTTTCCACTGCTGTTTACTTCTAGATTAAAATGAAAGTAAATGTTACTGCCTACTTTGTGGCAAGCTCTTTTTGCCTTTCAAATACTCATCCTCCTCTAGAACCTGATCTAAGTAGAAAACATCCCTTAATCCAGTGAGGCTACAAGACTTCATAGACAGACGTAATCCATAGACATGGTTACTACCTTATTCTCCTTAAGTGGAGAAAATCTTGCCATCTGTTAAAAATTCCCTACATTCTATCATTTAGTGCATTTTCTTCATAAGAATCTGATTCATGATAGTGAACATAGAAGCCATTTCCTTTGTGAAGTCATATATATATTTCTTTTTTCCCCTAAAAGAAACAGCTTATTATTAAGAGTATTTCACAATGCATGAGAAATATAATTGAATGGTGGGTTTGGTTTAGCAAGACCAGAGCACATTAATATTTGCCTTTCTGCAGAGGAGAAAGTTGCTGCATTTTTGATGAACAGACAGATAAGAGGTCATTGGACACTCTGTAATTATATCTATTGATTCTACAGACTGTACTTCACGTTCAGATTTTGCTACAAAACTAACTGAATTTATGTGTGAGCTGTGAGCTATAGCTCCTTGGACTGAAATATTCCAGCATGTCACAGTCATGACTTCAGTTATTTTTGCTGAAAATTAACACTGGCCTGTGCAGCAGTCTTTGGGTTACACCATCACATTTGAGACTTTCTCTGTGAGACTACAATAAACTCAAAGCACTGAGGGCTGATTTAAGGTAAAATTACAGTCCTGTCAATTTATGCTCTGTGGAGCAGGAGGGTTTGACAGCTACCTGACATGTGTTGTAGAGGGAGTTAAAAATTTAACCAAAATTGACCTGTAAGACAGTCAGGAAACCAATACTACTTAGTAAGACACATTTAGTACACAGACATAACTGGGCAATACCAGCCCACTTGATCATCCAACTCCAAACAAGACTGAAGATAGCTGAAAATTCCAGCCAATAACAAACATTTGCAGGGGGAAAAGGCTTGCAGATTGTTTTCTGTCAGCTGTAATGCAGAAAACACACTGCGTTTGGCCAAAGTAAATTATGGTACATGCAAAAATACTACATTATTTAATGACTTGCAACTGAAATCAGTTTTACTTAGGTTATACTGCTCTATTAGATAATAAAGCCATATAGATTTTTACATGAAAACAGATTGTAAGGCATAGGTAGGTACTGCTGCCTAGTACTAGAGTCCAAGGGAAGGTTTTCTACCTTTCCTTTAACTGAACTTTGCTATAAACTTGCTGCCCTTCAATTATTTTGAAGTAGATGGCTGCAACCACGCTGATAAAAAGCATGTATTCAATACAGGCTTTCTAAACACTACATTGAAGCATTGCTATTTTTCAAGTTAAATCAAAGTCTGTAACACTACAGTTCTATAACTTAGCTTAGAACACCAGAGTAATTATAATCTAACCAGCCCAGACTAACAAATCACACCAACATGAGAAGTAAAAGCCAGACCAGGGTAACCTCAGCCACTATGTAACAGTAGCATGAGGAGGAAATAACAAAAAAGAAGCTGAGTTTTAAATCAAGGAAGGAAAACCACAAAAATTCAGGCAGAATACCATGTGGCTTTTTGACTTTCTGTGTGTAATTTTTTTCCATATGGCCAGGTCTGCCTGGAGCATAGAAATTCATAGAAATAAGCAGAAAGTTGTGTTTGCATGCCAGATTGTCATAATCATGATTAAATTAATTATAAACAATGTCTTTGCTATTACCAGCCATGCTGAATAAATGCTTAACTTGATGGCAAACATCAGGAATGAAAAATAGGGGTTTATGCATTTTATGATACCAGTCCCTTTTTACCCCTGCAAATTACACTGCAGCCATTCAGAGGTGAAGGAAACCTTTTCAGTCCTTTGCAAATAAAGCTCCATATCCAAATACAAGTAGTAGCTCTCAGCTAAGGCTCTCAGCCAGGCTGGCTGCCCTGTGCTGGCAGAGCTGAGGTCTGCCCTGCACAGGTTTGTCAAACTCCTTGCTGAGCAGGAGAACTGGGAATAGAGTCAGGAAAAGAATTCCTTACACAGATGCTGTCCATCACTGTTGGAAAAAAGAAATGTATGACCACACCTTGGCTTTAGCTGCCCTGAAGGGCTAAGATACAGGAGCAATTGTTCTAACTTCACTTACTATAAAACATTGGTATTTACAGCACATCCACTGTAGGTGTGAACCATTCCCCAGCTAGACCAGTGGTGAACAAGGCCACTAAAAACTGATTGAAGTAGTGAGAATGTCCTAAAATTACAAACAAGTGAAACAGATTCGGTGTAATAAATAGTTTTCTCAGCACATGGTCTACTACTTTTTTGTAAAGTAGTTAAAAGAAAATCAATATGGAATACAAGACATTGCACACAACAATTGGAAAAGAGATTCCTCAGAAAAGGATATAATAGAAGCTATAAAGCATTAGGTTCTATTAAAAAAGATAACCAACCAAATTTAATATCTACATTAGGATGACATATACATGTTTGCTGAAGTTATTTATTTTGGCAGCTGTTCAGAAGCATCCTTATTTTTTAGGGCTAGAACTTCATATGGCCTTGATTATCTGAACAAAATCAAATGTTTTTACATCATTCTGTTACTTCCTGGACTGTACAGAGTTAAGGACTGTGTTCTACTTAATGCCTTTGTAAGTACAGGAAAGAAGTTAGTTGAAAATAGAGGGGGGAAAGGACATGGGAAGTCAGTCAAGCATGTAATAAGCAATGCCATAATTAAAAGAAAGAGGGTGAAAATGGAAAAATGCAGAACCCGAGCCAGACCTGCAAAAGCATTACTGTTTCAGATAACATTAACAGTAATGAGGGAGTAAAGGGGGCATTTTCCTCCTGCATTTATATGTACATATCACAGTTCAGTATCTAAGTAAGGAAGCAATACTTACTGTATCAAACCTGGGAGCCTACTTTTTTTCACTGACCATGCAGAGAGCTCTAAATGAGACAGCACAAATTACTCTTCTGATCTGTTAACTGGTCCCAGAGTAATACATCTCTTTCCACCAAATGTCTCCTATAATAACAAAACCTTTCACAGCATTGTGAACATCACTGGAAACAGAGAATTACTACAAAATGTGTACTACACACCTGATAAACCTCAGCTTTTCATACAAATCTAGCCCAATCCATGAATCAGTATTTCAAGCATCCACAAAACAATGTAACAAATGAGGCATGTATGGGTTTGCTACTTTACCTGTTTTAACTCCATATTTTAAGGCATCCCTATATTCAGCAAGTATTGATTCCAAGGGCTCTGGATGGTCAGACAGCTCCAGGCTGAACCCTTTCAAGCTTTCCATAACCTTATAAGGGTGGTGAAATCTCTGCCACTTCAAGCAAAAACTGTTTTCTGAAGCCTTCAGCATTTTCAGCAGGTAAAAAGCCTGTGCAAAAACAGGAACATGCAAATCAGTGCTAAGTTTTAACAGCTCAGCTGGGCTGGTCAGAGACTGTTTTAGTGGCTATGAATACCCTGCTGAGTTTCTCCCCATATAGCCATTTCACAGGCAATCAAACAGCAATAGGGATGTAACAAAACAATGAGGAAAGGTGAAAACATAGTTAAGAACAGAGGGCCATAAGATATGGATGTTTTTGTAACGTCTTTAATTATGCTGTACCTCTTACTTTGGCATGAGAAGTGCTGCAGAATACACACATGACCTGTGGGAGACTTGTCATTTGCTTAGTGACCATCTGCTCACGGGGAAGTTGAGGAAGGGTGAGAAGTGAAGCACTAGCTTGCTTTGCACTTATTCCCAGGACACAGTGGTTTACTGCTCCTTATTTCCACCTTCCAGCAGCAATGATAAAGCACAGCTCTCAGTAAGAAAGGGAGATTTGATCCATAAATTTTCCCATTGGCCCAGAGGTGGCTGTCAGAATTACCACTGTACACAGAAAGAAGTGGAGAGCACAGAAAGTGAACATCTCTTTTTCCTAAAGGAGGTCCTGAAAACACTTTCTTCATATTTACAGGGAGAGAGATAGACATAGGTGGAGGATGGGAAAAGATTTCCATGACCTAGCTTGTCTCCCTCAATGCTCTGCACAACTGTTTTGGGAATCTACATCATTGGCAACTTTCACCTTGTCTGACTGAGACAGCAACCTCAACAAATACTCTTCTCTCAGGCTTGCCCTGATGAGAATAAAGGAAATTTTATTTCTAGGTAAGTTTTGAAGGGGAAGAAGATATAACAATGATGAAAAGAGACTGAGAGTATTGCAAAGAATGATAATGCACAGAGGTACCGTTTGGAGAAAGGGGATCTTCTTGCTCAGCATCCTTCAGTTCTTTGCTTTTTCCTCTCTCACATGTGGTGGTGGTCCCTATACTACCTGCCATATTAGCTCCACAGCAACCTACTGAGGCCCTGTGAGACTTTCCCAAGAGAGCAGGGAAGAAGGATGTGTTCTTAGTAACATTTAAAAGGCGCTAATCACTAATTACAAGGTTTTTGTTTGTTTGTTTAATTTAGGCTTACCTAATGCATAAGTATTTGAAAAATAATTTCAAGCTCTTGGTGCAAGTCCCTCTCCTCATTGTCTTGCTGGAGACTGTAGATGCATGTTTTACTTGCTTCTCTAGGCTTAAAATTAATGTCTTCATCTGCAAAAATAACATCAGGATAAGGATGAGGAAAGAGGGAGAAGAATAAGAAAAAGATTTTTAGGAGCTTAAGAACTGCCATACCTATAAGATGGGCTCTCTATCTAATTTAGCTGAAGATAGGATCTGCTATATGGCTATGAAAATAACCTTTTGGTCTCACATAGAACTGATGCTGAAAAAAGCAACAGATTAGAGAAACTGAAAATGGAGAGAGGTGTCTGAAATAGCTCCCTTCATGTACAGCTTCATGCAGACACGAGACAAGCCTTTTGTGGTTTTATAATGACAAAAATACTAAAGACTAAATGAAGTAGTTCCATAAACACCAAAGATGAAACCTGAAACCCTTAAAATTCTTTCAGTCTTTATGTATCTGATGAATCCTGTAACTTTTCTAAAGTTCCTATTAGCTAGTCTTATATATAATGAGAAATACTTTCCTCGAAGTGCTAAATTTTAATATCAGTAGATCCATTATCAAGTAGGTATTAACTGAAGTGTATTTATCACTGAACCATAGAAACAGAATGTCAGTTACCAGCAACTGAATTGCAGAAAATATTTTTTTTTATTTTTTGAAGAAAGAACTCACCTCCATTTTAGACTTTAAAAAGGCAAAGAATCAATAGCATGCTATCAAAAGAAACACATGCCTCTTTCTCTTGAGGAGTATGATTAGCATTCCACAACTCAAAATAAGGGTTACTTTGATTCACTTAGCACTTTTTCAGTCTTTGTTCGTGAAAAAGAGAATAGAGGAGACTTGAAAGGTTTTGCTTTCCTTCCTTCCACCTCCACCTCTCTTAATAAGTCATAATTATCAGTGAAAAATGGAAAATATGTCTGTTGCCATTTACATCTCACTAGTTTCTATATTTTTTTATAGTTTTTTTATACTTTCCTATTGATTTGGCAAATGTCATTCTTTTAAATTTTGGGGTTTCAAACTCACTGCAGAGAGGAAACTTTGTGACTTCTACCCTGGACTTGTCATATGTTCACAGAAATAGCAGCTTTTAGGCCCTAACTGTTTCTTCTGTAAACATTTTCTATCTCGTAGAGATATTTTTATGCTAGTGTCATAGTAGTCATTAGGCATGTTTGTGTTTTTGAATGAAAGATACTAATGAACTGACTCTCACATGAAGTTTTGTCTTTCTTGCTCTCCTTTCCATTTGTAGTTGAGGACAACAGATGATTAGAACAGTGGAGATTTTTCTACCAAAAGTTTCAGAGAAAGAACATGTTGCTTAAAATCACAATTTTTGCTAGAACACCAAACAATATTTTTTTTCTGAAGTATCTCATAGTTTGCTTAAGCTCTGCCTTCCCTCCTTGAGCAGGCTGCTTGTCTAAACTCCAGCTCTCAGAAGACATCACTCCTGTGTCATCTTTCTTTGTCTGCAGCAGAACTGTACGAGCAGTACCTGTCCTAGAGAGGGATTCAGAAAAATGAGGATGGTGAATAAAGTACAGTTTCAGACAGGCACAATAGTCTGAACGTAAGAGATCTGGATCTTTAGAAGAAACCTTTCAAATTGTATTTTCCCTTGTCTTATCAAACCATGGGCTGAAAAAGGAAGTGTTGGGATCCAGGAGTGAGTGACAGGAGCACTAGTACAATTTGCTTAAGAACATTTGCTGGGGTAGGTCTTGCTGATATGCCCCATTCTAGACTTGGGCTTCTTTTCCAAAAATAAATGGGTGAAATGGGACTGAAACATTACATTTTTCATTAGCTAATGGCAAGCTGGTGCAGCGTTTTTGTCAGAGTTTTCCTGCAGTAAGAAAGAAGCCTTCCATTGCTATTGACAAAGAAATGAGGCAAACATCTTCATGTCATCTCTTGGCATCAGTTGCCACCTCCATACATGTGCACAGTAACCTACACACTCCCTGTTGCACGTGCAGTGAAAACCCATGATGTTTGGCAGAAGCTGCCCATGTATTTTCAAGCTCATGGGTTCCACACATGCAGGTTTCAGAGTTTTCTTTTTAAAATTTCATCCCTCAGTTAGCTCTACCTAATTTCCATTAATTTAAGCAGAAAATACATATACAACTCTACAGATGAAATGTTTGCCTTCTGTGACTGTTGTAAATTAAAACCATTACAATTTACTAAACTTTCACTGTTGGCCTTTGCTTTCATTAACTTTGCTCTCAGCTATGTCTTCTATTACAAAATGTATATTACAATAAACAAAGTCTTTCTGAACTTCACATTTATTTTGATTACTCTTTCCTTGGAAAAGGTATGTGGAAAGCCAACTACTCTTCATCAATTAATATTGCATTAAAATTTTTAATTTTAAACATGGCTAACATGAATTTAAAGCAACAGTGGAAATAGACCTAGAAATATTAAATGTCAAGATTTTTGCCGCCTAGATTATAAAGTGTTTGACTTCAAGTTTAACAATTATAAATTTATACTTGTACAGATTATCAGCAGTTGAAATTACATGTTACATCATCAGGAATGCAATTAATTCTTTCTGAGTATGCTGTATTATTTTGGATCTTATTATCGCTTGGAATTTGACAAATTTCAAGAGACCAGACCAGAACCTCCCAAAGGATTTACTCAATTTTCCTCTGAAAAATTAATTTTCACTATATTTGCATCACTTCTCTCAGCCAGTATCTTTACCAGCCAGTAACCACCTGGTCCTACGTTGCTGTATAGAGTGAATGCTACACGGCCCTTTTTTTACACATCCAAGAAAAACATCCAGCAAACAGATGTCTTGAATTCTCCTGAGCACAAGAATACTTCAAAATTAGCATGGCTAGTCTCTCTAACACAGATAAGGAACAAGAAAAACAGACATAAAAGAAAATATATTCTCCTTCTCAGGGCACCATCTTAAGGCCGTATGAAGCCTCTTTCATTCGCATCCAACATAAAGCCTTTTCCTCATGGCTTAGGAGATCCTGCTCTCCTTAAAACTGGAATAATGCATCACTAGCCTACCTGCATGTGTGAAAGACAAATGCAAAATAACATCAAGAAGCCCTCTGGTCTCTGAATTCATTTGTACAGAAGGAGCTTGGAGAGTTAAGAGGAAAGCACTTAGCTCAAAAGATTAATCAGATTAGACGTCACTCTTGAGGCACAAACTTACATCCCATTTACCACATTGGAAGGAGACAGGGAGAAGGACAGAAAAGAAGCTTTGAAAGTGGATGCTCACTTTCAATTTCCTCAGAAAAAGATAAGACAAGGACCACAATAAAGCCTGTCACAACAATTTTGGAAGCTGTAAAAGCTACATTTTCCTTTCAAAGAGCTCCTTTGAGCACTCCATGTTCTCAACAACGGTAATTGAACGACAAAGCTTTTACAGCTTCTGAAATGCTTGTCCCTGTTCCCTCTTTACATAGATCAAGGACAGTAAGAGGGTAATTACTGACTCACTGGAAATACACAGCCCACCAAAAGCTTGAAAATCAGTAGATATGCCATTTTTATATTCTTAGCCCTTGATTTGATAAAACAAATGGACTGAAGAGGGCTTCTGAAGCCATTGGCTCTTCTCTTTTCTCAAACAGTTATTTTACAGAAGTTAATTTTTTCTCTTGATCCTCCTTTTTAGATTAGCCACCTGCAATGTACTATGAGGACCTAATATTGACCTACTTGACCACAGGAGGGTCATTCTTGCTTAGGTATCCCCTTATTGTAATTACATCTACATTGCCTTTTTACTAGACACCAAAGAGTGGACTCCTTCAGGCCTGCAGCGGTTCAGAGGCTTCAATTCTCCCTTGGATAAAGTCGAATGGTATCAATGGTGCAAACTGGATGCTTTGCCTCCTAACTCAATGCCCATTCACACTATTGTTCAGCCAGAAAGTGCAATCTCACCTGCCCTGCAGCACCCACAGCATCCACATGCTGCTCTTATGACACCACTGCCACAGCACTCTCTGCAGAAAGCTGTGTCAGGTGCTCGATCTGAGTTACTGCTCAAATCCTGCCCCCTTCTCCCTCTGTTTCTGTTGTTGACAGGGACGTTACAACATCATGAGCAGGTTCAGTTTTTGGAGGGAGATAGGACATAAGCAAGGTTGTTTCCTCAGCTCCAGCTTCAATTTGTGTTACTTTAAAGTGACCATGCAACCATGGCCTGAGATTTTTTTAAGATTTGTGTGTAAGTGAGCTTATGGTTAAAGTGACATGTTTCACAGCAGGTTTCTCTGTGTGGTGATGGCACCACAAGTTAGGACAGCCTAGTACACAGATTTTTACGGAATTATTGGGGATAACGGGAAACTCGACTCTGCTCAAAATAAAGGCCTAAAAACCCACTCAAGAGCATTCATTTAGTCTTCAGTGTGGGCAGAGGCTCACATTCCTACAGCTTCCTCAGCACCAGGGCACCACAGAGGCAGTCTGACAGCCAGCCTTGGCAAACTCTTCCGCTTTCTCCCCATGTCAGCATCCATGTCAGTTACATCCTCAAATCTGGAGTTAGCTGTAGGATAGGCCTCCCTTTTCCAGGTGCTTCTCTGGTTTCACCTTCTAAATTACCACATTTGGAAGGTATCATGGCACCTCCAAAAACATCACTTGTTGCATTTGCCATTTTGTGTGCATAATGTTCACATAAATAAACACCATCAGTCAGACATAATACACTATTCTACCTTCTCTATCTTAACTGACAGCCCTTTAGAAACTTTACTGTTAATTTGTATCTAATCTGTGTCTGGGTTGGAATCCAGATAAAAATAATTAAATATTCAACACCTACTTGCAGAAGAAAAAGAAGGAGTCTCTGACTTTGAATTGGCAATCTACAATGCAGAAAAAGTGCAAATCTTTAGCAGGTCATCTATGTGACACACATATACAGGTTCAGTTGTGATTCATGTCTTTGGATCAAGCCTCCACAAGTTATCTTACTGTATTGTCTTTTATGATACTATGCAGAAAAGTGTGACATTAACAGTAGATCACAAAAAGAGGCTATAAAAGACTCTAGATTACTGAATTATGACCCTCTAGCTTTGATGAGGTAATCTAACCTCTTCATACAATTATGTCCATGATGAAAACGCAATTGAAGCAATTTTGAAGTGATGCTGGAAATGCTATTTCAATAAATCACCAAAGGGAAGCTGCCCTTGTTTCTACATTACAACAAGGTACTTTAAAACCAAGCCAAACCAAACAAGCATCAACTAAAAGGCTGAAATTGGAAAAAGAAAAGAAAGGAAGTTAGAACTACTGGTGCCCATAGCATACAACTCTGAGCCAACGCCCCAGGGCATCCAAAATAAGTCTCCAGAGAGTGCCGAACTGTTCTCGATATCATCCACTGATAACTATTTTTCTCATTTGTGTGACACATAAGTGCTAATAACTACTTGCCTCACCCAGAAATTAGCTGTTGTTATAAGCCCTGTTATAAGCTATTGAAACAAAATAAAGTTTTTCAGATGGGGTGTGGGAAGAGGGGAGGTGGAAGGAAGAAAAAAATATCTAAGTTCTACACCCAAATAACCAAAGAGTAAAGTAGAGATTTGGTTAGCTGAATGAAGAACAAAAGGCAAGACACAGAGCAGCATGCAGATTTGAACAGCAGAAGAGCGGTGTGTACAGAAGAAATAAAGAAACCCCCAACCTTTATACATACAGGAGGATCACATCTAGGGTTAAATAAATGTTAGACATTTTAAAGCACCAGTGGGTTATTAATAACAAGACTTGACTACAAAAGCATTATTAAGCCAAATAATTATGGCTTGAAGACTAGGAACCAAAAGCTGTCCCGGCTTCAACAGACAAGTCTTACACCCCAGGGACTTTCCTGCCTCCTTTGAATTCTGTGCACTTCTCCAAAGGAAAAGCAGCTGTCCTGACTCTCTGCTGCTGGCATCAGAGAATGGGGCTCTGAGGACACTTCTTTCCCTGGGATACATCTTCTCAGTTCCTGGGGAGTTCCTGTGGCATAGCCTGACTCCCCTTGATTCGGCTTCCTAGCTGCTGCTATGGATCATGCAGAGAAGAGAAAACATCACAGGACTGCTCTCTCATTGATGCACTAAACTATTGACTCACACATTTCTGGAGTTTTAAATTATGTAAATCAGTAATCAGCCTGTAATTGAGCTAGGTGTGACAGAGAGAGCAGGACCATTAGAGAGCAGCGCTGCTAATGCAGCAATTTGGAAAACTGGTGCTGCTTACAAAGGGGCTGCACATCAGACATCAGTATACAGCATTTTTCTCCTTGGTGTATGAATGAAGCCAGTTCAATCAGCACATACACCTACCAGCAGCTGAAAACAACAAACCAAAGCTGCTAACAGCACATTAACAGAAACTAAATTTAAAAAATGTGCTTTAGAATGATACAGGCTTATCAGTAATACCAGGAATATGAAACAACTACTAAGTAAAGCATTTCTGCAAGGGAAAAACTGAACATTTTGCTGTGGTGCTCATAGCATTTAGACATTTAGGAAAATTTATACATTTTAAATCAGTCCTTTATGCCCACAAGTTCTTATAACTACAATAATTTAATGCTTTTATTCTAATCATTGGGATGATATAGCTATACTTCCAACTATAGTTTTTTCAAAAAGTAAAACCCAAGTGACATTGGGAAGGATTATTCATGCTTAAGTAAAAATGCAACAGTGTGTGTTGCACCCAGAAATATTCCCCACTAAATCCCACTAAGCCATGCAGCTAAACTACTTTCCATAATACAGCAGTAGCCATAAGGCTTTTGTGTAAAATATGCTTTGAAATAGACTTAAAACTAAAATAGTGTTTTACACAGGCAACTTACACTCATCACAGAATAATGAGTTTCTCAAGTTGTGCAAGGTGGCAATTACTTTGAATGATGAAGAGATGAGGTTGCAAAATAAAGACAATAGTATGCTATATTTAGATAAATATTTTTACTAAATTCTAAAATTAAAAGTAAGTTATTTTAAGCCAGCTTTTTAATAGTGGGATTTATTTTTTTGTTTGAATTTAATTTTTCATGGAAAACTGGAAATGAATTAATTTCCCTCAGCTTTGGTTTTTTTAACTGAAATAATTTCTTATCTAAAGACTGATTAAAATTCAGAAGATTGAACTTTGAGTGTAGGCATTTTTTCCTATTCTGGGAATTATAGGACAAACATAGCAGAAAATTTATACCAGAAATCATAATGAAAAAATGATAAGATTTTTTTCATTAATTCCTATTTAGAACAATTAACTGAAGTTATTTTCATCTTTTAACCAATTTCAGTCATATCATGGTTGAAATACATTTTCTCACAGTCATGTTCAGTTTCTAAAAAAAAAGTATCTTCAAAAGAAATTTATCTTTTAGCATTTCTAAAAGCTTCAGTTAATTTTTGTTCCCTCCAGAAAACCGCAAAAGTAAGAAACCTAAGTCTT
>VZRX01000282.1:38264-80950 GCA_013398075.1 Notiomystis cincta | reverse complement strand
ATACTGATCTCTTCAAGTCAGAGTTCAGAGGTAGCCTTAAGTACATAGTGTGACCACAAAGGTAGGGGCTCTCCAAGATGTCCCTTGAGATGTGGGAGAGGAGAGAGCCCCTCCACTGCCTGCTCTCTGAGAAAAGGTGCGCTGGAGAGGAAATTGAAGCCACCCCTCCTGTCAGTGACTTCTCGTGTCCCACCACTATGTCAAAAGTCACCATCTGCATCTTCCCCTCTAGCTCAGACACATCACATGGCTCCACAAATGCCAGCCTCTGTAGTGACCAGAGGCCCCTTCCTTCCCCACCAGAGACCCAGCAGTCGTGCGTTCTAACAGGGAGATCAGTGAGTGGCTTCTGTGCTGGTGGCTCTTGTGTGAGTGTTACTTTGCTTGGGACAGGGTGTTGGCCATAGCCAGCTGTCTTCCCATTGCCACAGCAGAGGTCTGAAGTGCTGATGGATCAGCTCCTGAACAGCAGCATGGATTTTTCTGGTTTATAACCAAGATCTGTCACAGTTTTCAGGTGACAGGACAGGTTTGGAAAGGACAAGATGGGTTCAATGCACCAACTATATCCAAGCTGTCTCACGAGAGGCTCACTAATCTTTCTCTCAGGCTTCTGTGCCTATTATGTTCCCTCCAGTCAGATGGAAACAAGATGAAACTTTGGAAGACTCAAGTGATCTTGAAGAGAGAAGCAGGGCAGGAGCACTGCCCAGAGGAAAAATGATGGAAGCAGCCCTGGAAGAGGGAGGTGAAGAAAAGGAACTTTGCTTAGCTTTTTTTTTCTCCTTCAAGGGAGGCTTCGAGAACCTTCCTCATCATTTACGTCTATTGGACAAGTCATTCTTAACAGGAAGAGTGAGGGACCCACTCCAGGAATTAGGTCATACACTCCAGTTTCCTGGCAATAAATATTGGAAAAGGATCTGATGAAGGTATCAGTCAACACATAGGTGTGTTTTCTTCCTTAAAGCCAGGAAGTCCAGTCTGTTTATTCTCCTGCACTGCTGTCATGGCTTAACTGCAATCACTAACAAAATACCACACAGCCACTGGCTCAGTCCCTCCCCCAGTGGCATGGGGAGGAGAATTGGAAAAAGATGAAACCCATCTGTTTAAATAAGAACAGGTTAATATTTTAAGTAAAATATAATTAATAATAATCAACATGGTAGAGAATGGAGAGAAAAGGAGAGAGAGAAGGAGGAATAAAACCAAAGAAAGACAAGTGATGCACAATGCAATAGCCCAGTACTCACTGACTGATGCCCAGCCTGTCCCCAAGAAGTGATCAGCCCCTCTGCCCAACTCCCCCAGCTTATATACTGATGTTCTATGGTATGGAATATCCCTGTGGCCAGTTTGGATCAGCTGTCCTTGCCATGCTCTCTCTTTGCTGCTTCTGTATCTGCACACTGGCAGGGAGTATGAGAGCATGAAAAGTCCTTGACTNCAGAAGCCACTCACTGATCTCCCTGTTAGAACGCACGACTGCTGGGTCTCTGGTGGGGAAGGAAGGGGCCTCTGGTCACTACAGAGGCTGGCATTTGTGGAGCCATGTGATGTGTCTGAGCTAGAGGGGAAGATGCAGATGGTGACTTTTGACATAGTGGTGGGACACGAGAAGTCACTGACAGGAGGGGTGGCTTCAATTTCCTCTCCAGCGCACCTTTTCTCAGAGAGCAGGCAGTGGAGGGGCTCTCTCCTCTCCCACATCTCAAGGGACATCTTGGAGAGCCCCTACCTTTGTGGTCACACTATGTACTTAAGGCTACCTCTGAACTCTGACTTGAAGAGATCAGTATTAGCAAATTATTTATATATATATATATATATATATATATAAATAATTTGCTAATACTGATCTCTTCAAGTCAGAGTTCAGAGGTAGCCTTAAGTACATAGTGTGACCACAAAGGTAGGGGCTCTCCAAGATGTCCCTTGAGATGTGGGAGAGGAGAGAGCCCCTCCACTGCCTGCTCTCTGAGAAAAGGTGCGCTGGAGAGGAAATTGAAGCCACCCCTCCTGTCAGTGACTTCTCGTGTCCCACCACTATGTCAAAAGTCACCATCTGCATCTTCCCCTCTAGCTCAGACACATCACATGGCTCCACAAATGCCAGCCTCTGTAGTGACCAGAGGCCCCTTCCTTCCCCACCAGAGACCCAGCAGTCGTGCGTTCTAACAGGGAGATCAGTGAGTGGCTTCTGTGCTGGTGGCTCTTGTGTGAGTGTTACTTTGCTTGGGACAGGGTGTTGGCCATAGCCAGCTGTCTTCCCATTGCCACAGCAGAGGTCTGAAGTGCTGATGGATCAGCTCCTGAACAGCAGCATGGATTTTTCTGGTTTATAACCAAGATCTGTCACAGTTTTCAGGTGACAGGACAGGTTTGGAAAGGACAAGATGGGTTCAATGCACCAACTATATCCAAGCTGTCTCACGAGAGGCTCACTAATCTTTCTCTCAGGCTTCTGTGCCTATTATGTTCCCTCCAGTCAGATGGAAACAAGATGAAACTTTGGAAGACTCGAGCACTGCCCAGAGGAAAAATGATGGAAGCAGCCCTGGAAGAGGGAGGTGAAGAAAAGGAACTTTGCTTAGCTTTTTTTTTCTCCTTCAAGGGAGGCTTCGAGAACCTTCCTCATCATTTACGTCTATTGGACAAGTCATTCTTAACAGGAAGAGTGAGGGACCCACTCCAGGAATTAGGTCATACACTCCAGTTTCCTGGCAATAAATATTGGAAAAGGATCTGATGAAGGTATCAGTCAACACATAGGTGTGTTTTCTTCCTTAAAGCCAGGAAGTCCAGTCTGTTTATTCTCCTGCACTGCTGTCATGGCTTAACTGCAATCACTAACAAAATACCACACAGCCACTGGCTCAGTCCCTCCCCCAGTGGCATGGGGAGGAGAATTGGAAAAAGATGAAACCCATCTGTTTAAATAAGAACAGGTTAATATTTTAAGTAAAATATAATTAATAATAATCAACATGGTAGAGAATGGAGAGAAAAGGAGAGAGAGAAGGAGGAATAAAACCAAAGAAAGACAAGTGATGCACAATGCAATAGCCCAGTACTCACTGACTGATGCCCAGCCTGTCCCCAAGAAGTGATCAGCCCCTCTGCCCAACTCCCCCAGCTTATATACTGATGTTCTATGGTATGGAATATCCCTGTGGCCAGTTTGGATCAGCTGTCCTTGCCATGCTCTCTCTTTGCTGCTTCTGTATCTGCACACTGGCAGGGAGTATGAGAGCATGAAAAGTCCTTGACTTAGAGTAAGCACTACTGAGCAACAAAAATCCAAAACACAGCACTGTAACTTAAATTAATTTTGTCCCAGCCAAACCAAGGATGCCCACTCTTGTGATTTGAAGTATCATGACTCCTTCAGAAATACTGGGAGGTTGTCTATTAATTTATCTTGGCAGATCACAGACTTTATTATAAAATTTCTCTATTAAAATTGACAATTTCTCTTTTTTAGTGAGTGTTTATTGATTATGATTTCTAATTTTCCCTGTTCATTCAACTCTGACACAGCTGTGTCTTTTGGTCAATATCCACTTTCTAGTAGCTAATCAACTTCTACTTGCAAAGTTCAGATTTTATCGATTGGTCTTAATATGGTTATTTTCAGGGAAAAAGAAAAGAACGTAAACATTTCAACAAATATTTTTAACACAAAACTAAACATTCCAAAACCAAATCCAAATTAATCTCAGCAATCCTGATCACCATGTAATATTAATTACTTGGTGGCCATTATTCTCATTTTTATCTGGACTCTGCACCTCTGCCCCATGTGCTTTTGCCCAGCCTAGAAGCCTCTTGAGATTATGTAGCTCTACAGTACAGTTATGGATGGGAGAGCTGCCAGTACCAGTGCAAAGAAAACACTCAGCAGTGCAGTAGTCCTGTACCAGAGCTACAGAGAAAATAAGAATATTAGCAGATCTCTCACAAATCTCTCTTCAGCATTGTGGAATTATGCATTAGAGCAGTGTTAATATGCAGTGTTTCTGTTTGAAAAAATTGAAGTCAGAAGAAAAGACACAGAAAATCAGGTTTTAAAAGAGGAAGCTTTTAGAAGAAGATATATTTCTCTAAACAAAGCCCAAGATAAGATGCCCTGTATCTGCAAATAAATAGGAGTAGAAAATAACCTACCAGAAGTAAATCCATTCTTGGTAAAAAACCTCCTTTAGGTCATCTTGTAAAGTCAGATAAGGTTTGCTTTAATAAGGCATGAAAAGCCATTTTCAAGGTCAATAGCATCTTATTGGGTAGGAACTACTAAGACCCTTGATTGATGTCGACTGGTATTTGGCAATATGATGTGAAATGAAGGAATTCATAGTACCCATGGGAAATTTTAAAACAGTGTCAGCTTTCTCAGAAATGACATAGTATGCTTGTAGAAAAGTTAGAGGAGCAAACCACTAAATCCATTAGCCCTACTGACCCCTGCAGCCAAATGAAGCCCATCAGAGGATCTTTGAAAAAACCCAAACAGCCAACAAATCTGGCTGTACCTGTTCATTTAATTTTAAGAAACCAACCTGTCTAGATCCTTTGAAAATCCCAGATACATCATGCCTGTGACAGTACTCAGGTGAGTAGGAAAAGTCTCCTATCTCCAGAATCTTTATGGAGTACTTACATGAGTAACTACACGTTATTTTAAAAACAAACAACCAACCTCAGGATGGGGTAGATGTAAACAAGGGCTGTGAAAAGAGAGTTATGATAATGAGGAGATGGGGATGAATCACTGAAGGTCAGGAGATGGAAATGCAGATGTCATAAGAAAGAATTTGAAGCCTCCAGAAGAGGAAAACAAAGAATGCTTATCATCATTTTCAGATTTCAAAGTAATTCATCATTTCCCTCTCCTCTGCTGTTTTTGAAGCAATCAATCCTTGCCAAGAACAAGTGGAGTGGCCCTCTCTTTAAAAGGTCATGATGGTAGCTGAGATCAGCTGTGGCTTCATCCTAAAAGAATTGCTAGTTTTCATCCCTGAGCTGAGCAAACCCTGAGGAAGTTCTTGGTTATAAAATACATTATTTTCACAGTACAGATTGTTAATTCATATCCACTGCTCTGCTCAAGGGCTGGCTGTTAGTTCTAGGTTCTGTACAGCTTTATGTGGAGTCTAGAACAGGTGTGACATGCTGTTTGCATAATTCAAAAATCTCTGTCTATTTTTTTTATCCTAAATTTCAGCTCTTGGAATAATATGATTAAGAGCAGACCTCCTTTTATTTTTTTTCCTCAATTACAACTCTTCATTGTCACGGTTTCAGGGAAATAGTTACAAACAGGAACCATAAATGTTATGTACACAATCTGGTAAGATAAAATACATTATTTTAATCAACTACTGTAATTTTTTAATAATCCAGTATTATTTGATGATCAGTGTGAAGCTTGTCCTGAGCAGCTCACTCTGGATGACCTTATTTCCGATGGGGGGTTGATTAGATGATTTCAAGAGATGCCTTCTGACTTCAATGATTCTGTGTTTGCAATGTCAGACTCTTCATTATGATTGTAAAAGGGTTCCTCTTATAAACAGTAAAAAACACCTGTTGTTTTCTGTTGCTATGTGCCAGTCATTTTGGTTTCTCACTGTAGTAGTGAGTGTGTGAGTGCGATATCCTCACATATAAACACAAAAACAGATGGTCCTTGCTCTTATCTAGTCTCTATGAATAATGACTTGGGTATGATAAAAAGTAGAACTGGAATTTCTTTTAAATACCTCTGTCAGAATGACAATTTGAGCCAATATGAAGATGACATTTCATTAATTGTGTTAAGTCAGAGACAAAGGTGAAAAGTGTGAGTGTGCCAATCTCGTAATTCTCTCAAAAGCATTTATTATGCACCTCTGATATGTCATATCTCCACCAAGGGGTAGAGAGATCTGAGAAATGCAGGCACCCATCTCCCACAGTGACCATGCTGGTAGTGGGTGTGCGAGAGTCACGGTGTTCAGAGGCTCCTAGGACACTGGCACACTCTGGCACACTCTGGCACACTCTGGCACACACTGGCACACACACTGGCACACTCTGGCACACCCTGGCACACACTCTGGCACACTCTGGCACACACTGGCACACACACTGGCACACTCTGGCACACTCTGGCACACACACTGACACACTGGCACACACTGGCACACAACTCTGGCACACACTGGCACACACTGGCACACTGGCACACTCTGGCACACACACTGACACACTCTGGCACACACTGGCACACAACTCTGGCACACACTGGCACACTCTGGCACACACTGGCACACTCTGGCACATTCTGGCACACTGGCACACTCTGGCACACACACTGGCACACAACTCTGGCACAGACACTGGCACCACTCCCAAGCAGCCATGTGTGAACATGTCTTGACTACATCACCTACAGAGCTTGAGCATTGTGAACCCGAAATGCAGAAAGACATCAGCAGAATCAATTGCACATTTCATTCATGGAAAAAGTAAATGAGAGAGTACTATTTGCATTAAGGTAAGCAATCACACCTTGCCATTTTTTTCAAAAGATATCTGTGATGGTGTCTATTAAATTGCTGAAGCCAGTGCCTTCAGAGGTCTAGAGAAACTGTAAACAATAGTCCAACATGTACCACTAGTTTTAGGGCAGCTCTTTCCAGCATTGACTTTCTGCTCTGAGCACTGTAGGACTAAGGAGAGTAGTCTACTTGCCTTTTATTAGTCAGATTTCATGTATTTTACCAGGAAGACTCAAAATCTTTGTTTTAAGATTTAAAAATGGAGAATTGTTTTGTATGCAAATACCTCTACAAAGCACCTTTGAGACTGTAATGTACTATTGGAGGACAGTGGAAAAGAAATCTCACTCATAGACAATTTTTAAAAAAAGTTTTCTTTCATTAAAAGCTGTTACAATGTGTTCAATATACTGACTGCCCAGCAGAGAAATCCTGCCAGAGAGAGAACAATAAATCCAATTACCAAAGACTTGGACTTCAGAATCCATAGGTATCATACCAAAAGGCAAGCTCCTACACAATATTGTGAGAGAATAGGATACATTAATTGAAGTTGTGTTCACCCTCTTTTTATCCTAGGCTATTACAAAACTAGTCCTATTTGTAAAACCACAGACTGTCGAGGGCACACTAAAGAATCATCACTCTGCCAGAACCACAAACCTCAGGAATGGATGGCTTGCAGAGAGGGGGAAGCAGCAGTCATGAAGCTGTGAAGATTATTTTGCACTTGCTGATCATCTTTAATGGATGTATTTTACCCCTTCTCCCCTTCAAAATTATGTTATTTCAAATTCTCAAGTTCAACTAAATAACACCACAGAAGGAAAGGTCACAATGTGAGAACAAATATCAGCATCTATCAGCATTTTCCCAAGCAGTTCTCTTTATCTGAAAAGCTACCCAAACTGTTTCATGCAGCTGCTTGCACTCATAATTACTTATGTCTTTGCTGTGTAAACTTAAATGCTTATTGAAGTTGGCCACAAAAACCATATGTCTATAGCTAAACAAAACAGTTTGTGGATTATTTGCAAATGAATGTGCATCTGAGACATCAAGACTAACATTTCCTTGATGTGCATTGCAGAGCTTCAACATGAAGAGTATACAAAACTGACTTAGCTGGTACTTCACTAGCAAGTCTGTGGCTGGAAATGCTGCTTCTCTGAGCCTTCCAATAAACTTGTCATATTTAGCATCTGGAGCAGCATCAGCTTCATCTGGCTCTTCCAATACAAATCCAGCCATGTGACTGCAGTGATCTCTTTGAAAACCAGCATCTATCAAATGGTAGGTTGTTTTATTTGACACATTCAATCTATCTGTATGGAAAGTTTTGCAAAATGGCATCTTCCTAATTTCCTGCTCATCTAGTGGGAGTGTTCATGCATTATCATTCTATTGAAAAACAGAGCAGTTATTCTAGCTGCAAGGATCACCTTGTTCTCTAAACTGCTTAAACTCTTTCTGTGTGTCCTTTTGCCTTGGGAAAACAAAGTAGTGTAAATGAACAAGGACCACAACGTTAAACAGAACAACAATAACGTTTGTCTCTTGTTCAGTCACATTAATCAAGTGCTAATAATATACTTGTAGTAAATATTTACAAAATGCTTTCTCTTTTGTTTTGGGAACACATTCTAATTGCTGATACAAGCCAGGAAGGATGTCACTGGCCTTCTTGGTCATCTAGGCACACTGCTGGCTCATATCCAGCCAGCTGTCAACATACACACACAGCTCCTTTTTTGCTGGGCAGCTTTCCAGCCACTCTTCCCCCAGCCTGTAGCTCTGCCTGGGCTTTTTGTGACCCAGGTGAAGAACTCAGCACTTTGCCTTCTTGAACCTCATACCACTGGCCTTGACCCATCAACCCTGATCCCTCTGCAAAGCCTTCATACACTCCTGCAAATTCAACACTCCAGCCCAGCTTGGAGTCATCTGCAAATTCACTGAGGGTGCACTCGATCTCCTCATTCAGATCATTGATGAAGACATGAAACAGGACTGGCCCCAACACTGAGCCCTGAGGAACACCACTGGTGACTGTCTGCCAGCTGGATGGAATTCCATTCACTACCACTCTCTGGACACAGCCATACAGCCAGTTTTTAGGGAGTGAACAGTGAACATGTCCAAGCCATGGGCTAGCAGTTTCTTCAGGAGAGGCCTGTGGGAAATGATGTGAAAAGTTTTACTAAATTCCAGGCAGACAACATCCAGTGTTTCCTTCCTCCACTAAGTGAGTCAGTCTATCATAGCAGGAGATCAGGTTGGTCAAACAGGACCTGCCCTTTCTAAACCCATTCTGGCTGGGCCTGATCCATGGTTGTCCTGTGTGTGCTCATGATGGCACTCAAAGTGATCTGCTCCATGACCTTTCCCAGCATCGAGGTCAGGCTGACAGGCCTGTAGCTCCCTGAATCCTCCTTCTGACTCTTCTTGTGCATGTTGCTTGCTAAGGTTCAGTCAACTGGGACCTCCCTGTGCATCAGGACTGCTGGTAAATGATGGAGAGTGGCTCAGTGAGCTCTTCCACCAGCTCCCTCAGTACCCTGCATCCAGGTGGTGACGACACAGACAATGAGGGACAGGAGATATATCATGGCTTACTACTCCAGAATGATTTTGGAAGCATCACAGAAGCAGCATAGAGAAAAAGATAAAATATAACAAAGTAAGTATACTTTTTTAACTCTGCTTTCTTCCTTAACTAGTTAGCAAATGGCATCAATTTTACTTTCTCTAGAATGAATTTTCTGCACAGGAATCAAAATTAAGTCTAAAAGAAGGTAGCTACATTCTAACTGTAAAAATCTCTTTTTCAGAGCAGGCAGGAAGTGGGATGATTTCCAGACATCTGTGAGTCATAGCATGCAAACAGAAGACAGATGGGCATACTTACTTGGCAGAACTTTTTTATAATTCAGTGTAACTATTCTCTTAGCTTTTTCCTTAATTACATTGACATGAGGTGAAAAGAATAACAGGTCCTAGAATGTTTGACTTGGATTTGCCCTCATTTGTACAATTGTAACAGACAAATATTTCAGGATTCCAGAGGTTAGGACAAGATAGAGCCAGAGATTTAAATAAACCCATGTTTAGGACTACATTTCTATGAATCACATTTACAAAACTCTACATTGAAAAGAGGACTAGAAAAGCTTGGACTCAGTGCTGTTAGTACTAAAAATCTGCTAAAGCCCTGTCTGTCATTGTAGCTTTAAAATATATTTTTAGTCCTGTGTTTCACTAACCTCAACCCACCAGAAAGCCATGAATGCATGGAAGAGCTGGAGCCCCAGGAATAAGGTTTAAGTATTATGATTTTCCATGAGCAGAAAGGATCTGACCAATTCAGCTGCAGTGGAAATGGGTTGCTATTGCCTAACCCTGCCCCAAGCACCAAGTTTTTGGCTTGCAAATGCTCCCAAGAACCTAGGCTGTTACTTAATATCCTATTATCTAAGAGCAGTATTTTTATATTCTGCTCATGTGCTGCATGCTCCTCCCAGAAACACAAAACTAGCTTAGCTCCAGTTTGAGAGAAGAAAGGTTGGAACACACAATAAAAAGTCCCCTGGACAATAGATCCCTTTCCTCTCTTTGCAAGTCCACACTTAGACACAGATGTTTCAAGATTTTCTTCTAAACACAATATCTAAGATGAAAAAAAACCAAACAAACAACAAAGCCAAACTAACTATGTTTTTTCTGTGCTATCAGGTGGTAATAAATTCATTTTGTTATCTGGATGATGTCTGGGAACAATGAAAATAGGAAGCCTCTGGACTGCAGCTGTGCTGATCTTCAGCTCTCTTCAGAGGCCATCTATTGCAGCAGGGCTAGAGATTTAAATAGTCAAGATCCTTCACAAACTATAGGTGCTGTAGGATTTAGAGTTTTGCCATACATAAATACTGTAGAAGAGAAAGAAATAGTGCCTGCACCTTGGCAAGACTTTCTGGGCTAGGCTTATTTATTTGGACTTTGCTGAGTGTGCAGTCTTAAATAGATGGCCCATGAATTCCTTTTATCTGTTTTTTTAGCCTCTATGAATAAATAAATCACAACCTATGAAAAGATTATCAGTGTTTTCTCATCGTTGATAAGCCAAAATCCAGATATCCTGTGTAGCACTCCAGGTTTCTGCTGGTTAGAAGGCTCTCAAAGACTTAACTGACAGAAATTTAAAGTCTCATAGTTTCACAATGGAGCAAATCTCCTTCTGAGGGGATGATAAGATAAACTGTAGTGCTTGGTATGGTGCCATTCAGCAGACATTTAGTCAGTACCAGCTAGGACTCAGAAAACAGTCACTCTTGACTGAGGTTTTGAGGTTTTTCTCTGAAGTATTTAGAGCATGCAGAATTCCTGGGAGAGGTTGGGTCCTCCACCCTGTCAGTAGAACATATACTCCAAAGCTGTTCTATTGCTGAGTGAAGCTCTCTGGAGGAAGGGAAGAAAGCTCAATCTTTGTTCAGCCAGAAAGTTCAGACTCCTCCGCAGATGCAGCTGGGGACTGTACACTGCCCTGCACAGCTGCATCTGGCCTAAGCAGGCAGCTGGGATCTGCCAGTGGAGCAGGAGAGCAGAAAATCCCCATGACTAACACTTGCCACTCACACCCTTACTTCCAGTTTGACTTAGACAAGACTGCCCTTTTCTGATACTTTGTCTTGCCATACTCTCAGTCACTTCCAGAGGGTAACGTATCAGACATGTTGATTTTTGTTATTTAGCATTTGCTCTTTTGACAAAAGTTAGCATTTGGTCCCCAGCAGGCAGTTTTAGGACAGCTGTAGTGCTGTCTTAGCAATCACAGATGAGCTGGTTATATCACACAAAAGCCTTTTTGTGTCATGACTAATTTCAGATCCTCCCTGTTTCTTATGCAGATTCCAGCCTTGTTCCCTCACGCACAGAGAAATAAATTCTATGCCTGCATTTCCTTCTGGCTTCTCCTCTGGGACACAAACTTATTCAGAACAATCAGACACAACAGCACTTGCTACCCACCCTGCAGGACTTGACATTTTAGTGCTTGACTGTCCCTGGCACTGTAGGACTACAGGAGCCAACCTTCTTCATGTACCTTCATGCACCCTAGGTCAATGGCCCTCTTTTTTTTTTCCCTTTCCCAAGAAAAGTGTCCTGCTAGGACAAACTCTAGATTGCACTCTCCTGCTCACACTGAAATTTTAGCTTTCTGTGTTTTCCTGCATGTTCTGGCTTTGCTAGGAGAAGCAACACCTATGTCAGGTGAGTGAGTGTCTGTACAGGTTTGTTATCTACAGAGGTCCTGACTAACACCTGCTGAAGGACATTCCTCCTCACAAGTGCAGCAGGGGTTGTTACAGAATTTTATCTGGCCTTTGCACTGCTGTAGGCTCATACATGCAAATGCTTGGTACTGGCAAGAAAAATCTAAGAGGAGTTAAAGGGAAAGTATGATTGCCTGCCCTATTTATAGGTTTATTTATTCTCTAAATGAAATTAAAGTACACATGGGTGTCCTGTTACCAGGAAGCCATACTCATAATGAAACAAAATTAAAATATGAATAATTAATGTACTTTATTGTGTCCAATTTGGGGCAAAACAAGTCTACAAAGAGGAAATAAATATATAGACCCTATGAAACAAAGATTTCATTTCTAGTTTCATTCTGATGGGACAGCTGTCTTGCAGCTACTGCTGCTCTGAGTAAATCTGACAGATTTCTTCACTCACAGAGTACTGCTTTCAGAAGTAAAACTTATTTTGGTTACAGCTCATTACTCACATGTTTCTTTGAGTATTTTATGAAAGTGACATCAGGTGTGTCAAAAGGCACTCCTTATGACTGCTTCTGCACTTACAATGCAAATCTCCTAGATACTATTTTCTCTTTACTTGGGTAGATGAACTCCTTATGTAATAAACATGCCTTCAATTTCTGAGCATCTGTGACTATATTTACCTCAAAGGACAGACATACTCCACAGCAGGACCATAACATATTCAGATTCCCAGTCACCCTGACCACGGGAACTCTTGAAAAATCCTGCATCTCTCATGCTTAACTATTCAGGAGAGATGTATATGTTGTTCTTCACCTTACTCAATAGAGAAGTGGCACATCTGAAGCCAAGGGGTAGGAATCACTCCCAGGTTCTCCTGGTAGAAACACAGCTTGTGCAATTGTTGATGGATTTTTTTCATCTCTTTGAGAAGAAAGTGCATATTTTCATGACAATCCAGCTATCTTTCTGTTGTGCAGATCTTTCTATCTTCCTGCTTTCCCAAAGACAGTCAGCAAGAATATAGCCTTGTAATTTGAAGAAATTAATACTGCTTTTTCCAGGAACACTGGAATAAAATCTTTTGCACTCCATCCATTACATATTAAACAGTATGGGGAAAAAAATGCTGGAGAACTCTGCCAGTGCCTTCCTTGGACTATTTTCAGTTTCATCCTGTGGCCATTGCTCTAAGTTTCCCCAGATTACAGCTCCATAACATAGCACCACTGCCAGTGATCTCTTCCAGTTCCCCATTTCTAAAGAAGAACAGAAGCCTTGGCTTTGCAGGTGACATCAGCTTTTCTTCTCAATAAAATACAAGGGCTGGCTTCCTGCCCCAGAATCTCAAGGACCAAGCACCACGCCCAATTCTCTCACAGCCTTCTTCTAGAGTGCTCTGAAATCCAAATCAGAGCTGACATTGAATTCTTCTTCCTGATCTTCCTCTCGACAGCAGAGGCCAACTTCACTCAGCCAATAGCAGGAACACTCCCTCAGCCCTATGCTCATCTGAGATGTATTTAACCAACCAATCAGCTGCTTTGAACAGCTACACAACATTAAAAGCAAAGAAAATATTTTAAATTCTATGCTAAGCCTATAGAAATAATTGGAGAAGTATAATCAACATAAAAAATCACACTGAATATGACTGTTTGAGTATGTACTAGAGAAAGCAAAATCAAAATTATAGATATTCTAGCACAGAATTTATAAGAGAGATAGAGAAACAATTCAGGCAAGCACTGTGGGACTTGCCTTCAAGCTAAAGATCTGAAAATGCTTGGTCTTTAAACTAAATATTTTGTGACCAACTGTTATTTGGGACCAGCTTTGTTAGTAAGATTCACAACAATTTAAGAAGAAAGGTGCAATAGCCTGAGGCTGGAATTCAGTAATTTTTTTCCTGCAGTTCCTCTTTCATACTGCATTTAGTCAAAAGATTACAAGTCCAGTGCAGGGGGAAAAAAAAAAAAAACCCACAAAAATTTTCAGCTTCAGTTGCTCACAGCACAAAGTATGCTGACCTTTTCCAGACAATTACATAAACCAGCAATGATAAGCAGTAGGGATTCCTATTAAAATACAACCCACAGCTTTTGTATGTGTGCATGCCTTCTTTTTGACCCATGGTTACTGGCTAGACAAAAGAAGATTTTATGAAGAAAAACAACAGATATGACAAATTCCAACAGAAATCAACTTCCAAATATGAGTGGAAAGCACAATCACAGCTGAATCCAGCATTTGCTTAATTCACCAGGGATGGTCTGAGGCATTTTTTATCCTTTATATTCAATTCAAATTAGGCATGCCAGTAAAACCCCATTCATGTGTTTCATGAGTCATAAGCATCTTTGTTCTGGGTGCTTTGCTGACTGCTTCCTTTCTCTAAGGGTGGAGAATGTGCTTTGTATAAAGTTTCAGCTTGTGTGTAAGTTCTCTCCAGCAGAGTGCATGTGCCCTACCCAAAAGACCAATTTCCTTTACCACATACTGCTGCAGCTGAAATTAGTTGGAAAATCTCAAGCAGGAAATCCCTTAACGTGAACTATGGAGTTGTGCTTCCTATGGATCCTATCACTCATTCATTGTTCCTGCTGGAACTCCTGTTCCTCTTTTCTGAGTATTTGCAAAGAAATGGAAATAACTGAGTGGGCTTTTGGTTGCTTGCATTTTAACATAAAGTCTAGGCAGTCATACCTAACAAAGAAAGTAACTAAATCTAGAATCAGTGTTGGCTTGTTGGATCACCAGCACAGTGGTTGAGGTTGGGAAATCAGCTGTGGTGGGTTTTCATTCTTTCTATGGAGAAAGAACAGCAACCTTTCCTGCACAGTTTGGAGGGAATCAGGTATCAGTTCATGGCTACTCCTCTTGACTTTTCCAGCAAGAGCAGGCATTTCTCAGACATTTCCCAAATAGTGTTTGAGCATGGCAGCATAAATGAATGATCCTTTTTTATTGAAAACAAGCTCAAAAACACTCACAGCAACATCAAAATGCATCCTCCTCTCAGTGCAAAAATAAAAAGTCCAACTTAAGCTTCTCAGGGATCATACTTCTGAGGATATGTAATTAAATATTTTCTTTCACACTTCCATTCTCTACTAAGGAATGTTTCTGAGCTCTAAAATAGATGCTGTTGAAATAATGAAGGGTCTGCAAGCCAGATGCCTGAGAATTTGATCAAGTGTTGAGTTTTATCTTCCCATATGATAAACTAGAACACTTTAAAAAGGATGTAAAAACTTAAGTGATATAAATTAAATCTAAGTAAACTTAAACATTATTAGATTTTCTTTTATAGCAAATTAGTTGTGTGTATCAATCTCATCTTTTATACTTGTAAAATCCTTTATATAATTGTACAAATGCTTCACTGAAGAAATGCTCAGTGCAGGGGAGAAGACAATATATGGTATACTGTGAATTACAATGGTAATTAAATATACTTGGAAACTCACAGGAAACTTAAAGATTTGTATAAAAAAATTAAAAGTTATATAAATTATTATTTGTAAATAAAAGCAAAGAGACATGTGCAAGAACAGCATAAACTTGACATTCAGCTGTTGCCAAAAGTGGTGTGCTGAGTTGATGTTTTCCTTAAATCCCATTGTGTTCAGTTTAAAAAGTTCAGTGCAAAAGCACTGGGTGAGAACAGAACTTGTCAGGTCAGATGCATGTTTGTTCATTGCTTCACCCTCTTAATGCATCCTCTCCTGCCCAGCATTACTTCTGAAGCAGAAAATTCATTACTATAAGACAAATAGATAAGCAAATCTCGATTTTCCTTCTCATTAGCCAGTTTTAAGATGTGAACACTAAGGCCAGTGAGTAGAGTTAATGCAGCAGAGAAAAACGCTGTGAACCTGAAGGTGTTTTAAAATATTTTCAGCTGTTCACAAGACAGTAAAGAAGAGATTTCTTCTACCTCCTTCTCAGTGCTGTCTTCAGAAAGTGGGCCATTGTAGAAAACGGCTGGCAGAGCAGGGAGGAGACCTTTGCACAAAGTTAAGGCTCTGCAAGTCAATGGGTTGTTGTTGCTATGTCAGAGAAACAAAACATTGTAAACATCGGCTTTTTCTGGCAGTATCAGTTTCGTGATGCCAAATCCCCCCAGCACCAGAATGTAACAGAGCTGAGGCTCAGTGTGCTGCACGCTCCTGCTCACGCAGCCTCTGCAAAGATGTTGCAATGAAGCTTCGGTCAGGTTTTCAGCTGTGCTAATTTCAGTCGTGCAGCCTAAAACGTATCCTTCCTGATTCTGTATCCAGGAAGACAAAAATTATGTTTATGCTACCTGTGGTTTGTTCAAGTCATCCAATGCATCTGCACTGGCTGTATCCAAGGACTGCACCGGGCACATTTTGTCTTGTTAAAAAAATCAGTGCTAATTTTTGGAAGTTTCAAGGGTGTCAGTCCACGTGTAGAGCAATGGAAAGAAATTAGAAGAGGAGATTCTGGTGTTTCAAGATCACAAACCATGAATAGAAATAGAAATCTCAATTTGTAATCTGCCCATTTACATCACTAAACAATCACTGTCTTTGCTCAAAATGTGGAAAGTCCTCTTTGGACATTTATACAAACCAAAAATAATTTTGTACATTCTGTACTCTAATACAGCAGTGGAGGTCTGTAGGACTGGGGTACTTTAATTATAAAAAGACAGTTCCTTCGCCATAATCACACTGCCTCACAGAATATTCACAAAGAGAGGCTAAGGGCACCTTTCTGTACCTTTCTGCAATGTTCATCTAAACCACAGGCCACAGCTGTCCCCAGTGTGCCATTACATGGCAGTCTCCTATAGGAACCCAGGCTAACAGGATGCATATGGAGGGAAGGGACTGAGGTGGTAAAAATACATATTTGGCACACAAAGCACAGATGTGAACACACAATTGGTTCTTACTAATGAGCAGGAAGAAAGTAATTATAGACTTCTGTAGTATTTTGCACCTTTAAAAAGATTCTCCCTGCACATATATCAGCAGATGCTAACTAGAACTGAGGACTATCTTAAATAAAATATATAATTATGGTAGAAATGCCCTTTACAGGTCCATAAACTTGACTGCCCTTCTGAGATATGATCAACTGATGTGTTCCACTTTCTTATCTGTTTTTGAAGTACTGAAGTCTGTCACTGCACTCAACACAGTGCAGGCTGAAGCATAACAAACCATCCCAGTCATTAGGATTTGGCAACAGATGAGGTGCAACATAGTCAGTAGCAATACAAGACCTCAGCAATACACATTTGTGCTTTTTATCCCTCCTCCACATCTGATATCACTGTGTAGTTTTAGCTTCTTTTAAATCTTGGCAAGCATACAGCTTCAGATTTCACGTTAGAAGGCTGCAGGGGAAGGGTCTGCAGTTAATCTCTCTCTCAACATGTTCTCCTCTCTGACTTCATAGCACCAGACATAGCTGGGGGTGCTTAACATTAAAGCTCTGGTGAATTCTTTTGCTGGCTCCTGTCTAGTGCTTTCAGCTGACAGCAAGGGGAGGTCTAATTGAATTTTCCTATTACCCAGATGCAGAAGAAAGAGACAAGGCAACAAAATGGAACAGTATATGGGGAAAAGAAGGCAAAGCAATTATAAGAATGGTAAAGAATAATAACAGATTTTTAAACCTGGCAATAACAAGCCCCATAAGTGAAAATCTGGTTCTATCAGGACCAGTAAGACATCACTCCAACTCCCCACTCCACTCCCAGAAAAAAAAGACAAGAGGATTTGCTGTCATTTGTTTAAGCTTTCTGATAGCACACTGGGCACTTAGGAAAACAGCAGCATAAAAATAAATGAGTCACAAAAATGGATGTGGGAATGACAAATACATGAGCTATTTTTCTCATGTGACGCCTGCTTTCCACGTTTCTTAAATTCTGTGGAGAAGTTATTCACAACTAGTGTTCCCAAGGCAGGAACAGTTATGCTACTTGTTTTATGAACTCAAATTTTATGTTTTCAAATGGAAAATGCTGTATTGTTTGACTTAACGGCTTTTCTTAAATTACACAGGCAGGAAAAGGGGGGGTTCCAGCTGTGGTCTGTATTTCACATACATACCATTTTGCCATTTTGCCTTGTTTTTTTTTTTTTTTTTTTAATTTTGCAATGCGGTAACATTTAGACAATCAAGAACATTATAATTTTATATTAGAACATTATAATTTTACTTTACTTTCTTTTTTTCTTTAGATAATAAGAGGAAAATATTATAAAAATACAGTTATGAGTGCTCTTGATCAGAATTAAAGTGTAGATCTGCCTTCTCAGATCCCAGCATTAGCAGCAAAACCACATACGAATATGTATATTTTTATTCATAAGATATACTTTAAAGGAAAAAAAAGGGGAACTTGAATTATTTAGGCCTACTAAGTGCCTTTCTGTTATATATGCTTTTTTTTGCATGCAAAGGGGGAAATGCAGAAGTGAAAAGGAAGCAAATAATTAGTAGAGAATTGGAGGAAAAGCTATTGGTCTCTGTAGTGTGGAGGAAACCTCTAACCTACAGTTTTACTCTTGACCTTCAACTAAATTTAAATCACTAGTTAAAAAATAAAAAAAAAAAGTCCAAATATGAATCAACTGATTAATTTGTGAAATACTTTATTGCTCCTTGCAAACTGAATCATGTAATAATTTTAACTACTTTTGATTTCTTCTCAGCTGGACCACAGTATCAATATCAGCAACTCCTGAACTCTGTGCTTTCTCCACCCAGACAAATATCTGGACTTCCCTATCATTACACCCTTCTTTCCACCACTGTGGTATGGACTACAGGGGAGAGGATACTAACAGCCCTCCTCTGGGAACTAAACTCAGGAAATCAACTTATTTTTACCAACAAGGTGCACAAGAAAAGCCATTTCTTGTATTTCTGTGTCATGATCTGAAAAAAAAGGTTCTCTGGGCTGAGGAGGGAACCTCGTGAGCTGGCTCATTGGCACCATGGAGCACAAAGACACAGACTGTCATCTGCTCCTAAACAAGATAAACCACAAGAAAGATCCTAAAGCAGGAAATACACTCCAATGCTGAAAATTATTTTTTAAGGGCGAATTTTAAAGTTTTCAAAGGGAAATAAGAATTACGGTTTCCTGGCCATCTTTTCAAGCATCCAACCCATTAGGGGGACATTTGGCTATTGGAATTCATTTGTTCCTCAGACCATGCACGACTAGCAATGTGTTTAGTTCTCTTGTGCATGACATCAGATAGGTTCTGGGTATTCCCAGATTTAAAGCACTGCAAGTTTCTCACAGCCATGATTTTGCATTCATGTTTATAACTATGTCTTTTCTAGAACAGTGTCCTCTTGTCTTCATGAACAGACACCAAACTGAGCATCTTTTCCAACACATGCATGACTTGAGTTCTTTTGGTCACTGAGTCCATAGCCAGGCTATGCAATGACAAAGAACACTTGTCTTTCAAACTGTGCTAGGGCTTGAAGCATAAATTTAAAAGCTTTAATTATAGAATGGTTTAGATTGGAAGGGATCCTAAAGACCACTCAGTTCCAGCCCCTTGCCATGGTCAGGGATACCTTCTGCTAGATCAGGTTCCCCTAGATTACCCCTTGTCCTCTCACTACACTCCAAGATAGAGTTCCTCCTCCTCTTTCCTATAGCCCCTTTAAGGCTAAGGGCAACAACAGTACACTTCATAACATACTGGAGCAGCTGCAACACAGGACTAAAATAGTCTATTCCTGTCAGGCTCTAGATGGCTGAAGTTGCCAACAGCATTTGCTACAGCATCTTAATGAAGGAGATACAAGCAAGGAATACAGAGATGTTTCTGTTTCATCAGTGGAGCTCAAAAGATTTTGCCCTGATGTGATTCATCTTGCGTGCATATTCAAAAGTCATTATGAACGAAATGCCTTCACAAATGGCTGCTAAATTCTTGCCATGTTTGTCAGATCTGCTGGCCTCTTTCAACAATCCAGCTACACCCTCACCGTGTTTACGAAACAGAGCAGTCACATAATCCATCCTACATAACAGAGGTGGAGATACAGAAGACAACAAACCATAGAAGAATAATTAGCTTTCATTAAGTCTTAGCTTTCTTCCCTGTTCTAAATCAGTTTTTTCTAACCTGAGCCATCAGCACAGCACATAACCTGGGATTATCTCAACGGAAATTCCTAAATCCTGGTCATTTTAGAGTTCATGCAGTGTCAAACTAACATCCCCTCAAAGGCCACTGGTGCAGCTCATGTCCCTGGTGCAGGTGGCCTTGGGGCCCACACTGCAGGAGGCTTCAGTTGCATGGATCAGGGGCCATGCAGGAAAGAAAGCCCTAAAAAGCCCTGGTGCTGCATCCCTGAAGCAAGAAGAAGTGGAACACAGGCAGTGACATGTATGACTGCTTCCTTCCATTCCTACAGGAAAGATGTTTCAGGAAACTTGATTCTGAAACAATGAGACATGCAGACTTGAGCTTGAAAGGAACATTTTCAAGAATAAAGGAACCTTCTCCTTTTTTTTACTGTCTAGACAATGTCAGTATTGGGAATACCACAAACATTGCTCTGTTACTGAATATGAAGGCATTCCAACTCTATTTCACTTCTTGTGAATGTAACAGTTTGTGACAGTGAGCTATTTTTCCTTTGAGGAGAAATGCAAATGGGAACAAAAGCCTTAAATAGAAAATGTTTAGATAATATGGCAAATGGCTGCAGTACCTGAACAACTAAAACATGTATTCACATGTTCCTGTTTTATCGAATAAAAGACCTCTAATATATGTCAGAAGTGCCAAAATGACATTCACTGGACTTGGAAAGATGCAGCTCAATCAAACAGTATAAACCTGAATGTGGCATTTACCTATTTAAGGACTGCTTCAGTCAGATTTCTCTTTCTCTCTGAAGAGCAGAGACAAGCAGAACTTAGCATCAGGAGAAAGAACACAAAATCAGCATAAAGTTATCATCTTAAAATTTAATTATTTTGTTCTTGAAACAAAAAGAAAGAAAAAATTGGACATCAGAGGTTTCACAAAAGGAATAAACATCTCATTACTAAAAATGTCACTTTGCCAAAAAGAGAGGAAAGGTATTCCAGATTTTCTTTTCAGTAAGTCAAATATTTACATTAAAATACAAATGACTTAAAATATTCAAAACAAAGTTTCATGGTAAAATGCAGAGATAGAAGAAACAGGTTTCCAAAGATATGTAGTGAACCATGAAACCTGAATGTCAGCAGTTAAATACAAAGACAAGTTTATACAATTAGCATAAAATGGAAATATTATTAGAGTAATCAAGAGCTCCTATCAGCAAAAGTTCTACTTTACTTTCCTTGGAAAAATTTATACCGTAGCCTGCCTTAAAAGGTTTTATCTTAACAACCCCCCCTCCCCCAAACAATATTTTCACTATAATTTACAAGCCTATGTAGAGGTCTATGCCATAATACTCCTACAAGAAGACTGCTTTCAGCATTTATATTAGACTACATCTTTCTAGCTAATACTATTATTAAGAAAAACTGCCATAAATATATCTCCAGACACCAAAAAGCTCAATTTATTAGAATTCAGTGAAGATACTATAGTCTAACAAAACCAGAGTTAAAAAAAAAAACATGTTAAGGGTTGTTGCTATGGGATTTATTTTTTTGAAAGGGGTTGTGCATGAAAAACAATCTCTCTCTGTTTCAGAGAAACTACAATGTTGGTTAAAAAATCCTTTTAAGAGATATAAGTTATTTAATTAATCAATAAACTGCATTTTCTCTTATGGAACTAATCTTTGATGGCATCCATGCCAAAAAATAATGGTTACTTTATCAATAAATTTTTGCCTAATGTCTCTTGAAACTCAGATCAGTACACAGAAAAATGATCTATAAAATCATATTTCTTTTTATGAACTGTTATGAAAGAAAAGTGTAATAGACTTTGGACATAGAAAGGCATTTGGATAGCTACTGAAAGATAAAAATCAACAAAACAAAGTACAAAAATATGTGGGGAGAATCTGAAAAGGAAACAATACCCAGCTGGTATTTATAGTAGGAGAAATGGGCTGAGTTTTAAAGGAGATGGGCTCTCAGTTGCCATAGACCTTGGTGCCAAATTATGAAAGCCAGTGCTGAAGATCTTTTAAGCACACTGCAATTATTGCTGCTACTGAAGGGAGCAAGAGGTACCAACAGAAAGAAGGCAATTACTGCAGGAAAAGCTGAGGGTGGCAAAGATCAGGTAATTTGCAGAAGTTGTTTATTATCACCTGCAGAAATTCCTTTCTGAATCAATATTTGTTACCAAGCAGCTGGTTGTAGAGGAATATAGTTTGCTTCCTTGGGAAGAAACACTTAGGCTGCAGTGTCTTAATGTTTCTCCTATCCTGCAAGATAGCAAAAAGAAAATAGCATCCAAGAGGGGAGCCAGCAAAGATTATAGAGCCTCTTTGGAGTCTTGCTTACTCTGAATATATCCTTAGCATTGGAACTACTACTGTCACTTAAAAAAAAAAAAAAAAAAAAAAAAAAAAAAAAAAAAAAAAAAAAAAAAAAAAAAAAAACACCAAAAAACAAACCTAACCAAACAAAAAACAAACATGATATAATTTTTATAATTTGTGACCAAATATCAAATAGGTCTTAACTACATTTTTAACATGTTCTTTATACTTAATCCTTTTAAAAAAACCATGATTGTATTGACTGACTATACCATATCAGTTTGTTTGCCACCATAAAACTTCACTTGCTGATAAAGTATTAGGGAAACTTTGCTGGTGGAACTAGCTCCTTCTCACAGCTCAAAATGAAAACACTGGGAGAAGATAAAGTGTTACATGTTTGACTTTAAGTTAGAAATACAGACAAATGTAAACATTTATATCTTCACAGCAAGAAGAAACCCAAAGATCAGAGCCCATGCTTCAGTAGGTGCCATGACAGAAAACAGAGATGAAACCCTGCCCTTCAGTTTGATTTCTAAATGAGTAAAAAACATGAGGTACTTATGGTAAATACTCTTCTAATACATGCTCTTAGATGGAGTCACAGGATCAACACACACAAACACACTCCTTGGATGTGTGTTATTAGCATCAGAAATATTGCACCTGAAATACAGAGTATTGCCAGATTCTGATGAATTGTAAAAGCAAAAAAGGCAACATAATTTCCAGGGTTATTTTTTACTCATGCCAAATTATAGCAGTAACTGAACACAAAAGTGAATCAAAGCATAGTTTGGCAATCCTGCCCATCTCCTTTCTTTTCTCCTTAGTGTTGTCTTCGTTCATCTGCTTCACCATCCACAGACAATGGCTGTGGCCCTCTGATTGCAAAGGGAGACAGAGTAGTAAAGTTTTAAATGCTCCATGAAGATCTGGTTTTGAGCAAATAAAAATCTATTTGTCTTTGCTTCTTTGGACATCTGGAGAGCTATGATGTTTCTGGCAAGACTGAAAACTCATAGGCAAAAGAGGAAAAAAGTCAGGGTGAGGCAGTAAAAGTTACAGGGATCTTATTTCAGAAGAAGAATTGGGGAAAACTGAGAAGAAAGAACATTTACCTTCATAGCTCAGAGAGAGCTCTTCAGCTGCGCACACCACAGATTCTGTTCAAGTCTGAACAGTTTCACCTGGGTTTACAACTTCCAGCCTTCACTGTGATGCTCTGTAAGTCACAATTTTCTTCAGGTCAAACCACAGACCAGGCACAGACCAGTTTAAAGTTCCTGTTCTTTAGAAATAAACCACAAGGCAACCTTTTCTCCTACCACAGCATCTTTGGATCAGGAAAACTCCCAAGCCATCTGCAGAGTCTTCCTTGTAGAGGTTATGGACAGGACAGAGTAAAAGATCTGCTAGGACAACCACTGCAGGCTGGGCAAGACAAAGATAGGTGCTATTGGAAGAAGTGGGTCTCAGATTATGACTATTCCTCACACAATAAGAAAACTAGCCTTATCATTAAATTATTTTTATTTTCTTACAGGTGAATTGGCTTTACATGTGAAACAACAAGCTTGGATTTTTTTTCTAATCAAATCCACACATAGAAGAGCTGGTAACAACAAATCAGGGGACTCAATTTCATAAAATATCAGTGAAATTTTCAGATGACAAGATTAGTAAGATTGAAAAAAAATTACCAGATATTTATAAAACTGGAATTTTTTTTAGCCATAAAGTGGCTTGTGCCAGCTAGCTGTGCCCCTGCCTCAAGGACTGAACCAAGTGGAAAACACAGGCCTTAATACAAAGTGCAGCTATTTAATGTCTATTCTAACAGGAAGATGCTTTTACTTTATCTGAAAATGGCAGCTTTGATGAAGAGTTGTTTTGGCAACAGGAAGCTACAGGGCCCTGTTCTGACGTGGTAATGTCAGTGAGATAGGTTTTCTCTGTTAGTTCTGCAGTTCTTGGGCAGGAGGTATGGTTTCGTAAAGAAGTGTGCAGTAGTCTAAGGAGCACCAATTCTTGTTCTTTTTGGCAAGGGACCAACTTCTTAGGTGATTCTTAACAACGACCATAAACACTGTGTTAGAGGACATCCTTTGAGCAACATGAATAATTTCCTGTGTATGTGCACATAGCATTAATGACAAAATTCATACTGATGGATTACACAATGCATGTGCACATATTCAATCTTACCTTCTAAGCTTGGAGTCTGGCAAAAATGGCAGTTGCTAACCACTATGTAATGTTGACTTTGATACTACTCCTGCAAAACTCAGATATTTTAATGAAAAAGCTTATCCTTAATTTAAAACACAGCATAATTTTAAATGTTTTTATTACTACAATTAAACTCTTCTATGCCTTAGGGTAAATCTAAAAATGACCTGACTAGGCACTGCCAAAGAAAAAAAAAAACCAAACAACTAAACATCCATCAATTTATGAACTGGTAACAATGATTTGACATTCCATTTTTCCAGCTGGCAAGGTCCTAGAAATGCTAAATAACAGGTATGGATCTCTCTGAGGAAAGTATAAGCCTATGACTAATGAATCCAAGTCAGCTGCACATAACCAGCTACCTTTCTAAATCACACTGTGTGTGTCACTGCGCTGTTCATTATCCAGTCAATAACCAGTGCATACCTGGCAAGTGAAAAACCAGGATTTGGGGGCAGTGTATTTTCACACATGTCCCTCAGCACAGCTCAGCACAAGTGTCAGTATGGTTCTGACCATGACCAGCAGCAGGCTTCAGGCTTCTGCCACAGCACTGGGACAGGCCGGTCCTCAACTGAAGGCATTCAGTACATGGCACAAGAAGGCCAGGAAAAGGATATACAGGAAAACAGGCTGCTTAACATTCATCTTCCCACAGCACCGTGGTGTACACAGGTTTACATTTGTACTTGTCATTCGTGGGTCAGGGTGGCATTGCTTGCAATTTCCTCTGACTGAAGGAAAAGCAAGTCTGCCATGGGCAACATTATTAGGTGTCCTGGTGTGTTTAGTGTCGGGTAACTTTTCCTGAGGAAAAGCAACGAAAGGGAGCGCCTGGTTTAAGAAAGGCCAGCGGTGCCTGATCACCTGAGCATTCATGGCTGCTATTAAAACCTGGGGCCAGATTTTAATCCCCGTAGCCTCCTTTCGGAGCCCCATTCGGTTCGCAGGAGGCTGCATGGCAGCGGTCAGGGCTGAGCAGCACCACGAAACCAAACGCGTTCTTCACCTCGGCCCACAGTGAAAAGCCAGCGCCCGGCCTCAGCCGACGGGCCCCGGAGCTATCCACCGCCGCAGCTGGAAGGAGGGGCCCCAGGGTGCGGCGGCCGGAGCGCTTTGGGGCGGTGGCCCGGCCCCGGGGCGGTGCCGCCCTTGGAGCCCCTGGAGCAGCTGCCGGAGTACCGGGAGCGGCTGTCGGCAGTGCACGGTGTGTGTTCGTGTGTTTATGGGGCGGGCAGCCATGCGGCGCTGGAGGCTCCTTCTTTTCGCGGTGCTCCTCGCCGTCCTGGTCTCCGTGAGAGGTGAGGAGGGGGAGAGTTGAGGAGCGGTCCCCTGCCCCGAGTCCCTAGGGCGGGGGCCGAGCGCTGCCGCTCCGCACTCCGGAGCGGGGGCAGCGGCGCGGGTCGGCGAAGCGGTCCCGGGAGGGAGCCGGGTGGGTCCCTGGCTGGCTGTGTCTGTCCTTCTGATCAGATCAGGGAGCCAGCGCTCTCTCCCTCCAGCCTTCGTTTTTCTTCTTTCTTCTCATTTAACTCGCTGGAAAAGTACTTCTGAGCTTTCTGCCAGCTTTCTGCAGTGGAAACTCTGACTGGTTTATCACCTGCGGTGAATACGAGGTCCTCGCCCCAGTATAGGGCCCTTGGGTGCAGGAGGCTCCTCGAAGGAGGTTCGAAGGGGGTTTCTGGTCGTGGGGAGCTCGGCTAGAGCGCAGCTTCCATTTTAGGAAAGAAAGTGGAGTAACAGCAGTCCCAGGCATTGGATAGTTACTCACCAGAAAGTCTGCCGTCACACGACTGCCTTTAAAAAATAATTATGCCAAAACCGCAGGCTGAAACGCACTGGTGTGTTTTCTGAGAAGCTTCTCAGAATGTATGCTTCAATATGTATCAGGGACGATTTTCCTGAACCCTGATAAAAAAAGAGCGTAATACCACGTTGGTATTTGGTAAAAAGAAATATTTGGGGGTGGGGAAAGTAGCAAAGTCCCCAGTAGGAAGTTTTTTTCCAGGCGGAGGGCTGCTGAACTGGAATATGCAGTCCAAACTGTCATTTCCCATTTATACGACTTGTTTCTAAGACATTTCTTTCTTCTTTTACTATATTAATAAGCGTGCTTGCTGCAATGCCTAGGTATTTTTTTCAGGTACTTTGTAAAAGCAACACTTCAAATCTTAAATAGCTACCTCTTCACTGTAAAAGAGAAAGAAAAAGGCATGTTTCTAACGTTGACTGGAAGCTGTAGATGGTGCACACATGACACCAGATAAGCAGTTTGACAGCAAGGCTGCTTGAATTCAGTTCTGCTGAGGCCCTGTTGTGGTCTTCATTTGCACGTTAGAAAAGGTGAGCTCTTGGCAAAAGAGTACCATTTTACAGAAAGCACTTTTAAAACTGACAGATGACTTAAGCTGCTTAGATTTTTCATCTTACTGCTTGTGTGGAAAACTTCCTCATCTACTTCTGCAAGCAGTCCTCATGGTCACAGACAGCAAGGTCTTTGCTGTGAGGCTCTTAACATGTGGAAGTATTTGGGGACACTGAGAAACAGTCTTCCTAAACTTTTTGCTGAGAAGTGTGGAGATGAAGAGAGATGTCTGGATTGTGCTTTACTGGAGGGAACGTGCCCAACAACTGCCAAAACGGGTTTTGTTTTGAATTTTGAGGAAAATGATACTATATCTTAGATTGCTTTTAGAAACCTAGTTAACTTATATGAGTACTGGTTAATGTCAGTAATGCAAACTGAGTAGCTAGGTTGTAATTAGTTTGGACACTTTTTCCTTAAAAAAAATCTGTAAGAATTTGAGAACTGCTGAGAATGTCAGCCTGGGGAGGGTGGGGCCCTCCAGGGGAATTTCATATTTGTGCTCATGCAGTCTTAAATGACAAAGACAAAACCTGAATTACATGCTTTTGAAAAGCTTAATTTCACTGTTGGTGGGCTGTCGTCTGAATTTACCGAACTGCTATAGAAAGTTAAGGGTCTTGCAGTTCAGGTGTCGTGCAACTGTGTGGAGTTGACTGAATTCACTGGGACTGCCTGCTTTCATGATTCAAGCAGAACTGTGCTCCAGACTGATAACTTCTTACAGCATCATCCATTTAAGGCACAGGAAAATTGTTAGTGTTAAATCAATATTCAGCATATCGAAAAGGATTTGAATGTGTTATTAAGCAAGGATGAACTGTGTTATTTGAGCTTGCTTAGAGAAAAAGCTCACAGTTTTAACATCAAAGCTGCTATTCAAGTGTTGTCTGATGTACCAGGTATAAACTCTGCCAGTCTGGCAAAGCTGGAATTTAGATAGCATTGAGGCTGTATCCATAGGAAGGTTGAATGTGAGTTTTTGTATCACCAGTTTCTATAGGCAGTCTGACAACTTGCTCCTGCTGAGGAGTGGCATATCTCTGTTCCTCCTCCTTTGTTTGGTCTGGTGCCCATTGAGGCCTGCTCTGAGATGATTCAACTTGATAAGTCAGCAGATGACTAATCTGCATTGAGTTTGCTCTGCGGAGTGTCTGATGGGTGTTCCTGCCAGCACAAGGGAGTGGCAGGACCTAGCATAGGAGAGTGGAAATGAGGTGGGGACAGAGGAGGAAAGGGCAGGAGGCTTCCTGCTGTGGCTGGCTGTGAGGTGTGAGACTGACTCAGCCATCTTACACCTGCAAAATCATCAGGTTAGCCCAGTGTCTGTTTTGAGGCATCTGGCTTTCAAAATACAGGTTTTTTTTTTTTTAAAAAAGCATTAGGCAGCGTGAGTTCTATACAATGTGTATCAAGACCACAGCAGAGGAAAATTCAAACAAAACCAAAAAGCCTTACTTGATAGTCCATACATGGACTTGATGATCTCAGAGGTCTAAACCAACCTCAGTGATTCTGTGTGATTCTGTGCATGATGAGCAGCAAAAACCTGCTGCATTCAGAAACAAGGCTCAAAAGTCTCCCTTATCTACTGCAGAAAGATCAAAGCGTGAAAAGCTGTCTGCTTAGCGAGGGCCTGGAGTTTGGACTCTGGCATATATGGTTTAGGTATCTGTTGCAAGAGTTGGGTAGAGCTTGTTGATTGAAACACAGCTGCCAAAGGGACACCTGGAGGTGAGCAAAATACACACTGGAAAATGAGATATCCATGAGGAAAGATCAGTCGCCTGGAATGAAGTGCAAGTGGAGATCCCTTCTTTCTAAGACCTCTGTAATTAGAGGGCCTTGAGCAAGGGAAGGAAACACTTGTGCTCCTGACTTCTTGCTGAGGCAAGTCAGTGTTGAGAGAAATGACTGGTTGGATGAAAGATGATGAAATGATCCTGTCTGTAATTCCAGTAGATGGAGCTTTCAGCTGAGACAGGGAGATGCTGCAGAGACTCCTGGAGACTGAGCTCTACCTTGTGGACTTTGAAATTGTTTGCCTTTTAAATCTGATATTAAAAACCCAAAAAAACATAATAATAAGCCAACAAACCACCACATAGTTTTCATTTGAACAATTTCAGTAGCAGTGCTAGAGTGCATACATGGCAGCATGAACTTCACAAGTGCAGCACGTGTTTCTCCATCTTTCTATTTTCTCTAATGTGAAACACCTTTTTTTCTGGTGTTATATAAAATGGCCACTGGGCTGTTATATCAAAATGATGTCACTGCAACAATCCTTAAGCTTTCCTTAAGCTGTAACTGTTAGTTACAGTGATTTAAGTTGGCGAGAGTAAAGTGTGACTCAGCCCACTGCCATCCAGCCAAGACAAATTTCAGTATTTTCCTGATGTTACTCTGGTTCATATGACTGGGTTGCCTATGCTTGAGACTCTTGCCTGTTTTAACTCTTGCTGTCTTGAACTTCTCACTGCAACCACCTTGTATTTTATCAGGTGTCAGCTGTGTTAGAAAATGCAATAATAATAGTAGTCATTGGTTAAGATTATTTTGACAGGAGCATTCCGCTTTCTTTTAGCCTTTTGCAAACTGCTTTTGCATGCTCTGGCACAGGTACTTGCTCTTTGGAGTCTAGTAAAAATGTTTTGAGAGAATGTTATGAGCAGTCTCAACTCATGGAACTTTTACTTAAATTATCTTACTGTTAGTTAATGAAAACTTCTAATCATGGATTTGAGAACTGAGAGAAAAAAATTAATCCATGAAACCCTAAAGGCCCTCTGTCTTCCCTACTTTAATTTTAGGCCCAAACCACCTTACCCACTCTATATTAGCTTCCCTGATTTTCACTGCAGGTTGTGCTCAGCCCATCTTCTGCTCCTTTGCTGGGGTAACATACGGAGCAAGAAGGTTGTAATGAGCTTAATGTCTCTTTCTGCTGCTCCTTCGTGCTTCTCTTTGCTTTTCAGTGTTCCACCCCCTATGAGGGTCACTTATGGTCCCTCAGGGCTGTCAGTGTTCTGTTGTGGTGTGCCCCTCAGGAGTGTCTTTGCCACAGATCTCTTGTTGGCATGGAACCTCTGCTGCCCAGAGCACATCTACAGCACCGTGTTCTCTTTGCTGTATCCCTCTGTGAGTGTCTTAAACCATGTCCTTGTGTGTCTCCTGTCCCACTGGCAGACTCTTTATGTGTGCTCCAGCAGGAGTAGTCTGTGCTCCTGTGAGCAAGGTTTGGTGTCACCCAGTTGAAATTGGGATAAATGCCTTTCTGCGGCACTGCTGTTATGAGTTCCCACACTTGTATTAACTGGCTCCCCTCCAGCTTCATAGAGTTGAGATTGCCTGTTCCTGGAGTCCAGTTTCAAGTGAGACATTGTGCAGTTCTACCTTTCCAGGTACCAGGGGATTAGAAGGAATATGATACACCTCCACAATCTTCCTTTTATTCTTCGACAGCTGTGGGTTTGAAATGATTACTGCTAAGGCTCAGACAAGGCTGCATTCCATCATGCCAACACACACATGTGCTTGTTGCACCTAGGGTGCCACCCACATTATCTTTCCAGGCAGAAAATCTAGCAACCCTTACCTGAGTTTGCTGCTGCATGGACACAGCTTCTACTGGTGTTGTGAAGATAAAAGGGGTTGATCTATTTGCCAGGCTTCTTCAAACTTCCCTTTCTTCCATCACATGTACAACATTCAACATTCATACATTTCATTTATGTCCTATTATTCCACTGATTTCACACTGCCTGACTGCTTGCACTGGCTTCCTGAGACAAGTCTAAGCTGTGTTTTCTGCCTCAGTACACAAGCAGAAATTTCATGGATCTACCTGGCTAAAATTTCCTTTGTGCCCACAAAATAAGCCTCTACTGGCAAGTCTGGCTAGCTGGTCAGTCTGGTTACTATGTTTCTCAAATTGCCCTTCAATTTCAGATATTTTTATTTACGCCATGTGTTCAAGTAGATATTTCTCTGACTAGCTGTTGTATTGCTTTACATTCTTCTGATGTTGAAAATGATACAATTAACACCAGTCTTTGAGCCATTTCTGCACTACATTAGTGATCAATCACTCAGGAGGCTGTGTATGTATATTCTCAGAGCCACTGGAGCTCCCAAGCATGTTCTAAGGTGAACAGAGGCCATTACTTCTGCAAATTCATGCCAGCCTCTTCAGCATATAGCTTGTCATATATGCTGGAGCATTTTATACCAGAGGAGTTGAGCATTCTTCATGTTAATTTGCTGGCTTCAGATTAATCTGTTCAGGTTGGAGAAGGACAAAGATTGGTGCCATTACTTAGTACTTAGTGTTTTGAAGGTTTTTCCTTTAGTCAGTATATCATCAATACAGTGGAAAAATTCTCCAGAGATGTTGCCTTGAAGTTTTGGGGATGATGCCATGGAAGATGGTAGGGCTGAATTTCCACCCTTGCAACAGCCAGTTCCAGATGTATTGCACACCATTCCAGGTGAAGGCGGTTGGTGTCTCATTTCTTCAGCGAGAAGTATTGAAAAGAATGCTTTTACAACACCAGTGTAATTCACCAGGTATATTTTTCAGCTTCTGGTGCATGTAAGAGCTGTAGTGGGCCTGGAACTCCAGCTGCTAATGCAGCAGCTACATCATTGAAATCTCTGATGTCTGTTGTTTTCTGCTGCTCTCCAGTGCGCTTCTGGACAGTCTGAACAGCACTGTCAAAAGGTAAATGCATTTTTAAAACCTCCTCCCCCTTGTTTTTCCAGGGAATCAGTTGCTAAATACTTTTTAAATCTTAATCCATGTCCCCTTAATCAGTTCAGTACTCTTTCAGCAGATTATTTGCATAGCTAAGGTAAGAACAACTGAATCTGAGTTTCTGCAGCATTGCTGGGGAAACTCAGTAAGAATCCTGTAGCTGGTTCCCTCCAGGACAAAGCACACTCCCTGCACCAAAAGCCTAATGCCTTCCTGCATCCTCTGTCCATCTGCAGTGGTCAAGAAAGTCAAGTCCACAGAAGGCAGGGGCAGTAGGGGCAGTGGCAACAAGTAGGGGCTACCAACCTTGTCTATTTAAACTGAGGCTCCCTTGCACTAGAGGTGGGCAGGTAATTTCCCCACCTAGTCTATGAGTACCTACTCATTCATCACTGCTGCAGGGCAGTAAGGTGCATTGAACATCAGTATCCTTTAGGACATGATGTAGATAGGGCCAAGTGTGTGGCCACTTGACCGAGACAGCCCAGTAAATTTGGTTATCTGCACCTGTTGCTAGTCCAGTAAATTCAGGTGGATTGCCAGAACAATATATGGCCTAGAGGCTGGGGCAGGAGAAGGCAGTGCTTGAACTGAGCTCCAACTCATCCCTTTGCTCACAACTCCAGCCAGAAGTGGTGCATCCCTGGAGGACCTTCCATTCAATTTGGTCATACCCTCTCTTTTTCCATTCAGAGCATCTCTAAGTCCCAGCATCCATGACAGGGGCGTGCAGAATACCCATTCCCTGCAGTACTGATGGGATCTTGGTATTACCCCTGGACTTGCTGTTAATCCTACAGCATGCACCCTGCAAGTTATTGTCCACACAGCAAAACTGTTCCAGCTTGTGTGTCTTGGCCTTTGCCTGTCTGTATTTTATCAGCTGCTGCAGGAGGTCTCTGTGCCACCTTCCAAAAGCAAACAGAGGCAGCAACAGCACTGAGACAGCTTTTCTGCACACTCAGGACCTATATTGCAAAAGATAGTGTTTGGAAGGTAGTTTTAGTTTATTTTACATTTAAAAAGGAAATAATTTCTCTATATGCTTGTCAATTCTAGTGTAGGAAAGATTTGCAGAGAATTTGTTGCTCCTTCCGCAGTTAGTTTTCACCTGTTGAAAATAAGTGCAGTGATAGTCATCACAAATTCCTTTTAAACTGGTTTAGTCTCTGCATTTGATGTGACTGTGAAGCCCAGAATAATAAGATCCAGAAGATTTTTCACAAAGAATTCCAGAAAGTCATAAGGCAAGTTCCTGTGGAAGTCCAAGAACTAATTTCTTTGTGGTATAAGGCTTGTTTACAATAGTTTTTCTAAATATTGAACAGGTTTTTTAAATATAGAACAGTTCCTTTAGAATATATAATTGACATGTCAAATGCCGGAGTCATTCAGACGTATTTTGGGAAAAAGATCATTTTGAAAGAAAACATTTACATTTTAAGTCAGGTCTGATCACACAACATCATTGGCTGCATAACAAATGCATTTGGTTTACTTTGTGCACATTTCAGTCACTTGTGAAGCGTCCACACTCTACAAACGTTTAAGAAATGGCATCTTTAACAGTACTTGTAAAAGGAAGGCCTCTTGACTGAGGCAATGGTTAGTTAAATGCAGATGTTAATTCTGCTCTACTTTTCTCATAGCTTGCATCCTGAAAAACTCCCACTGGATCTCTTCTTGCTTCCAAGAACTTTTTCACAGGAAATGGTATCCATTTCTTGATGTGTGTAAAGTATCCACAAAGCTCATTTCACTCTGAGCCAAAGAGTTTTTAGGATAGCAGTTGTTCTTTCATCAGTTAAAAGTTATAGCAGTATACAAATTAATCTGTCCATGAAATAGAAGTTCTTTTTGATTAAACATGCATCAATTTAATTGGTAAAAACCTGATTGTAATTATAAAACTTTCTTTGCATGCTTTTTTGCTTAACCACAGAAAAATGTTGTTTGCGTGTTTTCTGTTTTGAAGAAGTCCAATATTCTGAGGAAAACAAAAGGTGAAAAATTTTTGAACTGATATTTCCAGGAAAGCAAATCCAAGCAATACTGGTAGTATTACTGTTTTTATAACTGACACAAAAATACTACACTCTAAACCTTCTGTGTGTGGAAAAAGTGCAGTTAGACTGTTCAGACTTATATTTTGCCAACACTTCTTTGTTCCCTGTGATTGTGGGGAAAGGACTGAACTATGTGAAGAGGAAAGGAGCTGGTGGTGATAGCAGCAGTAGTAGAAGTGAGATGTGGTGATGAAAAAGCGAGGCGAATGTGTCGGGTAGTACACGGTGCTTAGTAGAGCTGATGCTATTGTTGGACAAACCACACAGCCCTAGAGTCACACAAGTCCTTGTTAAATTTAGAAACACGGTTCAGGATAAGCGTTGGGGGAGGGGTTTGGAGAAGCCTGTGCAGAAAGCTTTTAGATAAGGCTGTATTTTTCTACATTTTACATCATTATCTTTCAATCTGCTGATTCTTCCCTCACCTCCACCTATCCATACCTGTCAGTATTTTTTCTCTGCAATGCCAGAAATGCTTTCTTGCCTACTCTGTGTTTCTCATTCCGTCCTGAATGCCAGGCATCTTGCAATTGGATCCCAAATTCTGTAGTTACTTCACCATCTATTCCCTGCTCTCTCCCTCCCCAAATGTTGCAAATGGTTATAGAGACATCTCTTCTTCACCTCAGAGCTGTCACTGCTTGACCTAGCCAGCAAGTTTGCTATCTGATTTACAATATTCTTCTCCACCATTCTCACAAAAATTTTCAGCTTTCCTTTTTTCCAGTTTGGCCAGTTTCCAATTTCTAAAGGTCAGCTCTTTTCTTTGTATACTAAGCAGAGATGTGGAGCTTTTTTCCCCAATCTTCAGGCAACACTTGTGATTCTGAAACTTGGGGCTGTAGAGAGCTGACAACTCCTATGCATCCAGACTTCTCTCTCTCTCTCTCTCATTCTTCTTCCCTGCCTGCTGTTGCTTTACTCTTAACCCTTGGGCATTGCCATTGTATCTTTGTCACTGGTTCCATTGCCAGTCCCATATCCTGGCACAGCTCCTTCAGCTTGCAATTCTTACCTGTCCTGCACCCATTCTTACTGCTTTCCTGTGGTGTTCTATGAAATGATTAGATTTCTAATAAATGAGTAAATTTATATTGCAGACTGAGGTCTGGCATGTGTGATGGCAGCCTGGAAGTGATTAACACTGGAACATAAAATATAATTTGGTTTTAGCAGGTGATACAGAATCAAAGTGATGATGATGAAATTAATTCTTATAGTGGACATGGAGAATATTTGTTAAAGGTTTTGTGTAAATGTAACAGTTGTCCTTTCACAAGATGCACTTGAAATGGAAATGCTTACAGTTTCATTGTGAATACATTCCATCTGTTTTTCTGAGCTCACAAACATTTTGAACATAGGCTTGGTACAAAAGGGAAGATTTTCATTTTTCCTCAAGTATTGAAGGGATGGGAGGTTAAAGGAAAACCTCTCAAGCTTCTATTAAATGAGACGTAAAACTTACATTTCTGTCTTGCCATATATTTGTGTTGACTCCTATGATTCAAATCATTGCAAACACTGTGCTGAGTCTGGATTTTTCAACACACACCTTCCCCACAGGAAACCCTCTTGATAAAACCCAAAGTCTTCCTCTTTCTTTTAGCACACGATGTAGTAGCTCATTTCAAGTACACAGATTGAAAAGCCTGTAGTGTCTTTTTAGCCACAACTGAACAAGCCACAGTGAAAATCATGAGTCTGGAAAAACAAAGTCAATTTTACTGTTCAGTTAATGTTTCTGGCTAGATTACAGGTTTTGTTTGGACTTTACTATTAGTATACAAACTGTATTGAACTGGTAAGACTTCTGGTGAGGAAGGTAAAAGAAAAAAGCTGTGAAATTGTCAGCTTACAGATATCAGCAGACATAAGAGTTCTGCTTACTGTGAATTCTCATTTCAATATGCTGCTATAAAAATAACAGTATTCTTGATCCGGCTCTATACGCATTGCAAGTGTATATTTCAAATAAATTCTGTTTTAAAGAAGGAATTTATAAGTGAAGATCCAAGTTCCATTATTTGTTCAACATAAATTATAGTTCAACTTTTTTTCCTAATAAGAGTATTATTTACCAGTCCAGCAGTTGAGGTTCTGGCCCCATTGCCTATGCCAGTTATTACCCAATGTCTGCCAGATCACAAATTTTGTTTTCTTAATATGTCCTCATTTTTCGTGTTAAAATTTTACCATGTTTCATGTAGTGCAGACTGCCCTAATCTTTCGGCCCCTGAACCTTGCTGCTACACTTTCCTTTTTTTCCTCTGAGCCCCCCACCACACTAGAATTACTCTTTCTTCCATTCCTCCCTGTCTCAATCCCAAGAGGCCACCAGAGATGCAGAGTGTGAGGATGCAGACCAAACAAGATGCTGGTATTTCCTAACTGTTTGTTGTGGGATGGAGCCTTTAATCTATCATTTTACACACTTTATTGCTGTGTAAAGTGTTTTACTGATTTGGGATCAGCAGAAAAACTATGCAGCCCTTGAAGTCATGCCCCAGACATCACACTACTGCCCTGAAAACACTTTTCCCTTTCTCTGCACTAGACTGGGCAGGGTATTGAGCTGTAGAAATGCATATTGAGGTTTGACTGCTTGTGATGTGGCCACTGTTTCAAAGTACACGCTTCAGAAAAAGAGGCTTCATGGATGTCAGTCAAAGTTCTTGTCAGGAACTGCTGCAGCTATTGCTAGGTATAAGTGCCAAAAACCTCGAGAAGTAAGGAGATTCTTCGACACAGGAAGAGGGAGAGGTGCTGACATACTGGCTGTGACCTTTGGAGGATGTTATTAAAACTTGCAACAGGCCCTTGCCAGCTGAGGAGGAGGGCTAGGGTGAAAAATGCAGAATTGCAAGAGTAAATATTTGTGTGCATGAGGTATCCTAGCCAAACTGGGCCATCCCGAATATGGTTGTACACAGGGTTCTTGTAGCTTTCAAATGTTGAGTGTAACACAATTTGACTAGTCACTGACACCCACAGTACTGAATACTAATCATGGTAAAACTTTGGAAAGCACCTATATTTTTTACTGCTTTTCAACTAATCCAGACATTTTTGGAATCAGATTCACTTCAGTCAATTATCTATGATGCTAGCCAATACTGGGAGGGTTTCAAAGAGGGGTTAGAGGGGTTAGGATGCTGACATTATATGCCCAGGCATGTATTTTATTATCTCTAAGCTCTTAAGAAATAAAGGTAGTATTTACAGGGCCAAGCTGTCCTTTGGTTTCTTTTACTTAAGTATGACACCAAAGTGTCCAGTAAAATTCCACTACCACATTGCATTGTAATGTAAAATGTGAACAAAGTTAATATACTTTTATGCTATGAAGACTCACTGATATAATTAGGGAAGGGAACTTATGTAACAAGAGTAAATGTTGAGCCTTGTTGTCAAAATGTACCTGGTTATGGAGATTTAGGCTCTGTGAGTAGTAACTGCAAGGCATGTCAGCTTTGTGAAAGCTTAAAGTCCTGTCTGTTGAACAGCTTAAACTTTGAAGCTGTAGTCTGTCAGCAACATGTAATTAAAGAATTTTGGTATTTTAAGCTTATAAAAAATGAACTACTGACCTTTCTTATGCCAAGACAGAACTTCAAAAGTGTCTGAATGTGAAGCAGGTGCACAGTGCCTTCTTGATCTTGGTGAGATTTGAGAGCAGGTTTTCCTAAAACTGCTTCAGAGCTCCTGATCCAAGCCCATGACCACGGAAGCAGTGATGGAGATCAGAGGGGTTTGGGCCCATTGTGAGCCTCCCTAGAGGAACAGTGATTACACTGAGACCTGGGAAGAGGGATCAGGGGTACTCCTTGCCGTCTCCAGGGGGTAAAGGACAGGGCTGGCTTCATCAGGTGCTCTATTGATGCAAGATAAGGCAGTGTCAGCAGTGGCTCTGGGGCTAGCCTTGATGACATCAAGTAACTTCATATTTGATGCACAGAGTGGTTTGTGTCAGCATGGTTTAGAGTTGCTATAAGGAAGGTGCCATGAACTCAAGACCAGTTACCTAGAAGGGTGAAAACTTCAGCATGCAGGAGCAAGAACTAAACAAGCTTTAAATAACTTAGGCAAGGCAATTTAATCAAACATCTGTGGCCTTTGTCAAGGCTTTGCTGTACATGGATGCAGACAAGCCCATGCTTCTCTTTGCCAGTTGTATTTTGATTTAGTCCCTGAATTGACACAAAAGATAACTCAGTAATAATGAAAATGCTCATTAGTTTTAGTAATGCCTTTATGTTTGGTAAGGGCAAGTACATAAGTGAAACAGCAACAAGCATAGTATATGACACTTCCAGTTTTGAAAAGTGTGTGCATGGGGAGTGGGGGAACAGGGAGAGAGTGACAGAGCTTAGGTGGAAGCATTTCACCCTTCCAGGGGTCCCAGTGACGTCTCATTGCTCCCTTCCAGCTGGTCTTCTTGGTGGTGAGGGTCCCCCACCACGGCAGCATGCCGAAAAGTATAGAATCCAGTGGGTTAATATATGTTTTGGGGAGGTGTGAATGCCCACATGTCTCTGAGGGGACTGGGTTTGACACTGTCCCTTGCGACGCTGTGGATCTGTTGCATCATGCTGCAGTGCTCTGGTGCAGCAGGATCTGGGGATGCCTTTGGGGAGGGACTTTTGCTGGGCCATGACACCTCCTCTGCTGTGGATAAGCTTTTCCTGGGGTGCAGGCCCCTCAACTGGGCTCCTCTGCACAGTGGAGGGTGGGTGTTCACTGCCTCTGACCAAAGCTTTATCACCACACAGCCCAAACCTCTCTTTTCCCCCCACCCTTTGGTCTGTGCAAGCCTGGCACCTGAAAGCCAGGCCTGTGGTCTCCTCCCCAAAGGTGTTCAGCTTGCTCCTTCTGTGAATGTACTTCTTCTCTCCCCAGTTTTATAAATCTCCCAGGATTTATCTTATCTCCCTCAGTGAGCACTTCGGGGCCTCAGTCAGTAGGGCTGCTCAGGGTGTGGTGATCTGCTCTGCAGCTTTTGTAATACAGTTTTGCTATAATAGGCAAAGCTCCTTCATGAAGATGTTTAAGCCATAAGTGATAACATTTGGTCTCCAACAGCATGGAATAATACTTCAGTTCTTTCCAAGCTGCTCTTAGTCTTGGAAGCTCTTTTAATCTTAAGGAGAAGATCTGGGATTTTCTGTTTGATGTTGTTTTGCCACTGAGTGCTATCACCAAACATCCCAGCTGTAGTTAGGAGGGAAAGTGGTCATATCTCTGATGGGTGTGAAGAATTACAAACTCTAAGAAATAAACCAGACTGCAATAGATAACTCGTCCCTGGTTGAGTTGCAATTAACATGTCAAATATTTGCTTTTATTCTCGCTACCTGATTGAAGGGACTCACAGGAGTTCTTAGTTTTGCTTAGTTCTCTTTTACCCTTTCTCATAAGCTCAACATTTGGCAGGACTGTTGCTGTCATGTTAATTCTCTAGCTTTGCAACTGACTCAGTTTTGAGTGCTTTCTGCTGATTTAGTGCTATTCATTCTGTCCTCTTATGCCTATGTCAAATCCTCCCCTGGAAAACTTTTTGTAGTGCACAAGAGCTCTAAGAGTTCCATTGTATTTTCCTACTTTGTATAGCTTAAAGTGGCAACAAAAGTTGCCTAGTCCATGGGAAACTCTTAAGCAAGCAATATTTCCCAAACTTCAAAATACGAGGTTTTTTTCTTTTCCAAATGCCTTATTTTACTCTGTTTTGTTTAAAACCCCTCACATTACTAGTTACTTAAGTAAATGATTTTTGAGTCAATATGTGGCCTTGTAGGCTTTTAAAAAATATTAAATTTCCATTTTTAAGCAGTAAAAAGAAGAAACAATAATTTGAATATTAAAATTAATCACAGACAAGTCTAAAAACCCTATACTAGCATTCAGATCAGAAAAAGATTAGACTATAACTGCCTAGCTTTTTATGTACTGTGTTTTCAAGATAGGTGCAAATAAAGTAACTTTTCAGGGAAGCAGCTTTTGGATCATTGTACAAAAAAAAAATATATTCATTATTAGGCTCATCTTATGCATTTCTTTGAAGAAGAAATAAATCTTTTTATTGGTTACAGCAGAGATCTAGCTGACTTTATTCCCATTGGTTACATTAGTGAATGCTCCAGATGTGGGGAAAGCAGACACTCCCCCACATGTAAAAAATTATCTTTGCTTTTTTTGGCTGATTTACAGCTGTTATTCATGTTTGGGGTATATTTATTTTAGGTAAGGACGGGGCTTCATTTGCTAAACAGAATTTTATGCAAAGTTTTTTGTTTTCTCTTGCTCTGCAGAGAAACTTGAAAAGCAGCATCAGTAGGTGGGTACAGGATTTGAAACAAACAGTGGGATTTAACTTCATGAGACTTTGGGCAGGGCTAATTATAAACTGCATCTTAGCAGTGGGAGTAAACATCCTATCAGCATTGCCTGACACAGAGATCTTGCTTGCAAACCTCAGCACTGGCTGAGAGGAAAGTTTTAAGTATTTCCACTAGCTGCCTACCTGTGTGTACTTTTCATGTTCCAGGTTCTCCATTTAAAGCCTTAGGGATACAGTCCTTATAGTAAGATATGGAGAACCAAGTCATCCTTCCCTCAGACTTTTTGTAATTAAACTACCCCTCTTGATTTTGCCTGCATAGGACATTCAAGAAAATAATTCTCTGAATGTGAGCTGGGCAATAGGAGTCTTCTATTGTAGGTAACTAATGCTGCTCAGGCAAAACCTGGCTTGAAATCAAGTGCTGGTAAGCTTAAAAAAACAATTGGAAGGGATGTAGTGTCTGTGTTCTCTTATTTAAAATGTTTCTTGAACAAGTTCCAGTGTGTTGGCCTTTTTGTGTTTTCTGCAGGTTCTTTTATGGTAAAGTGATGAATATTTCTACTACTTGTGTTTTCAGTCCCCTGTGAAGAAGGAGCACAAGACACAGGAGTATAAAATCCAGTTATCCAATTTTCGTTCTGGAAGTTGGAGAAGCTGTTTTTTCCTGGTTGCTTGAGTTTATGCCTTTATGGCTACCAATTATCCTTGTACTGTGTGAGGGCTACCAGACCTCATGTAAACTCTACAAAGATTAAAAGCCTCTTTGAGCTCCAGATTTTTGCATAGGTCATGAAAATAAGGGGCTAAGGAGCAGAGCAGACACAAGTTGGGCAGTCACAGACCATATGAGCAAGTGCCATGTTCCATGCCTGGGATGGGGTAGGATAACCCTGTCTGTACAAACTGGAGGACAGGAAGGTGGAAAGCAACATGCAGAAAGAGATCTGAGGGGTTGGGTTGATGACAAATTGACCATGAGTCAATGGTCTGGCTGCCAAAAGGGCCACTTGTGCCCTGGGGTGCATCAAGAACAGCAATGGTGGCTGCTTGAGGGAGGTGATTGTCCCACTCTGTTCTGCTGGAGTCCTTGTGTGCAGTTTTAGGTGCCTCAGTGCAATGAAGAAATCAAACTACTAGAGTGTGTCCAGAGCAGATTGACCAAGATGGTAAAAGGCCTCAAGGACAAAACTTTCTAAGAGTGTCTGAGGTCACTTGGTTTGTTCAGCCTGGAGAGGAGAAGGCTGAGGGGTGACCAAACAACAGCCTACAGCTTCTTCGAGGGGGGCAGCAGAGGGGCATGTGCTGTTCTCCTCTCTCTGATTACCTCCAAAAGGACATAAGGAAATGGAATGAAGCTGCCTCAGGGGAAGTTCAGATTGGACATTAAGAGAGAGTTCTTTCTGAGGGGGTGACTGGTCACTGGAACAGACAGGAAGCAATTGGGCATGGAACCAAGCCTGACAATTCAAGGAATGTCTCAATGAGGCTCTTATTCATCTGGTTTATTTGTAGTTATTCCTGTGAGGAGCAGGGTGTTCGACTTGGTGATCCTTATGGGTCCCATCCAACTGGAGATAATCTATGATTGTAAGTCAGCCCCTGATGGAGTAGCAGATAATGTCCATCTCTGGGATGGAGACAAGATGACCACTGTCATAGGCCTACAACTGGAAGACCTGTTGCAACATGCAGGCTCTGTGGTGTGCAAGGCCCTAGGGAGAAAAGGAGCAAAGGAAGCAGAAGAGCACTAGCAATTTTTTTTTTAGGAAAACAAAATTGAAGCAATCTATTGCTCAAGTCAGAAAGTTACTTTTGTGGTGATTCATCACCAGTCTCCTTTCTTGGTGTATTGCTGTGTACATGTGACTAATGGAGGAACTTTCCAAAGTTCCTGCTGCCTTCTGCAGTGGAATGTGTATATGACTAATCTAATACTGTAGCAGGAATCTAATCTAACATCTGAGAGCAGTGACAGGTCGTTGCAAAGATCTTTGCACTCTTACTTGCTTACTTGGATCTCTTGAATACCCTCTAGGTCTTCAGCTATTCAAAGCCTATGTTTGCTCTTTTTGTTTTACCTACTGTTTTCCCCCAGCTAACACAAACTATGTTGGTTACTAGAGATGGCCTGCTGAAGATTTGTCTCTTGAGATCCAGGTATTTGGTCTACAGACATGAAAGAAAAATAGTGAACACACTTCTGAAGTATTCTTGAATGTGTTTATTTTCCCTAGGAGCTAGAAATACCTGCTGTATTGTGCTTTATATGCAATACAATATCTGCTTTATTTGTAAATATCTTTGTTTAGACTAAGAAAATGCTCATAAGCTTAGTTGCTCTGGGTGCTCCTTAAATCTGTAGTGAGTGCAACATATTCTTGCTGACTTTTCCTTCTTGGACCCTGATAGTACCTTTATTCTAGTTCTATAGCTTTATCTCTTGTTTTCTAATTACTTCTTCCCTGGAACCAGGTGAATCATACTGGGCTTTTCTCCTTTTAGACTAAGTCACTGAACTTCTACTTTAGTTGGACCCACCCATACCAAAAGCGGAGTGAGTACATTTATAAAAGCAACTGCTTTAAAGACGCAGGAAGGTTTGTCATGAACAGTGGAGAAGCACCTTTCTCTAG
>VZRX01000282.1:0-38089 GCA_013398075.1 Notiomystis cincta | reverse complement strand
TGATGACAAATTGACCATGAGGCAATGGTCTGGCTGCCAAAAGGGCCACTTGTGCCCTGGGGTGCATCAAGAACAGCAATGGTGGCTGCTTGAGGGAGGTGATTGTCCCACTCTGTTCTGCTGGAGTCCTTGTGTGCAGTTTTAGGTGCCTCAGTGCAATGAAGAAATCAAACTACTAGAGTGTGTCCAGAGCAGATTGACCAAGATGGTAAAAGGCCTCAAGGACAAAACTTTCTAAGAGTGTCTGAGGTCACTTGGTTTGTTCAGCCTGGAGAGGAGAAGGCTGAGGGGTGACCAAACAACAGCCTACAGCTTCTTCGAGGGGGGCAGCAGAGGGGCATGTGCTGTTCTCCTCTCTCTGATTACCTCCAAAAGGACATAAGGAAATGGAATGAAGCTGCCTCAGGGGAAGTTCAGATTGGACATTAAGAGAGAGTTCTTTCTGAGGGGGTGACTGGTCACTGGAACAGACAGGAAGCAATTGGGCATGGAACCAAGCCTGACAATTCAAGGAATGTCTCAATGAGGCTCTTATTCATCTGGTTTATTTGTAGTTATTCCTGTGAGGAGCAGGGTGTTCGACTTGGTGATCCTTATGGGTCCCATCCAACTGGAGATAATCTATGATTGTAAGTCAGCCCCTGATGGAGTAGCAGATAATGTCCATCTCTGGGATGGAGACAAGATGACCACTGTCATAGGCCTACAACTGGAAGACCTGTTGCAACATGCAGGCTCTGTGGTGTGCAAGGCCCTAGGGAGAAAAGGAGCAAAGGAAGCAGAAGAGCACTAGCAATTTTTTTTTTAGGAAAACAAAATTGAAGCAATCTATTGCTCAAGTCAGAAAGTTACTTTTGTGGTGATTCATCACCAGTCTCCTTTCTTGGTGTATTGCTGTGTACATGTGACTAATGGAGGAACTTTCCAAAGTTCCTGCTGCCTTCTGCAGTGGAATGTGTATATGACTAATCTAATACTGTAGCAGGAATCTAATCTAACATCTGAGAGCAGTGACAGGTCGTTGCAAAGATCTTTGCACTCTTACTTGCTTACTTGGATCTCTTGAATACCCTCTAGGTCTTCAGCTATTCAAAGCCTATGTTTGCTCTTTTTGTTTTACCTACTGTTTTCCCCCAGCTAACACAAACTATGTTGGTTACTAGAGATGGCCTGCTGAAGATTTGTCTCTTGAGATCCAGGTATTTGGGCTACAGACATGAAAGAAAAATAGTGAACACACTTCTGAAGTATTCTTGAATGTGTTTATTTTCCCTAGGAGCTAGAAATACCTGCTGTATTGTGCTTTATATGCAATACAATATCTGCTTTATTTGTAAATATCTTTGTTTAGACTAAGAAAATGCTCATAAGCTTAGTTGCTCTGGGTGCTCCTTAAATCTGTAGTGAGTGCAACATATTCTTGCTGACTTTTCCTTCTTGGACCCTGATAGTACCTTTATTCTAGTTCTATAGCTTTATCTCTTGTTTTCTAATTACTTCTTCCCTGGAACCAGGTGAATCATACTGGGCTTTTCTCCTTTTAGACTAAGTCACTGAACTTCTACTTTAGTTGGACCCACCCATACCAAAAGCGGAGTGAGTACATTTATAAAAGCAACTGCTTTAAAGACGCAGGAAGGTTTGTCATGAACAGTGGAGAAGCACCTTTCTCTAGTTTTTTTGATACTTTATCTCCAAAAAGTAATGTATATGAGAAGCCTGACATCTTGCTGCATGCTTGGAAGGCAGAATTTTGGTTTCAGGATAATTCCAGTCAATAAATCTTTTTTTTTTTTCTTAATTGACTCTCAAATTTGTTTATTCCTCTGTCAAAGCAGTTTTTACGTGAGCTTGGCAGTCAGCAGTCTCATCCTAAATTATTCCCCTGTGAAACTCACGTGCAAAATTCCTTAAAATAGCAATGTCACTGAAAGCACACCCTTTTAGAAAGGTGTCCTCCTCTTGAGGGAAACTGCTGCAGCTGAAGCCATTCTGAGTTCCTGGACTAAGTTTTATGCTGGCAGTGGGAAACTCTTCATATAGCCTCTTTACTGCTCCAGGTAAAATTTCAGCTGCACCAAAGCATAAAGTTGAGTGTATGTCCTTGTTTTTCCATCTACCTGAAAAGAAACATGTCTCTTGAAATATACATGAACCAGTGTAATGTTCATTGTCTTATTGATACACCTTTGAGACAGATGGTGTTAACAGTTTGTGATGGTCTCTCCTCTGGGTGCTACTCTGGTAGAGAGGTTTTGAGTGTTTTGAGAGTGTTGTGTGCATCTTCAACAGATTCCTCTGCCTGCCCTCTTGGAGTTGGACTACCAAATTCTGATCAGGTCCTATCTTATGCATACTTCCCAGAGGACTGTAGCCTGAGAGATGTATGTACTTGAGAACACAAGCAAACTAGGATTCAGGTTTGAGGAACAACTATGCAAATACCTGCTAAAATTTCTTATGAGTGCTTTGACCTCTTTTTTTGCCTGTTGATATGGAGGTTTCTTGGTGTAGTCTAACCAAAGGAGTAACTTCAGAAGTAATTGTCATTTGTGTCTTATCACAGTAATTTTACAGAGGTTTCTAAAATTATGTTGCAAGTTGGTGTAGACTTCAGATAAATGACCTGCAAATATTTGCTTCATGTGAAGTAGTTTCTCCTGAGCTAAACCTAAAAGGGTTTATGATTACCTGAAATAAAGAACACCAAGTAAAATATCTTCTTGCTTTTTATTCGAGATCTGTATTTGCTTATTTTATCCAGGAGGTTTTAAATGTGCCCATGAAAGGGCTTGTCACAGACCAGGCAGGGCTGTCTCCTTACTTGGCTGTGAGAAAGGTGGTTTTCAGTTGAAATGTTACACTTTGGGAATCACTTCTTAGACTTCAGATTTCAGTTTCTGCTGTAGCAGTTCAGTTGGCCAGATTGCAAACTTTTTTTATTCCATTCCAGTTGCTTTCCTATTAAAAAAAAAAAATGCATTATTTATGCAGTTATGTGAGAAGGAAAAAAGATTTCAATTTTGACCTCAGTTGCGATAAAAGATGTCACCAGGTACATGAGCATCCATCATTCCTGGGATTAGACTCGTGACTTGTCTTAACTTGGTCTCTCATGTAAGTGAAAGAAGCATTCTTCCTCTCATTTGATTTTGGTGTTTGTTTTTCCTCTCTTCAGACTTCACAGGAGCTGGTTCTGATGCCTCTTTGGTAGTTACATTCTTAAAGGAAAAGCCAGACACATAAATGCTTTATGCAGGTATCTTCTGAATTAAGGTGGTTTCTGTCTGGAAATAACTTTTGCTCTGGCTGGCTTGATACTCAGTAGATAGAAAAAAGTCTTCCAGCTTCTATGAGGAGAAGCAGTATATTTAGATGTCTTTTTCTTGAGTAGCTGATATCTACTTTCAGGCCTTTCTCTTATCCCATGCTTCAGTGAAAGAAGGGATGATGAAAATTCAGAAACACCCTAAGCAGTTGTTTTAGCTGTCCACTTCTTACAAGCCTCTGCTGCTGAGATCACAGCACTATATTCATGCTGTGAAACCTGTTTGTGTCATGTATGTATTGAGTTGGTGTGTTTGCAGTTGGCTGGGTAAGCAGCAGTAGCTGTAGCAACTGATTTAATACAGCAAGAAGCAGTGTTCTTTTCCTAAGGACTGAAAATAGAATCTAATCTCCCTGGAGTGGAGACCCCATAGTGGTGCCAGCTGCATTTAGCTGTGTTTTAGGAAGTTGAAAAGACTGCTCAAGATCATACGTAGTAATATCTTAACCACCTTCATACTGCTAACCCTAGTTAGGGGGAAAGGTAAGTCTTATAATCCCATGAAAATTAATTTTTAATGCCAAGGTATTAAATGCATTACATAAATTTCATAATGGCCTTTGTGCTCCATGGCTCTTCTTTGCATTTGAAAATTGTATGTTCTCATGCATTGGAGTTGTCCCCTGGCTTATTTTGTGGTTCAGTGGAAAGAAGGCTAAGAAAGAATATACTGTGGAAAGAATGAAATAGCAGTGGCAAGAATAAAGTGTATCATTGACTGCAGGAATATATGTTCCAACCCTTTGGGTCATTTCTATATAGCAAATTTTTAGTGTGATTCCTTTTTTTTTCTGAAAACACATATGGATAGTGACCTGAGAAATAAAGAAGAATGTCTGTTTTCAACCCTAACTTGTGAAATATTCTTCTAGATGACTCAGGAAGCAGAAAACATATGTCAAGATGGACCAGAGATATTTGTGACTTTATTAAATGTTGAATTTGAGTAAGAAAAAGCAGTTTCCTTACTGTTTATTTTATCTTCTACAGGCACAGATGACTTCTCCTTAGAAGATGCATTTCCTGAAGGTAGGCAGGAAAATTATGGCTACTCTTTGACTTGTTTATTTCCAAGTATTACTACATGACCAAGCATGACAATTCTGCCACATATGGTTTATTTAAACCTCAGTGGAACAATTCAGCCATGTGTTTATCAAGATGTTGACCACATAGAATCCAAATTTGTCTTTGGAACACATCAAGATTTCTCTTTGAGGCGAAATTGTCTTGCTGTATAGATTTGATGTTGTGCATTTTGTTGTATAGACATGTACTTACATTTGTCTTTTGTCCTTCATGTAGCTTCTGAACAATGTGTTAAATTATTATTTTTTTCCCCTAACCCTACCCAACAGAAAGTACACAGAAGCCTCTTGTAACTCAGAAGACACCATCATCAGATCCAGGTGAGATCTAATTGGCTTGTAATGCCTTTTACTGTAAAATCAAGTGTACATTCCAATTTGAGATCCTGAATTTTTCAGTTTAGTGGCACATAGAGTTGTGATATTTCTGTAAGAGAAAGCAGTTCCCTAACAGCAAAAGGATTTCTTCATTTTGGAGTCTGCTTTCAGAAATGTACTTTGTGGTTTCACAAGCTTAAAGGCCCTGTGAGAATCCCTTCTGTTGGCTTTTAGTCTGCATGTTTTGAGCTTGCTCACCTTGAGCTGGCCCTTGGCAGGTCCCATCATCTCCAAAAGCAGCAAGTGGCTTGGCAGGTAATGCCTGGTAGCTCTGTGGGGCTTTTCTGTGGGTCACTGATGAGTGACGTGTCATTCCATTTGTAGCAAAAACATTGTGAGGTGCATGTTGTGTAAAAAATACTCTAAGACTACTTCAGTTTTTGAATTACATCTAAAACTTCTCTTCTTTCTTTGCAGATGATTTTGACTTGATCCATGCTCTTGATCCTGGTAAGTGTCATATTTTCCTGAATACTGCTCAAATGTACCCTGTGCAATGTCTATCCAGCTTTAATGACCTGAGTATACTAAGACACTGAGTTGATTAAGGTAGCAGACTGTAGATAAAAATAATTGCAATCTAGTTATGTTTGTTAACCTTAAGGTTCTGGATCACCACAATGGTAAGAATTTCAATATTTTCTTAGCCAGCTTCTACTTGTTTCATTGCTGTATTTTCACTAGATGGCACTAACTCCATAAACTATTACTTATGGAAGTAAATGTTAATTCTGAAGTAATCTCTCCCATTTCAGGATGTATTTTTAATAGCACAAAGAATCATTAATCTATTAGAAATAATTTGAAGGAAAGTACTCCTTCTAATGTGAAGGCTGTGACAAAACAGTAATGAGATAATTTCTGAGGTCTCTTATCCTGTTTGGTGGCAAGCCAAATGAAGTGTCATTGTGGGGACCATATGTCTAGCTCTATTCTGTGTACCATGTCTATTTTTCAAGTGAGGTACCAAGTTTTATATTTGGTTAAAACTTGGTAATTTTAAAAGAGAAAACAGCCAAGTAATCTGTACCTGGTAGAAAAATGCTTGAAAGCTCAGCCTTTGAAATCAGCAAACTAAAATGCTGCATAGCACTTAATGAGTTTTGTGTATATGTTCCCATCCGAGAAAGGATCTGATACATTGATTAATGTAGGAGGACCACTCTTAGTGGCATTAAAACAGTGTTCAGCTAAGATAACCAAAGAAATACAGCATTAGCTAACAAGAAGAAAATTACATGGGGAAGCTTTAGGTCAATATTTTAGGTCAGATCATCTTTCAAAGTCACTACATGCTCTACTTTTGGTTTCTTCACTACTTTTGCTCAATTTATTCTAACTCTTATTTGTCTACAGATGATTCCAAGCCAAATCCTCCTGTGAATCCTAGAGACACTGGTAAGACTGATCTAACAGGAATTTCTGAATTGTAGAAGAGTATTTGTTAATCTCTCCTAGTCTCTTTGAACATTACTGTACTATAGTCTGGGTTTTTTTATCTTAACATTTTTTTCTTTTTTTTTTTTTTCCTTTCCCTAAATCTCTCCTCTGGGATTAGATAACCCCAAGCGAGACCAACCTAAAGGCTCTGGTAAGGCTTCTAGCACAAAATCCTGATTTTACTGTCTCAGTTACACTTCTAATAATTGATCCTTGTTAATTGCCTGCTATGTATGTCAGGTGTGGCATACATCAAACACTGAAGATTGAGAAAAAGTTGTCTTGCAAATAAGCTTTGCATCAGTCTTGAAATGCCGTAAGTTACTTTCACTTAAAAACAGGATGGTGTGGGGCAGAGACAGGATGGGACTCTGTGTGTGTCTGTGTGTGTGTGCTTGGGGCAATGCTGTTCTTGGCTGCCTGTGGTGAAGCACCCATGTATTGCATTGAGCTCTTTCTTCTTTACAAATTGAATCCCTTCCAGTCATGCTCAAAGGAAGTACCAACTGCTTATGATCTTTATTCTTAAAGGATCTAAATTAAAGGTAAAGCTCCCAGTAAAACAGTTGCCTCTCTTTTTTTTTATTTAAAGGCCCCATTAAGAAATACAATTATTTGTGTTTGAAAGATAGGTTTAAAATACATGTCCTTCCCTGCCTGTTCTGCTTCAGAGGTCCTCTCTGTCTTTGCCTAATCCAGAAGCAAACAGAATCAGATGGATGCAGGTGTGGTGATGCCATTATTCACAAACATGGTGGTAAAGAGCCCTGGCATGCAAGCCTCAGTTCTTGCTCTTTCACATGTCTGACTTGCAGCAGATACTTGGATTTGAGTCTTGCATGCCTCAGTACAGTGGTTTTGGCACCCAACTAAAACATCCTCTGATGCAATACGTTTATTTTTTTCTGCTTGAAACATATTCTCTTTGCATAAACTAAATATTCATTTGGCAGCAGAGGGAAGGAGGAGAAGGTGCCATGAGTGAGGCAGGAAGGCTCCATGAGGTAGAGTTCAGTGGAAATGGAGAGGGACTACTTCAATGTCTTGCAATAAATCAGAGAAGGGAATTACATTTGAGCTGTTTGTGACTTAGAGACTCAACTCTGAAGAAAAATTCACAATTGCAGCCTTGAAAATAAATGGGCATTTTTTGCCCACGTTCTTTCTTTGCTTTCACAGGATAGTGGGACTATTAGAGTTAACCAGCTTAAAGAGCTCCCTGTTTGCTTAACCTGATTTGTGCAGTACTACCTGCTCTTGGAAACTGACTTCTCTCAGTTGTTCAGGAAGTCCAGAGAAGGGAGTGCTGCTGTCAGCCTGTGTGGTGCTGAGCTGAAAGGACTTGACATTGTGGGGACTTTTAAAAGGTTAAATGCTGTGACTCTGGTGCTGACCCTAAAACCACCACAAATTCAGTTGAATGGTCTTGAAAAAATGTCCAAGTTATTATATGCCTTGGTGTGTCTTACTCACTGAACTTAAAACATGGTAATGTTATTTGCATTATTTTATAGGCACGTTTGATGATTCAGATCTATTGGATGGCAGTTTACCAAAAGGAGGAAGTGATGGTAGTGGCAGCAATGGTAAGGTAGCAGGCTGTGCTTCCTATTGTTTCTATGGCTACCTGAGCTTTTGAGTAAAGCTTGCTCTCAAGCTGGTTAAACATGCTCTACTAACTTCAGGCTTGCTTGTGAAGAGAATTGCAAAGGCATTTAGTAGATGAGGCTGGAATTTTAGGAAAAGATAGCTGGTTCCGTGGAAATACAGCTGAACGTTACTCTGGAATTATATGGGTTCTCTGTGGTGGTGCACAAGCTTATTAAACCAGATTTCACAAATGTTGTATGCTCATTTTGTAGAAGTGCTGAGCACTCAAGGCTGGAGCTGGCACTGCTCTGAGCCATGCTTTGAAAACAAAGTTTCAGTGCCAGTTTAGCACTGTATGGATATAATAGATGGTTTATAATTTTGCATAATTAATTGATAAAAGACTTGTCAATTATGATATGAGTGTTCTTTACACATATAAAATGTAAACTCTCCATTCATTTTTACAGAACGAAAGGGCCCAGCTCCAAAAAATGACCAAGAAAATGAGGGTAAATGCATTAATTTGTGTGAATGATGGTGTTTGGATGTATGAAGCTTATTTTCCTGAGGTTTCTATATTGCTGATCTTTTGCTAGAATGGTCACTATTGGGAGTGGATTACAATTAAAAAGATTTTGTGTCATCTGGAATTCTTACTTTCAAGCTCTGCTTCCATAATCCTTTAAAATTTCTATGTTGCAAATGATTCCTAAGTGTTAAGGTCTCAGAGATGCTGGTGCAGTGATAGCATGCATACAAAGTAGATATGGCTATAAAAGGGTAGCTTTTTTAATTAGTGGAACTTAAAACAGGCATCCTAAGTTCCTTAACAATGGACATTGCTAAGAAATCAATGGTTATAAAATGAGAGGATTCGCTTTTTATTATGCACAGAGTTGATTACTACATTTTCATGTAATTTCAGTTTAATGGTTTTTGGAAGTGTTCACAAGGTTTACTTTGAGACAAGACAAGTTTGACATGTCTTTCAATTCTGAAATATGTATACAAATGTGTTTTTTTCAGCTTCTCAGGGAGCAATAGCTGGAATTGTAAGTGCTGTGGCTGCTACTGTAATTGGAGCAGTATCTAGTTTCATTGCTTACCAGAAGAAGAAACTCTGTTTCAAGCAAAGCGGTAAGAATTCCAAATTAGTTTTGTTTCCTACTGTCTGAAGAGAGGTATTTTTGTATTTATGTGTGGGCTATAAAATGATCCTATGTATAAGGTAGTTGTAATAGCTCAGTGAATTTATGTTCACAGGGAGTAACCTTTCTTACTAGTCATGTAAGCCTGAAGAATTCCTTGCCCAAAAATTAGAGTTTCAGAACTAGGAGGACTTAAAGCTTTGCATTTCTTAAAATAAGAACGCTACTTGCTAAAAAATAAGCAGGAGAGACTGCAAAAAAAATACTTTCTAAGGAGAATCAATGGAGCTTGAGGATTAGAGACTTTCATGCTGAAAAATACTTTGTAATTTCTAATTTTGTAAATCTTGCCTTTTTGTCTTCAGAAGATGTTTGCCTACTTACTAGTTTTGTGACAACTTCCCCCAGTGTTCATCCCCAAATGATTCCTCTGCAGTCATGTATTGATTGCTTCCCTTCCACCTAAATAAGATATACTTGGATCAGAGAACTTTGAGAGTACTTTGGGTGATAGGAGGGGCAGAAGCTTTGGTTTTGTCTGTTTCAGTCTTTCTGACTGTTTAGTGAAGGGGTAGAGCAGTCATTCAGCCAGGCACTGCTGTTTTGTAATTTGGGAAGTTTGGAAACCAAGTAACATTTCTACCATGCATGTTAAAATTAATGTGCAGGCAAAACAGGGCAGCTCAACTACTATGAGTAGCCCATTTTCTTCACTGCTGTTTCTTCTCTCAAACTATCTCTATTTATCAAGAGCCTCAAATATAAGAGAATTTGAAAGCTAAACATCTGGTTTTTTTCCCAGCAGATGAAGAGAATGTGAATATGGAAAGCCATAGGGGAGCGCAATCTGAGCCACCTGGTAAGACAAGAAGCTAGATCCTTGGTGGGATCCTATTAAATTCACTTTATTGATATCTAACATACTGGAGAAAATTAATTGTGCTGTTTAGATTAAAAAAAATTAACAAGTTTGGCAGAATATGAGCAGTGTGCCCAGGTAGCCAAGACAGCCAGTGCCATCCTGGCCTGTATCAGCAATAGGGTGGCCAGCAGGACCAAGGCTGTGATTATCCCCTTGAACCTGGGTCTGGTGAGGCCACACCTCAAGTGCTGTGTCCAGTTTCTATGATTTTTGCATGACAACAAACTTAGAACTGAATCAAGCACTCAGTTCTGACAATGTAGCCACTTCTCTTCAGCTTTTTATTGAACAAATTGGTTTATTGCCTTGAGAAGTCATTGAAATGTAGGAGCTTAGAGAAAGTGAAGAATTGAATTTTCTTTGCTAAAGTATCATTAGATACAATTGTGAAAACACAAACCTGCTCCTTCAGTGTGATGGATAACTGCAGTTGGAAGCTTATTAGTGTATATTTTTCTGATTGGAATCTGGAATGATTTCTAATTATAAACTGATACAGAACACTGCAAGAATGTGTATTAAAAATTATTATACCTGGGCAGAGATGAAAGTACACTGGAGGCAAAGAGGACTGAACTCACTAGCATTTTGGAATTAAAGCATTCTCTGTTGTGAACAGAGAATGATTCTTGTATGAAAGAACTATCACATAATTAAGCTTTCTACAAAGGTGAGAGCGGGGGAAGGATCTCTTTTAAAGCAACAAACACTGAGAACCACACCCTATGGTTCTGTAGGGGACTTGGCTGATGGAACAGGTGATGAGCTCCAGGAATACATGGAGAGAACTGGAGGAAATGGTAAAAGTGAAAACTTGGCCTTCTAGCCCTTGTGATCGGTCAGCAAAGGAAGGAGCACTATGTGCTTCTATGAGAAGAAGCTCATGCTGAAGTTCATTGGATAGTTTTGAAATACTGAGTATTAAAATCTCAAAGCAGTGTATATTTGCAGTATAATGTGACTTTAATCTTAAACCTGCAGAACTATTTCTATTTGGTTTTTTTTTTATCATTAAAAAAATAATTCTGCCTTATTTCTCTCAAATATTGCATCAGTTTTTTATAAACTTCCATCTGGTTCATTATCTTCTTTATAAACATTTTAAGCTGTTAAATATATAAAACTCAAATGGAAAACATTTTCTTGTGACTGGCAATAAGGACTGAAGAGACTCAGGTATCCTCAATTCAGTTGAGCGCTAGTGAAGCAAGTATTATCATTCAAAGTCCTCTACCAAAGGCAGGTAAAATATGAGCTGTAATTGGGTTATGCTAAAATTCTGGCCAAGATTCACCAGAACTCAGATGTGAAATGCATCAGATGATGCATACTATAAAGTCACACTTGGGATGCTATCATGTATGGTTACTTCTGCCTTCATATTGATGTCATATTACATCCCAAATTTCATACCTCTGTTACATTTTGCAGACAAGCATGATCATGTGTTGAGCTAAGAGACTGGGCAGCCATGCATGGTGCTGCTCCTGATCTAAGTTCTGGGATTCAGCAGATGCTAGGTCTGCTTCTGGTAACAGATGTGCCTCCATGGCTTCCAGTTAGGAGCAGTCTCGCATTAAGCCAGGTCAAATGGCATAGCAGAATAGCTCTGCATTTTTAAAATTTTGTGTAAACCTATCTTTGACTTCCTAGGAACCTAGGAACTTACTTTCAGTAGCTTACTTTTTGTCTGAGCAGCCTGTTTGTATCTGCTAGAACTGCAAGCCTGGACTGAGTGCTGGGTTTCCCTGCGAGTGTCGATAGCTTCCCTGATGTAGTAGGATGTGATTCTTTGAGCGAGAAATCTGGGATGGAATATCCCTGCTATGCAGCCTGTTGGCTTCACAGAATCAAGCCTCTGCTTACCTGAATTTATCACCCAGTGTTAAATGTCTACTGAAAGTTTGTTGACTGCATGAACTATTACACAGGAATGTATAACTTACACTGTGTGCTAACTTAGTGCACTAATCTTGAATTGTTTTTCACTTGTCAGTTCAACGCACACTTCTGGAGAACTAAATTGAAGAAAGGGTGATGAAGAACAGATCTTGGGAACTGGATAAACAACCTGCATTCTGCCAGAAAAAAAAAGAAAAAGGAAACAAAAAAAGCATAACATAAACAGCAGAGTCTGAAGTTTCATGAGAAAGCAGTTCTTGTTTGAAACACCTCTGGGACTGTGACTTAGACCTGAGTCCTTCTGTATAGGTAGCCCTGTGAAGCATTTTTGCACACCAATACATGGCCTTAATGACATGAGTGTAGAATTATGTTGTGCCTTTACATTCTTTCCTTGACTGCTCTGACAAATGGGTGTGTCTCAAGTGCATTCAGTGTGTTTAACTTTTCCTTACCTCTTCAAAACCAATATGCAATTACAGTTTGTGTTATGCTGTTGCTCTCAGGCAGTACAAACATTTTTTTTAAATAACCTGTACTCAGTGAGTGGACCAACCAACCAACTTGGTGTATGTTGTGGGCACCTGAAAGCAAATGGCTCACTGTGTATGGATGGTGGATCTGGGTGTGGATGCTGCTGATCCAATCTGTGTAGCTGCCTGGGCCAGCTGCCAGGGAAGAGATGCTCGTGCTTGAGCATTCAGGAGACAAAAATTCTGTTTTGTTTTTAGATTTTTTTTCATTGCATCTGTCTGGTACAGATTGAGAAAACCCAAAGTTAATGCACACAGAGCCCTCATCCTTTCTGGCTCTTGGTCTTAGCAAGTACTGAGCTGGTCAGTTGTGGAAAAGCCTGTTTTGCAGATCAGAGCCATAACTGGACTTTGTATTTCTGGTGACACTAATGTTTGGCATTGTCTAAACAGTTGTGAATGAAGTACTTGGGAGTGGTGATTAACATCTTCATACTTCCATAGCCAAAAGCTTAAGAGAAAATGGTGTTGAATTCAGAAGAGTTTTCATACGTGTGTAAGGGACAGAAACAGTTCTGCATTTCCAAAGTACAACCAGCAAGACTGACCAGAACAAGCCAGCCTCACTCCACAGGTATCCACTGGGCAGTAGAAATAGCAAACATGTGAGAAATGCTTTTGGGCTTGTGAAAGATTCCCCCAGGATGATGACCTGTGGTTGCATCCTCCTCTGAAAGCACTTGTGACCTGTGCTGTGGCTCTTGAAAGCAACAGGAAGGTTTCAAGGATCTGTGGAAACATGGAAAACTACAACTCATAACAGCTGAAGGACTAAATCTGGAATAATAACTAGTTCTGTCAGGAAGGAATGGTCTGACCAGTTTTGCTGGCTTTAATTCTAATTGTTTTAAATTTTCATGCAATTTTACCATATGTGTCTTATTAATGGGCTTCAGCCACCTGACAAAGTTCTACAGGAAGAACATTTCATGGAACATCTTAGAAGTCATTAATGAATTTGGATATTAAATGTGTAAATATATCTGTACATTCAAATATGAATGTATGCCAAGGATAATTCATTTAAGAATTTCTTGTACATGTTTCTTAGCTTGCAACAAAGCTTTACACAAATTTTAGTATTTTCTTATGGAATTAATTTGTAAGTCTCTTTTTGCCCCATGTCTGCTTTTAGTATAAAAATCCTAAAGCCTTTTAAGTGTGTTTGAGAGTGCAAAAGTGATTTCTGTATAAACATTTGATTTATGTAAATACAAAGAAAAGAAATTTACTGCTTGCCTACATGAATAAACAGATATATCTATGCCAGGTGTAGAGTCAATAGAAGTAAGTCAATGTTAGCATTAAAATGGCAGGAGGAGCTCAAACTAGCTTTTAGCTAACCAAGACTCTTGAATCCTTTTTCAACTTTTGTGAGCCTAAAAATTACTTACTAAGACCTCCTATCAACATTGTGATTTTTCTAAAAATAAATTTAAAAAAAAAAAAGATTTATGTGTTCTTTTTCTCAGTAGTTCTGAAAATAAAAAACTTGGTGCTCCCTCACCTGGGGAAGGATCCTTTACATAGTTTATCTTCCTGCTCCATCAACAGCTCATGTTTGTTTTGTACAGACATTTTAATCATTTTGCAATGAAGTTGGCCAGAAGCAATAAAGCTTTGAGCTGCTTACAGGAGATGCTTACCCATGTGAAGACATATGTCTGTGTGAAGGACGGACATGGCTTTTGAAGAAGAAGATTTGGTAACTCAGAATCTACCGAAAATATGCACTTAAACACCTTAGTGTGGGTAAACTTAACGGCGTTCAGTTTTCCTCATGCAGTTACCATCAGATCCTTTAGCAGTAGACACTCTTGCAGGGCCATGGTTTGTCTCACCTGGTGTGAAAGGACCATAACTGAATGAGAACACAAGGCAGGGGTTGCCAAGTGTCTAAATAATTACAAATTTACTGATTTTTTCCAATTTATCGATTTGTCCAGTTACGGTTCCACAGTCTGGAGTTGTGGAAGAAGGAAGAAAGACTGGCCTGTGCTACCTGGATATAAAAGGTTAAACAGAAGGCTTGAAATTTCAGTCTGTTCTCTTGTGAGAAGGTGCCAGTTTATAGGTTTCTGTTACTTACCTGTGGATAAAATGTAGTTCACCTGCAGTTATTGGGGTATTAATTCTACATTGCAATTTGCCCTGCTACCCACAGACACTTTGATCTTGTTTCTTCCTCATGCAATTGCCATTATGTTACAGAGCTAAATATCCTAATTCATAATTTCTCCCATTCATTAGGACAGGAAATACTATCAGTTAACAATTATTCACCACTCTACTGAAGTAGTTCTACCTAGAACTCTCATCTCCCACATATCAGCTACTGCCCATCATGGCCTTATGAGCTGTCATTGACTTTCAGGTTTGGAGATTAACATATTTTCTATACATGTTTCTGTCAGACTGTGCAGTGGAATGAAAAAATACTGTCCTTGCTGCAAGTCCACCCCGGTGAGGTATCTTTACCATCAAACTGAGTTAAAATGGATGGCAACAAAAAGTGCTGTCCCATGCCTGTGGCGCATCCTCTTCACTTCCATTTCTTACTCCAGTCTACCTCCTTTGAGGATGAGGAGGAGTTACTATCAGTAATAGGAGCAAAAATAATCAAAGCATGATCTTGTTGAAGAATAGTATGTCACTTTAGCTTCCTCAAGGTAGATGAAGTGGCTGTTTGGTTCATCCTGTTGGTGGAAAAGACTGCTTGAAAAATGTTTTAGTGGTTTTCAAATGTGATGTTCATTTCAAATACTTACCCAAAGTTATCCAAATGAATTCAGTGGATTGTGCAAATGAAAACAAGAAATTCTCAAACATAACATTTGGCAACTTTTTGCTGTAGCTCTTATTTGTACATATATCAGTATCTGTGCCAAATTTTGAATGCTAAGAAAAACATTATAGTGCACTCAGTTTTCAGTGTATCTTGGGCTGAATTACACTTTCAATGCTGCTTTTCCGTGTTGGTTTGTTGGGGGTTTTTTCCCACTTACTACTTTAGGCTACCATCTCAAACACACTGTTCTATGTGTATTTCTCACTTGAGAAGCTTATGAAACAAGCCCTAACCTTTTCACAAGCTGAAAATATTACTTCCTTTTTGCTCTTTTCTGTTACACAGATATAAAGACTCATTTAAAATGAAGTGATTATTAGGAATGGGAAAAGGACTTACATGGAGCGAACCCACAGATTTTCCAAATCCCTGCATTTGGAGTACTTTAAGAACCACAAGAATAAAACACACATTCCTACATCTGCATGTGAGAAATCATTGAAGCTTTATCTAGTACGCAGTAATTGTAGTCTTCTATTGTCAAGAAATTGTATCACCAATTCACTTGTGTTTGGCTTACATTTAAATTCACAGCTTATATTACTGGATGCTCCAATATTTTAATTAAAGTCCTTCTGTTTTTATGACAAATGATGAGTAGTGTAAGATATTAATGTCATTCCCAAGTAGTTCTAGTGTATAATTCAGTTCTTTCATCTCCAATAGACACAGCAGGTTACCCATGCCAAAGACAGCAGTGTCTAACCTCTGCCTGCAGGAAGATGGGGCTGCCACTGTGATGAGGTGTGACTGAACTCTTTTTCCCTTTTCGCTTTTCTCATAGAAAAGAGGCCTGATGGGCTAAAAGCATGTGATGTAGAGAAAAGATAGACACATTGGCTCCTTTTCTATCCCCATATGCATTTCCAAAATATTGGGGGTTTCCTTGAAACACAAGTAAAAATATAAGCAATTCGTCAACTTTGTCAGGTGAATAGTAGGCAGAACTTTGTTTTCCTTTAAACAGAAAAAGAGGGGTCCATGATTTTTCAAGTGCTAAAATTGCAATTGACAGTCAGGTGTTAGCCCATGTATTTCTTTTTTTTTTTTCACTTGCTATCTTGGGCAAGCTGTTGCATGTTTTTGACAGCACTGAGATTAAGAAGTTCCTGCAATGCCCCCAAGAACAGGAGTGGGATAAGCATTCAAGACATCCTGACTCCTACACTGTTTCCAGTCCTTCTGGTGCCACCCACGTTCATATTGTTTTTATTTGGCTAGATAGGGCAATAGCTGACTTCAGAAGAACTGAACCAGATGTGCATCATCTTCAAACTTCATCTGAGAATGCTCAATATCACAGTGAGGTTGTATCAGCAGACAGGTGAGACAATGCATTTTGGGAAGATTTCACTTTCAAGAACAACTGTTTGGAAGTAAAGCTACTGAACACATGTGAACTGTTCGGGCTTGCCTGGGACTAGTACTTAACCTTGCCAACATTCTTGCTCCCTTCAGGCAAATTCATCACTTATGTGAAGATCAGCACATGTGGGCCTGCTTTTGGTATTCTGGAAAAAAAATAAACAGTGGATTTATGGGATTGCTCACTTCATGGTTAAGTTCTTGTTTTAACTGTCTGTAAAATTCACCTCTTTGGCCTAAATATCCATAACTCTTCTGAGACTGAGAAATTGGCCCTGACATGGAGAACGATGATACCCAAATTGAACTTTAGAGCTCCTATTAGTAGCTATAAACCAGACCTTTATAAACCATTCTGCTGTTTCAAATTTGGGCAGAGAAGAGGGAGGGAGTTGACCTACTTGAACATCAAGCTTCTTGAGGATCCAGTATCACCAAGTTCTATCAGTCCACAATACCTTGTGGCATCTGCTTTTTGTAGTTAGCATAAAAGCATGAGTTCAGTTGTATGTTCTGGGTAACTCAAGAGAAATGCAGCTGGGGACAGCTTGTGCCCCACATCAGACTGAATCACCAGCAAAACCACGAGTGCTCAGATTGGCCACTCACGGTAGCAGAGTCCCGAGTTATTTGCTGCCCTAGACAAAACAGCTCTGACAAAACCCCCTGCAGCTTACCCCCCAGCACAAGGGAGGATGCACACCAGTCACCTTGATGGTGCTGGGCACCAGGGTAATGGCTGCAATCCAGTTCAAAGGACAAGAGTGTAGGCACATGTGTTTGCTAGAGAGATGCTGAGACAAAACCGGATTTAAATCACGTCAGTAATTTAAAGGTATATCCATGTACAGATAGATGCATGATCTTTTTTTCATTTTCCAAAGCTTTGTAACATCACATTGACATCTCTCCCTATGTAGGATATGCATGGATATTTATATTTTCTAACAAAAACCAAACTAGATCAATAGAAACAGTCACAATAGGCAAATTTTACCCGTGAAGATAAGCATCCACTGGAGAGCTGAGCATGCTTCAGTTCAGTAGCCCAACACCACATTTTAATTTTTTAAAAATAGGGGATTTTGTCATCCCTCTGTAGCCAATTCCAAGTTGCTGCAGAGTTGCTCCACTTCCTTAATTTGGTGGCCCGAGTAAGTGGTTAAGGCTGACAGCATTGCCTTTATCAGCTTTTATTGCTGAGCCAAGAAACAAGGAGGGAAGTGGTGCTTTGAGGACAGAGTATGTCTGAGTGATTCTCTCAAGCATGCTTCAGAGAAGGACATCTCCTCTTACAAGCTACTTGAGCTCCCCCAGCACCACACCCTACTTTGAAGGTGAGGATGTCAAACAGGTTGGCTTTCCCCTGCGGGAAGGAGGTGGATCCAGAGTGTTCAGGTTTCCTCCTCATTGGATGCTGCCACTGCTTCCCCAGCTCTCTGTGCTTCCTGCCTGGGCGATAAATAAGTTTCTTGGAACACAGGTGGCCCCTAATGTGCTGCTCACAGCTTGGCTCTAGGATTGCTTGCTTTTGTTACTTGCCTTGTACACAAAAAGGTTTCTCTCTCTCTTGCAGAGCTTGGGTGTGGTGGTGAGAAACCTCTTTGGACAGAGCTGCTCATTCCAAGTGTCTCACTCAAACTTTGCAGTTGCAACATCTACCACCATTGTTTGGGAAAAACCAACTGCTGCAGTCAAGGCATTGCATAGAAGAGCATGGAGAAATTCAGAAGTATTTTTCTTTTGTGCCTTGGTTTTCTTCTGGTCCATGTAAGAGGTAAGTGACCTTTACTTTGTCTTATTTCAAAGGCAAGATTATTAAAAATGAAAAAAAAAATACAAACCAGACAACCTAAACCTCCAACCCCTAAAAGGGATGCTTGTTTATTTGGAAATGCTTGATAGCATTTTTTGTTTGTTTGTTTCTACAGTTTCATGAAAAGCATTCAAGTGTTTATATGTATTTCGTCAGTTTCTGAAGATAGATATCTCTGGGATGATTGCTCATAAGAGCTATGCTAGTTGAAGTTTGTTTACTATAATTTCTTATTTTCTCACTAGTGTTGCTTCCCTAAAATGATTCACAAGCTTAGGCTTGAGTAGAGACTTTTTAAAATGGAATCCATAAAACGAGAGCTTCTAGAACTTAGAGTTTCCAAAGAAATACTTAATCAAATAGTGACTTCATGTTTTAAAGCTTTTCTTGGTTATTGATATTTTGAAACCTATGAGTTTTATTGTATAAACAAATTCTGATTCAGTTTAAAGATGTTCATGCTTTTATATTGGTTCATATGCTTTAATAATTATAAACTACTAGTTTATTAACCATAGTCAATGTATTCCATATACAAGCGTACTTTTTCATGCAGCATTAATTAAGAATTGAATACACTTTGCATATATTTTTTGATGAATGAATAGCAACAGGGGAAATGCAATGTTTTCATACTGAGTCATTTTACTATATTCAAACATAATTTCTTTTAGCAAAATATTCTTTCAAACTTTTCTGGAGATCAAACCAAATAGAATTATCTTTGTGTACATCTGCCCTGTGGTGTATTTGTAACCTTTTCTTTTTTGCACATTAGCAATACTGCAGAAACTTTTAGTGCAGTGTTGGCTGCAGGAAGAAATCAATCATTAATCACTAGTTCCAAAATAGCAGCTGATGATGATCTTCCCACCACCTCTGATTTAAACAAAATCCCTAGGAGATCTTGCAGTTGTGGGCAGTGAAAAAAACCTTGTGTTAACTTAGTTCAATAGTTTGATTTTTACAAATGTGGAATTACTTAGAGATCTTCAGCAATTAGTGTGGCATAGAAAGAGCAGAGCAGTAGGACTGTGCTGGCCTGCATGCTGTGTTGTGAGCAGTGTTGATTCCTACAGTCTCTCACCTCTTGGCATGCAGACTTTCTTGTTCTGTAGCTGTCTTACATTGAATAGCTCTGTTCAGGCAATCTGAGCATGAGCAAGCCAATTTGCATATACTCTTCTGTTTTAATTACAAGGGTAGTCAGCCTAATCATTCTTCATTTATACATGCGTTAATTTAAAGCCAGTTCAGGCTTTGCTTTGGGGAAGAAATCATTTCTGTGGGCTTTGGGCACAGTCTTATGACTCTGGTAATCCACTTTGACAAGCAAAATTAATTATTTTAAGTCTGTGGCAACAGACACTGAATTTTGTCATCAAAGTATTCACCATGTTTCAGGAGATATTTACAAGAACCTCTTCTGAGTCTCAATCAAGACATGATATGAGAAAAGGCTTGGCCATGCTGGTGAAAAGCTGGTCCAAGTTCTCATGATAGGAATGTCTATGGCATGATTCACCATTTTTTATGCAGCTTAATTCTTTTCTAAATTGTAATCCTCTGTGATAGCATCTACTGAGCCACCACAGCCAGACCAGATGATATAATTCCTCTTACCATCCAGCATTTCCTTTATGTCCAACTATCTTGACTTAATTGGCTAGGCTACCTTGATGGAAACATCTCAACAGAAGCTTAGCATAACCAAGAACCACTTTGCACAAGGAAAGTGAAATCTGATACAGTTCAGAAACATATATGCTCACTGCAGTATTCCATTTTTAGCCACACTCTTTAACTTTTTTAATTTCCAGACTTAAGTAGGTTACATGAAGACTCCTATATATTTGAGCTTCAACAACAAATTGTCTGAGAGGCTTTTAGCCCAATCCAAATGAAATAAACTTCACAGAAACTTCTTCCACTGACTTTCATGTAACATCCCTCATCAGTTCCTGCAGCTTGGCCGATCTCTGGTAACTCAGGTTTGGCTGTGCCTACACTGCCCAGTTAAGGTGTGCTCAGACACAACTTTGGTTGCTCCCTGGTATCTGAGATCATGCATCTGTTTGAAACATGGCCCCATTTGGGCCACAAACCTGTGTGCACACCTACAGCAGGGAAGCTGTGCAACCTGGGGGCTTTCCCCTACAGGGACCTGGAAGGCAGCTGAGACATTCACTCAGAACTGACTGCTCAGAATGCTCCTGAGGTTCCCAGTATAGATATAATCTATATCTCCATGGTCTTTAACGTTGACTGATAGATCATATGTTTAGCCAGGGACAAAGACAGTACAAAGACTGATATGTCTGAGATGGTTTACATTTAGTCCATCAGCTATTGAATGCTATCTAGGTAAAGGGAACAGCTAGTCAGTAAACCATATACCTCTGTTCAGCCAAGGCTTACAAAGTTTTTGACTCAAAATCAGTTGTAGTCTCAGTTAACTGGCTGTGCACTTTATAGGGAGAAAATTGTAGACCTGTTTGAATTTGAGACCCTGTGTGATTTAATTCTATGAGTAACGCAGCTTTCACTGGAGTTTAAAGACAGAACAGGAGAGATGACAAACACAGTCCTGTTCTTCATATTCTGCTCCATGTAGCTGCAGTGCTCACTGTTGTTCTGTGTGAGGTCCCTGTGGACGTGCTGAAGCACTTACAGGTTCAGCAGGCAACAAATTCTCCTCTGCTGGCTGCCAAAACGATTTCACTCCCAAGACCTGAACTGTGATTACCCAAAGGCACATCAGTGCTATCAGCTAAGGGTGTGATTGCAGTTTGAAAAATCCACATACCTGGACTGGTTGAAACGCTAACAAGGGCAGAGCTGTTGCAACCTCAGAGCTTAGGAAGAGAAAACAACTGCTGCAGTTACTCAGCTTCTCGAGTTCACTTTCCAAACATTGCTGCCGTGTTGCAAGCCTGGCAGCAGTGCACAACCTGCCTGAGTATGTGTTTTTAACTTATTCACAACAGCAATTGTCAAACCCTTTACAACCCATTGAGGGTAATTAATAACAAAGAAATGTCAGAATTCTTTCAGGATTAGAAATCAATAAAAATAGACCATTCTGTGGCATTTTGCCTCATAGCAGGAGGAGAGAGATTCATTTTGTTTTGATTAGACTCCTTCCTTTCCACAGACTGACATCTATGAATATTATGGGAAAATACTAAAAATACTTAAATCTGACCTGTAGTATAGTATCTCCTGAAGGCAAACACACCATCCCAGCTGAAAGAATGGGCTTGGATGAGTTGTGAAAATATAACAATTCCACTTCCACGGAATAAGCTTTGCCCGTTATCGATAGATTTTTAACTCCTGAAGAATTTATGTAAATGTTAAATCACAGCAATATATTTTCAAAGGGCAAAAATGCTACAGATTAAATGAATGCAAAGGCAAGAGTAGGCACTGAGATTAACAGATAAATTTAAGTCCTTCCTTACATCCCTGGTCTAATGACACCAGTGGTGAAGGAACCAAGGGCTATCCATATTGAAGGTCAAAAGCTATTTTGCATCATTTTACCAGGGTACTCAGTATGAAAGTGGGAAGAGGAACATTAAAAGACACTCTGTGAGCAAGAGAAACAGCAAAGGCTGGCATCTCCCTGACCACCTATATTATATTCAATTCCCTCCGTTGTCTCCAAACTACCCACTGGAGAAGGTGGGGATCAGCCAGCTGGTACTCAGGCAGTGAGTGGTCACTCAGAGAGCCCAGCACAGCTGTTGCCTGTGCCACACCAAGGATTTCAGTAGGAATACTCATACAGGTCTCTTATTTGAGTACAGCTCTCGTGTGCCGTGACCATCACTGAGACTGGGGCTCTCAGACCAAATGGCTGAAAAGGACTGGCAGCTTCATGAACCTGTAGTGACAGGGAGAAGCTTTGGATTAAGAGCTCACACTGTGAGCTGAGCTCTGCTGCCTCATGACACTAAGCTGAACATCTGAGTAAGGTGCACAGGAATATGTATGAGAGATCCCAGCTCTTTTGCTCTGCCTGCAATTTTACAGCACACATCAGCTTCTTCTGCACTCACTCTGAAGAAAAACACCAAAAATTACATCTGTTTTATTTTATGTAGGGCATATCAGATCATAAAGAACATCAGTTACCTTTGAACAGCAATGTAAATATCATAGAACTAGAAGATTTTCTTTATGCAACATAGTCTCACCAAACACAAAAGCTAAAGCACTGCCACTCCTGCTTTATTAGTGCATCCTAGTTGCTAGTAATTATTTAAATGTGTTCTTGTATGAATAAGCAAGACAGTCCTTTTCATTTCCCTTGCATTTAAACTAAAACCAGAAGCAGCCTAGCAAAAAGCATGAAGCCAATAATCAGGTCCACATGTTGTGGTCTACAGACTGGACCTTGGATCTTAATTATAGATTTTAAAGCATACTCATTTTCTATCCCAGCACCAAAGGGTTGCAATGGCAGTCATTGTTTATGAAACTGAAGGTCCATCAAGGAAAAACAAGCCAGGAAATATGGATCATGAGGTTATTACATGAAAGAAATAGTACCTACCTGCTCATTGAGATTTTGTCCACAGTGTCCACTCTGGGGTGTTAACATTTATGCTCTCCCAGAAATGAGTAATTTCCTTTAAACAAACATAATTCCTTCCTGACTGAAGTTGGATCAGTACATGGGTAAGTTCCAAATCACATGCATGGGAAAATACATCCCATTTTCTCATTATGGAGCAAATAGGTTTCTTGATTGTATTATAATCAGAAATGGTCTGTGCAAAAAATAACTTACAATTTCAGCTAAAAAAAAAAAAGAGTCTCATGAGTGATTTTGGTAACATATTGTTCCCTTTTAGAAAATTTTTGTTCTCATTTTTGAGTCACAGACTTCTTTCTCAGTCTCTGCCAGCTTCATAATGTTTTAAGCTCATTGTATTCATGAAACAATTCTTATTTAATTACACTGAAGAAATAATACTTGTTCAAGTTTTTAAATACTGCAAAATCAACTTATTCTGCCTTTCTGTATTGCTCACAAATAAAAGTTAGTTGCTTCTTATTTATTTGTCACACAGGTAATCTCATCCCAAACACAGGACTACTAGCAATGCACCCAAACCCAATTAATATAATCATCTTAATGACAAAATTATTTATCTAACACATGCACATATATGCATTTAGATGTGTGTCCAGAAACATGTACAGACACATACAAACACATTTTCTCATGGATTTTAGCTTCCTTTTTAATACTAGACTATGCATATTAAAAGCCCAAGAAGTTAATGCCATTTGTCACATAACCTGATCCTCACTTAGCAATATTCTAAGTTGCTGCCTTATTTACATCTGCATCATTTGAAGGGCCACAAGCTGTGTTCATACAGGGATTAAAAATTGTAGAGTGATGTGGCGGTGGCCTTTGGTCAGAAAACTTCTGACTGCTGTTGTCATGACAAACTGGTAATACTCACCTGCAGAATCCAGCCTTGTTCCTCCTAGATTCTACCCAAAAGCTGTGGGACCTCAGACCCTTGTGGTCAATCAGATACATGGTTAAAGGGTGGTGGATCCATTCAACATTTAGATAACAAACTAAACCATAGACAAAAGATGCTACAGTCTGCATTTTGGTGACATGATATTTGGGTCACATTTTCAGAAAACTAATATTCAAAATTTGTGAACACTAAGTGCACATGTGCTTGAGGACATGACTTTGCAAGCATTTTCTCAAATTCTCTGTTATGAGTCACTGAGGACCACCCAACAAAAAACATTATTGCAGTAATTTTATTTCTTTGTCAAAACAGGGATACTCCCAGAAGAAAGGTTGGAAGTAATGCCAAGAAATAGCATGAAAATAGCTGAAAAGCAGTAATAGCAGAGATAACTCTGAGAAAATACCACCTGCACAGCTAAATCTCTTCATAACTTTATCCAGATTAAAACAAACAACAAAGCCAACAGCAACAAACACAAAAAACCCAACCAATTAAAAAACCCCAATGGAACAAAGCTGTTTCTGCCCCACTAAAATTTCTTTCATTCTCGTCTTTGTCAGTATATTTCCAACTCTTTCTATTAAGGAAGCAGATCCCAAAAAAAAAGGGATTATGTGGAAAATAATTAATTTCGGTCCATTTGTTCTGTGGAGAGCTTCACTAATTTATTTCCCATGTCATTTATCTTCAGAATTCTCTGAAGTGACTGCAGTTCCTATTGAGCTGAATATTCTCTGAGACTCTAATGTGGTTTTGTTTTTAGACCCACCATTGTGTGAATAAAATCTGAACTGTTGAGGTACTTAACCAACTGTTATCTTCCAAAATTATATTCTAAAAAATGTCTAGATACAGTCTCAGGAATGGTAATGAGCATTTAAAATTCTGCTCCACAGAATGTTATTCCTTGTGGTCATTTGATGTTATTATCAGAAGAAGTTGGTATTGAAGTCCAAGCAGTCTTTTGGTTTATTGCAATATAATTTACCACGCTGCACAGATGTCCTCCTACAGTCTGCCCATCTGTCAAGGTTTATGTTTACCTAGTCAAAGAGATTTCACTGTGGATTCCTGTCTTACACCCAGGCAGTCATGCTGTGTTGGTGTTCTTTTCTTTTTATTGCTTGGTTTATCATCAGAAATATTTTTTTTTAAAAAATCAATCTGAATAATTTCTGCAGTTGGTTTTTCAGTCTTCCTTTTTCTCTTCTTAAAATTTCTGTTGCTTTCTTCTATTTCTCCCTCGAAGTGTCAAAACTCAAACACCTTTTGCCTTTTCCCAGCAGAACAGACAGAACAATAGGAGAGGGAAACGTTGGTATTGTCCAGAAGAAGGGCAGGTGTTTCAGTCTGTTGGTTTGCTTTAGTTCTCAGGCAACTGAAATAATCTGCATCATCTTGCTTGAATTTCATAATCTGATTAGATTCCACCTCCTATTTTTATTTTTCCCTAACTTCAAAGAAATATTGGACCTGAAAGTTTTCCACAATCTTCACAAGAAGATTTTGTCACACTCTCTTTACAGAATTAGGACCTCAGTATTTGCTTTCTATATTGTTAGTTCCTGCATGTCATGACCTGTAACAAGGAAGCTGGTTTGGCCAAAAGCTCTTCAGTATTACAAAATTATTTCTCATGATTCTTATTCTGATTTTGCTTACAAAATTATTCCTGATGAATCATTCCAACAAGAAATGGTTTTAGCCATTGATGATGGTGGTGTCCTGAGGCAATAGGGTTCAGGTCAGACAGCCTCCTCCAGTACTCAGGATACTGATCAAAAATGAGGATTTTACCAGAGGACAAAATCAAAGGACTGTCAAGCTTAAGTTCCTTGTACTGCTGGCACTGAAGAAATGCTTCAGAAAAATATAATTTTACCATATAAGTCAAGGCACTGCCAGGGTGTCTGCCTTTGGGTAGTGTGTCTGCACCAAGGTCAAAGGGTTCCATGGCTGGGGTGACAGAAGCTCAGGTGCACACAGGAGATGCACACAGGGCTCAAGCAGAAAATACCTTCTGATGAAGCAACTTGTTTATTTTATATATTTATGTATTTAATGGATTCATATTAAAAAAAACCCAACCTGTCAGGGTCTTAGATTATGGCTTTAATAATGGCTTTAAATTGAAAGAGAGTAGTTTTAAATTAGATATTAGGAAGACTTATTTTTTTATTGTGAGTGTGGTGAGGCACTGGAATAGGTTATCCAGAGAAGNGAAATGCTTCAGAAAAATATAATTTTACCATATAAGTCAAGGCACTGCCAGGGTGTCTGCCTTTGGGTAGTGTGTCTGCACCAAGGTCAAAGGGTTCCATGGCTGGGGTGACAGAAGCTCAGGTGCACACAGGAGATGCACACAGGGCTCAAGCAGAAAATACCTTCTGATGAAGCAACTTGTTTATTTTATATATTTATGTATTTAATGGATTCATATTAAAAAAAACCCAACCTGTCAGGGTCTTAGATTATGGCTTTAATAATGGCTTTAAATTGAAAGAGAGTAGTTTTAAATTAGATATTAGGAAGACTTATTTTTTTATTGTGAGTGTGGTGAGGCACTGGAATAGGTTATCCAGAGAAGTTGTGGATACCCTATCCCTGGAAATGTTCAGGGTTGAATGGGTCACTGAGCAATCTGATCTAGGGGAAGGTGTCCCTGCCCATGGCACTGAGATTGGGAAATAGATGGTATTTAAGGTCCTTTCCAACATAAACCACTCCGTGATTCTATGATTCTATGAACATTATCCACCTGAAAACTCAATTTAGGTGGCCAGATGAGGTAACACTCCAAGAACAAATCAAATAATAAAGAGATAACGTGCCATTCTGCTAATGTTACTGGGAAAGTCTTATGCTGTTACCTTTTTTTTTACTAACCAAACATATTCCTCTTAATATTTTATTGGTACAATTTTGCTTTAGAAGCCATTCCTGCTTTGCATTCCAGCCTTGTTTTATCTCTTCCATCAGACCCCATCTATAATTAAGTTCACAGACTTACATTAAAATCCTCGTGGGAGTCAAAACATTTCTATTTTATATTTCTGTGCTGACTGTTATTTGAGGATCACACAGTGTTTCACCACTGATAATTAATCTTTCTGGAAGCTCTTTGACACAGGCAAGAGCTATTATTCAGGAACAGTGATTAATGAGAAGAATGCCATGAAGATGTGCAGGACCTGTCAAGATGAAGGAGCTGAGGTGAACTCTGAGCACTGCTGTGCTGACAAACCTCTGACAGCCTCTCTGTTCCTCAGCTTCTTCACCTAAGCAGTGATGCCTTTCTTGCTGGGAAGTGTTCAAGGCTTACCAAGAAAAACACTTCAATGAAGAGTTACATATTAAGCCTTTTAGAAGGGATAATAAACATATGCAGATCAAGTGCAGCTTGAGGCTTACTCGATAGAGAGCAGCATTACTTTTCTGTTTAGGGAAGTCATGGCATGTCATGACTTTCCGTGGGTTTGTGTAGGCTGATCTCGTGTTTGGAATGCAAACACAACGATGATGCATCACCCTGGATGAAAACCAGTGGATACATATTCTGCAAACGTGTTTCATGAAGGGCTGTATATTACAAAGGAAGTAGAAGATTGTAGAGTTGAAAGTAAAATTCACATGAATAACTGTGTGTGTTCAGTTCAAAGTCATCTATATCAGTTCATGCATTTAAAATATTTTCCAGTTTTCTTTGCCTGCAAACTTCAAAAGTCCAGGTGCTAATTACTCTGCTGTGACATTTAAAGACATTGTTGTCACCTAACAGAGAACAGAAAGAATTTTTTTCCGTTTTCAGATTTTTTAAGGTGCAGAGGAAACTAAATTGAGTAAACACACTTTAATATCTTTTACTTATGGCTGCTGTTACAGTAAGAATTAAAAAAAGCAAAGTTGATTTGTGTTGCAAGTGATCACAAGGCAGGCTTGCCAGTAAAGCTGCTCGCTGAAGCTGAGCCAGTAAAACAATAACGAAGATATTGAAAATTCCCACCTAATGATTTTGGTTCACAAGTACTCTGCTGAATGTTACTGTCAGCTGTCTCCTGGCAATAGCCCCCTGCCCCCTAACAGGTAACCTGTGTACTTCAAAGGGGTGTGTGCACAGCAGGTGAATATGATAACACAAGAGAGCAGCTTCTCTCTGGCCTACCTGAACAAATAACTTTGAATTAAATGAGCCCATCTCTCACAGCCATACAGGACTGCTCTGCACAGGGGTGACAGCTGACAGCTTGTTCTGTGTCTGCTGCTGTTTGGATGGGTCTTTCTTTTGCCTCTTACTGGTGTTCTGGCTCTGGACAGAGCCCTCAGGTCTGGAGATCAGGAAAACCTGCCTGCTGACTTACTGTCTTCTATCACATTCCTTCCAGGTCAAGGTGATTTTGATTTGGCTGATGCCCTTGATCACCCTGGTATGTAAGTTTTCTATCCTTATTTTACTATGTCATTGACATCTAACAATAAATCTTAAGTCTTTTTCTTGAGGAATAGAATATGAAATGGCTCTTACTTAAGTTAAATATAAACAGAACTGGAAAATGTTAGATTTCACTGTTTCTATCATGTAATGTAGATTTTCTTTAAAACAAACAAAGAAGAAAACCAGCTTTGAAAACATATCACTTCATTTTTGGCTTCTGCTGTGATACATAAAGATTTATTGAAAGCAGCTCTCTGCATTTGCAGATATCTGCTTTTGTTAAGTTGAAGTTATTATTGTTTATTGGCATGTCATTGTGTCCAACAGATGACATCATTACCAGGAAGCCTACAGTGATCAGAAGACCCACAAGACCTGTGTTCAGTGAGTAATAAATGATAAGTCATGAAACTGATTTTGTGTATGTAAGAAACTTTCACATGAGGTTCTTTCTCATATTTCCTCCCGTGCTTTAGCTGAGACAATGTGGGAATAGTAGCTGTCTTTATTTAGAATGAGTGGTTATTTGACAATTACCAATTATGTGTCTTTACCACTTCCAGTAAAGTGATAGAGCTTGGCTGGTCAGTATCTGATTTCCTGAACACCTTCTTCACACTTTTCACACTGAACTCGCTGGGGAATATAACAATGGGTAACTGTTGCTAAAAATAGCTAACTGTTCCTCTGCTTTTTTCCCTATTATCTTTCCTTTTTGTGTATTTGTTCATGGTGCTTGATAACAGAGTTGGAAAAGAATCAGAATGAAGTTGGGCTATTCTTTCTTCTCACCATGTATTTGATTCATATTATCTAATATTGAGTGCTACAGTCCCCTGTGTCAGAAAGGAAAAAAGACTCTAAACACTGGGGAGCTGTAGTCCTGAGAATGTCAAACAATGAACAATGAACAATGAATGTAAATTTTGAAAAACCCAAATTCTAAACAAGAACAAAATTGCATTTGTGGTGGAACAATTTATGACAACATAGAGAGCACAGCCCTGCTGGTTTTGACAGAAAACACATTCCTCAGTTTTACTGCTGGGAACAGTGACCTTTGGTGTCTGTTCTTTTAACACTTCACTGTTTTTTCTGGTCCCTACAGACACATGTATTTCCATTTTTATTCCATTCATATCAACCTTAGCAAATCTCTGCATGAACCCTCCAGAGCAGAACTTGCATTTTACCTGAATTCTTCATCTTAATAATAAATTGAATCCAGTTTTCGATTTATTGCTTCTTACAGTGTTAGCATTTGACAGGTAAAGGTATTTTTGAAATTTAACTCTCTGCTGGGCAGACACAGGGAGGTTCAACACCTGACAAGAACAAACCAAGTCATGTATTATGAATTTGATTATTTTCCTGCCAGATTTCCTGGTGACATCAAAGTATTTCTGAGTTGTTACCCAAATGAAACTAGATACTGTGCAAAAGCAGCTTCCCACTCCTCCTGGGTATAAAGAACAGAAGAAAAAAAGATTTCTGCATGGTGATTTTCTTGTGTTTCAGGAATTCTGACACATCTATAATGAAAAAATTATTTGTTTAATTAAGAGTCTTTCTAATTGTCTATAGCAATAAGAACTAGTACCAAAATTTAGATAGGTTTTGCTATCCCTTTTCTTCTGATTCACTCTATCACTCCACATTTATAAGCATCAAGAAAGGCATTCTTGTAGTTATCCATCTAATGTATTTCCTTCAGAACTCGCTATCATTCCATTTACACCTTAAAATACCACCCACAAACTCACATCCACACCTGTATGTTAGAAACAGAGTTCCTCTTTATGCATCTGCAGCTCAGGGAAAAAATTTTATTGGATGGGAAGATTCCACCCCAGGTACAGTGAGACAAGTGTGCAGTGCTGGGCCATGGTCACAGCCTGTTGATGTACTGGGTAACATGCACACACAGACATTTAATTCTATCTAAAAGCCTTTATAGCTCAGGCAAAGAAAAACAGACTGTCTCCCAGCCCCAGACAGGCACATAGGGTTGCCTGAAGCAAGGGGTCACCATGACCTTACAGGGATTGGTGGGTTCAATCTCTCCCCAAGTAGGTTTATTGTTCCCTAGTGTTTGTTCTTGAAATGGGTGTTCAGTTTTTGCAGTTCAATAAATTACACTTAAGCCAAGCATACATATACAAGTTTTAACCACAGACATAAGTGTTAATAATTAATTATATTTCAAAAAATGGGTACAGTTACGTATTTTAACATAGCTAATTTTGTTTTGTACTTGACGGTATATTAAAGAGGCATTGATTTTGATTCAACTGTAAGATTTATTTTGATATCATTTAAACCAGGAAAAGAAATCTCGTATTTTGAGTAGAAAATACTGTACTATTTGTCAATTACTGTGTGGGGAAATATTAGATTCTATTAGAGTTTTCAAAAAAAGTGTGGTAAGTTATTTGAATTTGTGAGACTGACCTGAAAAAGGTGCTTGTCAAAAATTCAGCTGTACAAATTCTAATGAAAATAACATTTCATTTCCCTCAAGAATTGTGCATAACTCAATTTTCTACATTTTCATCCTATTCATTTTTAGACAATGACCTACATTTAGGAGATGCTCTTGGTGGGGGTAAGTACTCCCAAGGAAACAATTCCTTGAATACAAGGGGATTCTTTTCTTTCATAGTTTTTTCCTGAACTCTGCAGTTTGTAGAAAGAGATTTCAATACTGCAGGAGGTGCTATGCTCATGTGACTCATTGTAACTCATGTCCATGCAGCCCTTCTGCCTGAGGCCATCATGCAAAGTGGGGACAGCACCTGGTCCCCAGTGACCTTTAAGAGCTTCCAGCGGCCCCACGTTGCATGAACTGAAGTTATCTTACAGTACCATGGCAGAACACCCCAGGCAGGGCTGGGGACAGCAAGAGTGGCCCATTCAGCTGTGGTGGCTCAGGGTGGAGGCCTCTGACAGAAGCTTGAAGAAGGTGATGGTGGTAGTTTCCTCAGCTACCAAAAAATGAGCCTGCTTAAGTTAGGAATCAGAGGTAACACTGGATTGTTTGAGCTTCTCATAGATCTGCTGATGGCAGATGAGAAATTCAGGAAGGAATGCTTCAGAGATGAGCAGTGGTGAGCACAGCTTAATCTCAACATGTTGTAACATGCTGCTAACTTCCAGATATTCCATAGCACCCAGACCTGACCTAGGAAGTATTCACAGTACTGTAACTGAGCTGTGCAGACAGGTTGGGAATTTGAAGACCAAATTTTATTTAGTGTGTTTAGAGATACACCAGGGATGTGAAGTACTCCAGAAAGGTTCTCAAATACTGGTTACCCAAAATGCAATTAGTATTGAATCAAAACCAAAAATTCCAATTTAATCACAGCCACACAAAAGAAAAATCACTTCTCAGCCAATTGCACATAACCTCTGAACCAGCTGAAGTGGTCTGGTTTACTCATGTTTCAGTCTTAGAGAATGACGCCTTTTATATTGGTTTTTTTCCCATTTCCAAGTTCCCCTGGGGCACTTCATGCTTTTGTTTGAATGACATATTGATCTACACTTTACAAAGCTGAATTTAATTTTGTTTATAATTCCCATGTTTTTATTGTCATTTATTCCTCCTTGAAATAATTCTTTATTCCTGCAAGTCTTTATTGAGTACTGCTATGAGAGGATAGGTTAAGTATACTGAGTAAAGTATTAATTAATAGCTTAAGTGTCTTAAACAAATAATTTTCATCTAAGGATGGAAAATTGTATTCCCATTGGTTTTTATTTCTTTGTTCCATTTGCAGTTCAGGTTCTTAACTTACCTTCATACATGGTATAATGAGGTTAAAGTTATGTATCATTATGTACGTTATATTATCAGTATTTCTGAATACATTCTTTTTTCACCAGCTATGCCATACAGTATGTATTCTTATGCTTAGAGAAGACTAAGTGCAGCATCACAATAGAAATGAAATATGGGATTGGTGGTTTTCTGCTTTTGTGCCACAGTGAGTCTTAGTTCATTACACGGAGAGCTGGAACAGAGCAAGTCCTTCCTCTACTGAATATAATTAATTGAGCAAAGTCTGATTCAGTAAAGCTTTATAACTCCTAAAATCCATTGACTGTAGGCTAAACTCACTTGAAGTTAAGCATATACCTAAATAATTTTCTGGATCAGAACTTCAATGATGCTCAGAAACAGAAGCACTGTATTTAGCAGCAAGGCAAGAAGAAAACACAGCAAAAGGCATGTGGCATGTTTGGAAGGTGAAAGGTTTTAGGAGGGGGAGGGAAATTGCTTTTTATTTCTGTGACTTAAGTGTGATCTGTGCAGAGCTAAATTCACTGACTGACAATGAGGACAGTTAAATATGTGATTGAATTGGTTGAAAAAAGGATAGAAAGAGAGGACCTGCTCTATACATGCAGAGGAGCAGCCCTGGACATTAAATTTGGCAGGTTTTGACCTGAGTGAGCTCTTCAGCATTGTATATGAAGTTTGGAAACTGCTTTTAGTCATCGGATCTCCTGCTCTATCCAATGCATTTCTTTCTAATACTTTGGCCAAAAAAGTACAAAAGTACAAAAGCACAAAGTCCTAAACAAGAGCAAAGCTGAAGTCTGAGTTCATTTTGCACAGTTCAAGAGCAGAAAATTCATTATGCATTAGATTAAGTCAGCATCTGTTAGATGTGTTAGATAATCTGCAGGCCTCATTAATACCTGCTGATGGCAATGAGATAACCTGTTGCCTCCTGCCCAGCCTAGAACACCAGCTGCTCTGTTGGCTCTCAGTAACTGCACCACTGACACCCACAGAAACACGTTGTGCCTCCCAGTTGTCAGCTTTAAACAATGTTAGCACTTGCCAGAAATACACAAAATATTTTCCTTCAGTGTTTTTGTGAATTCTTCTCTTGTTTTGAAAATATTCCCTGTTCACTTCCAGGTTAGTGTTTGTAGCATGCTATTTGTTGATATAGTCCTTAAATCTTCTCAATTACTGACAAGGTCTTATTAATTCATGGGAGGACAAATTAGAACTAGGTATAAAATGTTTTTTTTTTTTTCAGTTCCCAGTTTTGTCTGTTCAATCATCTAACAGTATTAATTATTGATAGGTGACATCTCAAGGAAACCTTTATACCCACCTCTTCCTCCACGCCCAGGAAGTTATGGTAATTCTGGTAAGACTACTTGCTCTTAAAAATGTAGTGCTATGAGCTGTTCAGGACAGACATTTTGACTACTTTAATCTCTTATTTCTCTAGTAATAGCTTTTATCATCTTTTCCCTACATCTTCTTTTTGTAGTCACTCTTTCTGACCCAGAGTTGGGAAGTCATTTTTCTAAATGTTAGTCTTGATACCATAAAGTTTTTCTGTCTGTTCACTGCGTCCTAAGTGGCACGAGACTAATGCTGAATCTTGTTTGTGTTTTCATTTTGGGTGTGTACACACTGAACCATGTGAAGGTTCGAATTTGACACCTGGCCACGGGGCAGGGATAAACCTGTGTTCAAATCCATTTGAGATATGCATCTGAGATGGCCCTGAGGCACACAGCAGATGGGGCTGGGCAGCCTGTATTGCTTTTGAGTCTCCAGGCACTTGCTTAAAATAAAGTAAATGTGGCATATCTGTTGTGGCTCTCACCCTGTACCTGTACCTGTACCTGTATTTACTTTGGGTATGGCTGCAGGGGTGAGCCATGGATAGGTCCCTCTGGAGTCTTTCCTGGAAAGGACCCACTGACTCTCTGCTTCAGGGACCACTAGGACTCAAGATGTCCATATTATATAAGGATTTGTGCTACTGGGAGCCCAAGCCCAGTTATCCCACAAGTGCCCAAAAGAGACACAGAGTATGCAGACATCAACAGTGTCAGTACTTCAGCTTTCAGGTGAATTTTGGTAGGTGACCATTCAGTGCAGGACATGTGACCATCCACCATGTCAAAGCTGGGATTTCAAAGGTCCCTCACCTCTCTCTAGAACACTACAAAAGGAATGGACAAGGGAGCTGAAGGGGTTACCATTGTAGATAATTTTGCAGCTGGAATCTTTATCTTGCAGGAGGTTTTGATGACTCAGATCTCCTTGATGGGAAGCCTTTACCACCAGTTATAACAGGTAACATTTGCCAATTTCCCTTGCAACGTCCTCCTGACACATGAGTTTAAACTGGAGCTGGTTGGTTTTGCTTTAGTGGTAATCTGTTTGTCTCTGAAGGTATAGGACCAGACTCCACTGTTTTTATTTAGGTTAGTTTTGAGCCTGAAGCTAGAACTTGAAACTTTGGAAACCTCTTCCAAAATATTTTGGAGCATTCTGGCATATGCCAGAAGCCAGCAGGTTTTATCCCTTTGAATTCAGCATGGAAAGTCCCAAAGCAAGGGGCTTGCTGAAGTAGATGGACCAAGACTAAGACACTGATGTAAGCTGCTGATAAATGATCTGTTTGTCTGACAGCAGAAAGTGTACTGGCCTCCCTGTGAAATCAGCTTGAGGTAGACTCTTACAAACGATCCTTCTATTAGATGATAATAATCTTTCCCGAAAATGAAGTGTCAAGAGGATGAACAGTTACTCCTCTGGCCAGCACAGCTGTCAGTGAGGAGTGGAAGGGGAGCTCCTCTCCTGCAGTCCTGTTGGTCCCCTCCTTTTGCCCTTTGTATGTCACACTTTGCTGAGTAAAGATGTAGTTCTCAAAACAAGATCACAAATATTTCTTTGATGAAACTTCACCCTCTGTTCCAGGGGAAGAGGAGCATAATTTCAATCATGGGGGAAACACAGGTACAGTAAATAATTTGCATTATTCTATTTATTTCTGACCTTCACAAAATATTAAACCACTGCTAGCCTTATAAAAGTAGCACATATACTAAACTGGGCTTTAAGAGGCACCATTTTCACATCAGCTGCAATGTAACATAATTTCTATTCATCTGCTTAATTCTGTTGTTTCACCAAATTATTTTCATAATTTGGTAAAAGCACATTTTTGTAGACAATATGCTTAAGACAAACCATTTAAGTGCCTCTGAAAAAAAAAAAACCCTTCTCTTTCTTTTTCCACAGATTCTGGTTTAATAGCTGGAGTTACATCTCCTGTAATTTCTGCCTTTGTTATACTGATTGTTGGATCAATAGCAGCCTACTCCGCTTACAAGAATAAGAAACTTTGTTTCAAACCACGAGGTAAGGCCAAAAAAGAGTTTCCCACCGATTTAGTGCTGAAGTGGGACGGGAATTTGGCAAACCATTGTCTCTGCCACCACAGAGGTGCCTGGCTGTGTGCAGAAACCACCTGGGCGGCGCAGCCTCAGGAGAGCTGGCAAAGAACACCCACAGTGGAAATACTGAATGTTCCACTTCCATTTTCCAGGTGGGGCTACGGTGTAAGGCACTGAAAGAAGAGTTGCTGTCTGATCACAGGCTCCTTTGGTTGGTGACATTCTACACTGCCCTTCCGACAGAAGAAAACCTTCCTCTTACAGACGTTTTCCTGCTCTCTCTGACCTGATGCCACTTTTACACCTTGAGCTTTATGTCATCAAAGATATGCTTAAAGCATTGCACTCTCTGACCTGGATTCATAACAGCTGGATGCAGATTTTGACTCAGAAGTTATCTTAAACAGCAAAGAAATCATGTTTGATATAAGATAAAAATCGAAAGATTCAGGTTTGTGCGGATTCGAGTCACCAATTCTTTTTTTTTCTGTTTTCAAAATTAGCCAAAAAACTTAATCTTCCTGATAGAATAGGAATAAGGAGTTTGCCATTTCCTTTCACACTTCTTGGGTTTCTCCAGTATATTTCTTTAATGTTTACTATGTTTAAAGAAAATTTGTAGTTGTCTAAAGGATTAAAAATTTTAATGCCTTTACCTTGTATTTATGTCTAATTTTGGCAAAGTGAAAGGAATTGTAGCTAGAAAATTCATTCCTAATTTTATAATATATTGAAAAGATTATGTATATTGAAAAACCACTGTTTAAAATAAAATAGAGATGAACACATGCTAATTTTATTTATTTATTTATTTAATTGATTAATTACTGAAATGGTATTTAGCTCTTCTCAGGAACTAGAATTTCAAATAAGAATTTCCATTGTTGAAAACTTAGGCCCTACTCTAGGAACGTTTGAAGGCATTAATCTAGCAAGACGGGTTTTTTTAAAAAAACTTATTATTTGTAACTTCTGTAAAGGGAAAATGAGTACAAAGCTTTTTCTGATTCACTTACAATGAGTTTGTGATGCTTTGTTGTCTAAAATCCAAGTCACAATGACTTTTTAAACTTCATACTCTGTGGAGGTGTTGTTGGCACTGTTTTTCTAGCTTGACTATTCCACATCTTTCACCCCTTCCTGATCGACCTTGCTGTGCCAACAAATGTCCCGTGGAGACAAACCTACCACAGAAACTGACTCTTTTTCTGTCTCTCTGCCTTCATTGAGCTAACTGGATTAAAAAAAAAAAGCAAGTGAATGAAACACAGATGAAAGCTGGCAAAACTAGCAGTTTACTCACATAATTCTGCAATACAGCCATTTTAACTAACTTTTTGAAGCACAAGGAAATTGGTGGGGTTTTATCTTCATTTTATATGCATAGCATGGTTTATATTACTGAAGTTCCATTTAGGTAGAGGTAAATATGATTCTGTGTTTATTCTATCATTGAGAGAAACACATATAGTAAAAAAGTACTTTTTCATACAATAAAATACTATTTATCTAAATGATATTTTAAATGGATATATATTGGTTTCTTGCTTAGATTACCATCATTATTTTTTTCTTTGGATCCTGAAGGAAATTATAATGTACATCAGTTTAACCACAGAAACATCTTGATAACATACAAACAAATGAACACCTTTCTGGCTATCACTTTCAACTTATGAATGAGAAAATACTTTTAATATGGTTTTCAAGGACATTTAATATTTCTTTTAAAATACTATTTTTTCATGTTAGTAGATAAAGCAGATTGATATGTATTTTGTCAGGTAGACATAAAGATTTGATTAATGAAAGACAAATGTTTTGCTGTTACCGCTTCAGTTGTTCGTTCAGCCATGAAAATATATATTTTGCTTCTTTCCCTTCAAAATTTTCAATAAACACTACTGTGTTTTATCTAAGATGATCTATGTTTTGTTTGGTTTATTTGCTACTTTCTGGGACATTTGATGATTGATACCTTCTATATACAAGTTCAGCTATGTCCCACTAGGGAAAAGAAGGAAATGCTTCAAACCAAAGAAAAATTACAGGAAAAAAACAAAATCAATCAAAACAGCATAACTATTCTTTTTTCTTCTCTCTTTTTTTTGGTTTTTTTTTTTTTTTTTTTTTTACCAAGTGTCCAGAGAAGGATCTATGCACAATATTTTTGCTTTTGCTATACTATGACAATTTATTTAACATTGATCATAATATTTTCAAAATAAATTGTTACTTGTGTTTATATTAACAGCCCAAAAGCAGATTTGTTATGGAGAATTTGAGCAAAACCCATGAATCTGAATGAATAAACCCTGTGTACCCAAATGTATTTAACCCTCTGAAGTTCTTTGGTCTAATTATGTCAACATAGTATACCAATATAACAGCGTGCAGGCACACTTTTAGGTGTTAATTTCCCTCTTCACCAGAATGATGATGAAAATGCTAACAATAAATTTATAGCTATTGTAAAAATTATTTATATTATTATTATTTCAGGTAATTGAGGGCTTACGTAGGTAATGTATTTACATTTGGAGGGGAAGGAAGGAAGGAAGG
>VZRX01000280.1:5919-20035 GCA_013398075.1 Notiomystis cincta | reverse complement strand
TGGCTCTGCTGGACATGGTGGAAACTTTCAGCAGCTGTTCACAAAAGCCACCTCTGTGGCTCCTCTGCTACTAAAAACCAGGCTGTGCCAACCCAACACATTCCACCCCTAAAAATAAAGAAATAAGTGGAGATCTGCACACGCATGGGCTAAAGAGGAAAAAATGTCAGTCTCTACTTCCCATCAGCAGTGATGTTTAGACACTTCCCGGGAAGCAGGGCCTCAGCACACGTGATGGTTCCTCCAGAAGGCACACATTTAAAATTCAAGAATGGCCCCCCATTCCTCCCCTCTCCCTTAGCTTATGTATCTGACCTGTCATCGTATGGTGTGGAATATCCCTCTGGCTAATTTGGGTCAGCTGGCCTGGTTGTGTTCCCTTCCATGATTTTGCCCACTCCCATCCCCTTGATGGGAGAAGGAATGTCAGAGGGACAGCACCACTCAGCAGTGGCCAAAGCACTGGTCTGTCATCAAGCCCCTGCCAGCTACCAGGGCAAAGCACAGCACTGTGAGGACTGTGACCTTTACCTCAGTCAGACCTGATACAGTATCACAAAAGTTTTGTTATTGGAGTCAGCAGTGCAAAGCAAAGTACTAAGAAAGATATTGATTATTTAGCTGACATTTGGGGGAATTTGAAAAAACTCAGCTCTCATGGTGCTGCATAGAAATTGTTCTGTATTTGCTCACAGGACAGCGTGGACCATCTAATACCATTTTAAGCCCTGGGCAGCCTCTTAGAGCTGAAGAGGCCTCAAAACTGGCTTTGCCAAGAGGCCTGCCAGTCATCTCTATGCATGAAGAGAGGATTCAGAATTCAAACCAGCTTGTTTGTTCCCTTTTTTCTGCCTCTAAAGCACTTTTATTGTCCAATGACTTACAGGCAGCTTTGCATGACTCCTGTCCTGGGATAGAACTCCTCCATCCTACAGTTCCTGCAGAGAATGCTTTATCACAGAGTCTGCAATCAGACAAACAATATATTAGTTACTGAGTCTGATATGTGAGTTAAGGGGTTTTGAAGAAAGTAAAGGTTTTGAAGCAGGCTCAATTTCATTTTTCTTCTCACCATTAGTTTTTATCTCCTTCAGTGCTTGGGCCAGACCTGAGCTCCAGCTCACTCTACACAATGTCAGTGAGTCATAGAATCATGGAATATTCTGAGTTGGCAGTGACCCACATGGATCATTGACTCTGACTCTTCAGTGTATGACCCAAACAGTGACCAAACCCACAACCCTGACATTATTAGCATCGTGCTCTGACAAGCTAGGGTAGGTTCTGCCTTCATGCCTAAGATAATAAATTAGTTGCTCTCATATATCCAGCCTTAACAACTACATTTTCCTCCATTCCTTGCATGTCCAATTCATTAAAGAATTCTTTTAAGATTTAGATTTCTCATTCACTGCTTCCAGGACTATGTCAAATGTTAGGACTGTCACAGGTTGAGCTTTCTCTGGCAAAAGCCACTTTTTGATGTCTGTTTAGTCCTTTTAAGGAGAAATGCATATCTCTACAGCAGAAGTGATGCAAAGCTCAAGCTTGATAAGGCTTAGAATTATTTAGTAGATCCTTCTCAGTTTTGTCTTGCTCCAACTACTCTTGTATCTGGGGTTTTATTTGATTTATTTAGGGAGTAAAAAAGCAAAGACTCAGAAGTCTCTTTTGCAGAAACCTCATGCCCTGGCATTTTGACTAACATTCAAGTTAGAAGGGCTGCACCTTGGTTATTTACTGGGACAGATCAAAAATTCACTCCCAACTGCTTTAGGAGGAAATTTAGATCTTGATGCTGATTGAAAGGGGGATTCTCTATAGAACTCAATGCCATATATAATGATAAGTAAACTAAAACTGCATGTATTAATAAAAAAATTAACAATAGTTTACCTTTAAAGGTAAATTTAAAATGAAAATAAAAAAATACATATATAAAAATAAAAATAAATAAATAAATAAAAAAGCAGGAGGAATATTTTGCTTGTGACACAATTATAAAGAAAAATTTGTTATTGCAGAGAATGAGGCTCATATTATGTCTGAAAATGCTCAAATCTTTTCTAGATGCCTCCTAGCCATGGCAAAAGAGTATAAATCTCAAAGTGACATCTACTGCAGAGCATTTATAATGTGTGAAGAAGTGTTTGTTGGTGGAGAAGCAGAAGCAGACTAGTGTGAGAGCTGTGAGGTGGTTTAAAGGTGAGCTAACAAATAGGTGTCTACACTTGAAATTGACAGATTAGGCAAGCAGTCAGTCAGTAAAAACTGCAAAACTGTGTCTTTGAATGTCTGGAAGAAAGTCAGTTTGGGAAATGATAATGCTTCTGTATTTCAGTAATGATCATGCCATGTAGGTATATATGATGGTGCTGCTATTATAAAGCTGATGCAAAATATTTCAGCACTGTGCACTAGGTATGTAAAATTCAGCTCTGTGCTGACTGTTGTGAAGCACATTTTGGCTGAATCTGAGAAACAAGTTAGTCATATGTTCACTCAACTCAGATTTTGCTCAGAATTTGATTAACTCAGGCCACACTAAGGCCTGATGTGTGCTTGAAGCACTTCCATTAGGTCAAAGTGAGAGCACCAGGTAATCAGGACAGGAGGTCATTGCACAGCCATGCTTGTTAGCCAGCAATTCTTGGTCTGAGTTATTAACACTGGAGAAATCTGTGGGTAGCCATATTCATTAAAGGTAAGATGCTCTGTGTGATAAGAGCAGTAACTATAATGGTTGCTTCTATATGGTTGAAAGGGAGAAGATTTTCCTTTCATGAAACCTTCTTCATAAATCAGTAGGTGCAGACGTGGATATCTGGGGAATGATATCTCTCCTCTTTGTAACCCAGCTTAATCCTTTGCCTAAATCCAGTCAGTACTTCCAGTAATGAATCTCCAAAAGCACAAAGCAAGGTCCAATCTCACAATCTGTTCTCCCTGAGAGAAGGATTTCATGGTCTAATCATCCTCAAAGCCAGTGCTGAGATGTCTGTGTACAGATAGCAACTGCTATGTCTAGATGCCTTAGTTTAACTATAACAATTTAATTATTTGGGGAACATATGGCATATAAAGCTGAAAGAAAATGTAAAAGATGTACATATGTTCCTTGTTGGTGACTCTAATAAATCATTGATACAGGCAGAATAGCACAAGCCAGGGGAAAACTGCTGCTCAGAGTCCTCATTACTCATATTGTCAAAACTCTGAATGGACTTAGGAGAAGTTCCATGCCACTGTTTCTCTAGCTATGTTGTTCCACTAGATCTATGTCTCTTCTAGGGTCAGGCTTGTTCTCCCAATTTAAGAAGACTCTGACTAGAGAGATTCTCCTCTCCCATGCTTTTTTTTCCCAGGATGGGATTTTTCTGGTTTAACACGCTAAGGGCTGAGAATGTATTTCATATCTGCCTATATCTGTATCTATATCTATGTCTTTTAATGACTCATAAATTATTTTTTGAATAAGTTGAGGACATCTTGAAAGAAGTTGCACTCTTATATTTAGAAAACTGAAATAAAACTTAAATGAGTATTTTTGATCATCCACTCCAAAATTTTCTCCTACAAAAAGGCATTCTACTTGTCACTGAAGGTTACTGTTATGCTACATTTTTAACACAGGAATGGAAATAAAAATAAAAAATTTACATAGTTCCCTGAGGTTTTGCATTAGAAACAAGAAGGGCTTCTTATGGCAGTAGAGGCAGCTCTGCAGTAGCCACTTTGAAGAAAAAAATTAAGGAAAATGAGAGAAGCAGCAGACAGAGAACAAAGGAATATCAATGAGCAGGAAGTAATGCCAGAAGTAGCCAGGGACTTGAGACTGAATTGAAGTGATAGGCAGGTATTTGTATGACAGACTTTCTGGTTAAATAATGAACTTTTGGACCCTCAAGGATTGAAGTTTGAACACCAACTATAACCTTGATGCATTATGTTGATTGTACCCAAGAAATTATTGATGTCAGTGCGAGCAGCATCTCAGGTCTATTGACCCATGTCAATGACTGGTGGAGATCTCTCAGTTGCAGAAAGGATTTATGCAAAAATCTATGGAGCTCTGGAACCTAAAAGAAGGCAGGGTGTTAAACTGACATCTACTGAAAAATGCCTTTTTTCTTTCTAGAAGACATTTATCTAGAAGAAAAATTAGGGCCAGTTTCTTTTATTCTGGAGAGAATTAAAAATAATCTGCCCTTATACCTGTGGGCCATTTACAGGAAAATGTTGGCTGATTTGCAGTTGAAGTGGGATTCAGATTATGTCACTTCTAAATTAGAGCCTTAAGATGTGATTTAAGAATTGGTTCTTTGCTTACAGAAATAGAGAATTTGTGAATATTTTGCAGAAGAGAGAGAGAGGAGAGCTGTCTGGAAGAATGTGGCTGGCAGCCTCATTGCTGCAGAGCCATGTTACTCCATCCCAGGCACCTCTGCCAACCTCCTCTTGAGCCACAGCTGCTCTGCAGTACAAAGAGACCCACTCAAGGGCTCAGCTGCTCACTGAGATCATGAGTTACCTTCTGCTACTCTCCTTCAGGTTGTGAAAGGTTGGAATCTCAGCCCAAACCCATCTTCATTACAGTGTCAAGACATGTAATTGTTCATTAACCACTCATTCATCTAAAATTCATTAACTTGAAGACTGTTTAGACAGGCTACTCATCCTGGATTCTGTGTTATGCCTTGGGGAAGAAAAGCAAGTGTTTACCAAAGAGAAAAACTGTGTATGCTTCAAAAGGAGGTTTTCAGAACAGACTTCAGTGTCTCTGTGGGGATGATTTCTATCTGCAGTTGTCCACTTTTACATGGCTTTGCAGTGAGGAACTGCTGGCTGGGAGGGAAGGAAAGCACCCAAAAGCTTTTCAAAATGAAAATAGAGGTGGAACATATGTCCTCTGAAGAGATTTGTAAGGTATGAGATATGCAAATTTAAAGTGTGCAATTGTTTCAGGAGTTCAGAAGATGGTGTAGTTACTCTTGTGATAGTTCTTCCTTTTAGCTTGCTCTCTAGAGCACCCCATCCAAACTTACCCTGCTGAAAATCTGCTTGTGAAACACATCCCTGACTATATGCCACAAAGGGAGGTACGGACTTGGGACTACAGATTTTACGAGTTTTATCCCTTGTGAGGACTGCCTGCCCTGTTGTGGGTGACCTTTGGAAGCACCAGATGAAATAATTGATATCATATTTAGAGGTGAGTACTGTGCTTTAATGGTACACTCCAAAATCTCTTCTTCCAACTGGATGAGTATGCTCTAAAGGGAGAGACTATCCTTCTTGCCACATTAACATGGAAACACTAGGCCTCATGTTTGCAGAGAACACATGGGAATGAGCAGGAGAGGACATTGGAGAATTGTGTCATACTTTCAGAACCTTTCACAAGCTTAAAAAACTGTGAGCAATTAAAATGTCTCTACATTCATGTCAAGATTCTCCCAGACTTATTATTTTTGTAAAGGTTTTCCCAAAGGAGGTTCTGCATTATGTGTAGACACCTTGTTTTATTCTGGCAGTCTGGCAAGTCTGATGTGGCTGATTTAGAGCAGAAAGAGCAGAGTAAACTCTGAAGGATAAAACCAGAAACAAACCCTAGATGAGTCTACTGCAGGAATGGACACACCTTCTTTGTCACATCATCTCTTTCCATCTCACATTGTCATGTTTTATTTCTCAGCACCATTGCCTTCAGGTTGAATCAATGCAGTGTGATCTCCATCAGGATTTTTTTTATTCAAGAGTTCAAGACTTGTTCCTTGACTTTCCTGGACTGAAGAACTGAACTTCACAAAAGCTGTTGTGAAAACTTAGAAGAAAAATAACTGATAGATAAAAAAACAGTCTAAAAATCCAGTCTATCTAACTTTTCAATTTTGTCTTTTCCAGTATGTTTCTTTAAGTAAATTTTGCCAGCTCCTTGGACCATGAGAATTACAAGTTTTTAAATGCAAGAAATATTTCACAGAGAAAAATTCTATTAAGATTTCTGGACATATCAGACCAAGAGGCAAATAATTCTTTAATTTAGCATTAGGCATTTGNTCCTGTGTTCCCACAGGAGACCTATTGCAATTCAGCAATAATTAATGTACCATTGCAGCAAAGTGTCAATGAAAGGTCATACTTTTTAGTGCTTGTCTTCTCAAAACAATTAAGCAATTAGTTACTGTTCTCTAACCTCCTCCTCAGTTAAATGTCTTTCTGACAAAAAAAAAAAAAGCTGTTTCTTTATGTTCTGTCATTCCTGTCATATACCCATCCTCTAAGAATGACCATTCATCTTGGTATAACAAAAGTCTCATATGGAAGAAGGTAATGGAAATTAACACACTAATAATTCAGCCTGCAAATTTTTCTGTTAGCAGGTCTTTGTGGTCATAATATAAAATAACTATCCTTTACAAATGGCAGATACTATTACACCTGTGAAGATGCAGAACCCTTTCTGTGTATTCTTGTGCACAGTTCTGCAAGAACTTGTTTTCGAATTAATGTTTCTCTTTCTTTAGTTTTGTAACATCTTTTACATAAATATTTTAAACTAATTATTTATTACTAGTTTTATCTTAGCTGATCACTCCAGTTTCTACATTTAGACAGGATGAGAGTGTTCCTAAATGGGCATAAACAGCTACTTTTCACTTTAGAGTAGAGAGATTTGGAAGTGACACTGCAAATCTAACCACCACTTTTTATTCATAGCAGATATTTTTTGTCTTTTGGGAAGGTTTTTTGCATATCCTGAGAAATGTCAATTTGTCACCTGGCATGCATGTTTTGTTGTATACCACATAGCTACAGTTGGAGGAGAAACTTTCTTGCAGCTCAATCAAAATTTCAAAAAATTACACAAATTCCCACCAGGAGCAACACGGCATGTTACTATGATGGAGCAGGGTCGAGCTGCCAATGAAAAGCTTCTGTTTTCAAAAAATCTGAGACAGAAGGTGTTGGCCTGGAGAGAACACTGCTTAGCACAAGAGCAGTGGATCTGTTAAAAACCTGTTGATGGAGCAATAATCACAGCTCTTGAACAGTTTATCCACTGAAGTAACTATGGTTGCTTAGCATTCAATGAGTTAAAATGACTAACAGACCTAACCTGTGGAGGAAATCTGAGACCATATTATTCTATAAGTGATCTTGGCATACCTTGTAATCTATCGTAAAAAGAAATAGATGTGCTTTTTATACAGAAAAGCCTCTGCTGTGGCAATGCATTACCTTTGTCTTCAAGGGTATTTTAGTGTGGGCCACTTTTCTGTTCTGGCATTCTTCTCCATTTCGTGTTTGAAATGTGTATCTATATGGAATAGAAAGTCAAAAGTAATCTGCCACTGGAGAGGTTTGGTGCAGTAAAAGATTATGGAGGCCTAGATTTCCTCTAGGCAAGTTATTATGGTTGAAGAAGACTCTTCAGTATGAAGAATCTCTAACTGAATAAATTTTACTAAGCCACAGCTCAAATTTGAGAGTGAAGATATGATTCCTGTAAAAAATTTTTCCCTGCAGCACTTTCCCTGCCTGAGTAAATGCTGTCTTCAGTCCTCTCTATTTCTGTCCGTGGCAAGGCCATTCATGCAGTTGGGTACCTGAACCATGTGCAGTACTCAGCATTCATATGGCTATGCAACTGAGGGAGGATGGACAGAACAAGCCCTGCAGAGACATGCAAATATTTACTCAAACTATCAATGTGCTAGATTTTACTAGCAAAATAAGCTCTGTATTTATAGTGAGCTATAGTGACATGAGTCACTAGCAGTAATGAATGCAATTTGCCTAAGGTGAAAATGTCTTCGCAAAATTGTGCTAATTTGATATGAACCAATTGATATTTTGAAAATATATTTTAATATATTGATTCATGGAGAACAGACTCTTTCTCCAAATGCTCCGCTGAGCATCCGGAATAATCTAAGACTTAGATGCAGGTCTCAGGTTTAGGCTTGTCAATTTTGGTCTTCACACTGGCTTACCTCTATTTTGGGTACTGATATTTGAGGTATGTGGTTTATTTACCTGCTCATTTTCTCTTTGAAGCAGCAAGTAGCAGGGGCAGAACATCTAGTTCTTCATCTGCATTTCCTGTGCTGAGTTTGTGTGGCCAGGTTTTGGTAGCAGGGGGGCTACAGGGCTGGGTTCTGTGAGAAGCTGCCAGAAGCTTCCTCCATGTCTGGCATGGCCAGTGCCAGCTGGCTCCAGGACAGCTGGTCCTGCTGGACAAGGCTGAGGCAACCAGAAATGGTGGTAATGTTTCAGGGATAACATATTAGCAGAATGTGGCTAGTTGGTGTGTAAGCTAGGACAAAAAGTTTGGGTGGATAGATTCTTTGGACAGCCCCTTCTGGGTTGGCTGAATTCAAGATATGTTTGCTCAAAATCTTAAGCAATGGTTGTAGTTATTTGTACAAAGAGTCGTAAACCTCAAAATGCATGTGCCCTCTCAGTGCTAGTGTTACATTATATTTGTGATGAGGTTTGCCCTTCCACCTTGTCCTGTTCATCAGTATTGGCTGGGGATGCAGATGCCTGAGTCTTGATGGTTTTCACAGTTCAAGAGTGCCCAGAGCAGCTTTGTTTCAGTGAGGTAACAGGGCATGGATCCTGTTATGTTAACAAAACAGTAGGAATAGTTACATCTGTCTTAGTTAATTCACTGGCCTGTCTTCACAGGACCTAAATGTGCAAATTTGCCTTCTCGAGGGGTATAAAACCACCACTTGCAACAGGAAGTGCTGGATGTGCAAACCTTGTGGATGTCAGCAAGGTGTCTGCATGCACAATAATGTAGCAGCCTCACTTGACAAGCCTTAAGTCCCATTATGGGTGTTTAAATACCGACCATGTATTCAAAATCTGTTGTTCTGCACAATGCATAAATGTTGCTACTTGTTTTATCTGGTTTGCCAGTAAGAATTTTCCTACATAGAGGTTTATTTTCCAGTTTAAATGAATTTTCATCTGTCTTTTAGGACTCTTGCCATAACGTTTTTTGATTCTGTTGGAAAGAAGTTACTTCAGCAAATACCTATTTTCCTGATGTTTTTGCTTAATTACAATTAATTTTACACAACAGAGATATTTTTCTAAATGCAGTGCGAATTCTGAATCTTTCTGACCATTTATTTGCTGGCAGAAGGCAATTGCAACTTGCAGAAACTGGTCTGAAAGAGGCTAAGATTAGGCAGACACCAACCTCTCTGCTGATTACTATCCCTGCTTATCAGGGACACACAGAGTGTTTAAACCATCATGTAGCACCTCAGTCAACACTCTGACTATGATGATCTTGTTTCAAAGGGGAAAGCCTTTCTGAATACTATTAACTTGGACTTCTTCATATTTTTAACAATCCAGGAAAAAGGAAGAGAACTATTTATCTGGTAGTAAAATTGGAATTGAATGCTGTTAATTACACTGCTGTAAAACAAAGATGACATGGCAGGGATGTGAGGATTCTGATTTTCTCTTTGTATTTCTTTGAACTTTTCTGGTTTTGGCTGATAGCTCTCTGCTCAGCTGCTTGAATTGCAACATGGAAATCTGCACATAAAATTGTACTAAATGGAAATTATGTTTTCATACATTCTCTTTCATATACTGAGCTCATGAATTTTACATATGCATGAAGAGTGGAGTAGTGGAGAGTACCTGAAGAATATAAAGTACTTCAGATGCATCCATAGTTGCAAACACGGGAACTGTAGAACTGTTTTCTGCTGATAAAACAAACAAAGCAAACAAGTTTGGCTTTCAGGAACTGTTACCTTGATAACTGTACTTTGAATAGCAATGGATGGCTCTCGGGTAGCTCTGAACTCAGATAAAAAGCAAGCTTCTATACATGGAACAAACCTGAAAAAAATTTTAAGTTAATTATCTAATAGTAAGTTGTTAGAGGGAGGAAAATGGGCTGTAGGCTTTCAACTGATGGCAAACATTTTATTGAAAATATTTTTCCAATATTTTTGGTGGTTTATGTAGGCTCAGGGACAATCTGAAATTAAAATGCTTTCAAGGTTTAGGATTCTTACTGTGTAAGAGTTTCACAGGAAACTGTGCCAATGCAGCCCACTTGTTCACTTTACCTTACACCTTTTCCTTAGGAGCAGCTGCTCAAAAAACAAAGGTAGTAAGTTTATACAAATGTGTATAAATTAGAGAATCATGTTGGCATCACCTGTAATTAATAAAGAAATTATTTCAAGGGACAGAGCTTCAATCATTTCTCAGAATGTCCTGCTGGAGGAACTCTGAATTTACTCACCTGTCAGAGGAACTAAAAAATCCTCTTCCTAAGAAGCCCAGATGTGTTGTGGACTGGAACCAGGTCTCAGTGGGACAGTGGTTGTGCTGCACTTGATAGGGGTACAAATGCTTCAGCTCACTGGGGCTGATTGCTAACTGCCTCCTGGGGTACATTAGTGGAATTAGGCACATCTCAGAGCTATTTCTGTTCCTTTTTTGCTTGTGTCTAATTGCATTTTAAGCTTATTGAAACTCAACTGGGAAATAGTAACAGAATTTTTCAAAGTGTCTTCCGTTTTTCCACACAGCTCCATTTGAGATATACTAGGCTCTTTAACACTGTTTATTGTCCAGCTGGTTTGCTTTATGGTATTTTCTTACACTGCTGTGAAGTCTCTAGCTTAAAATGATAATTTATAACAAAAATATGGAGCTAACTATCAATCTCCATCAATATGAAGTTCAACTGTTAATGATCATTGTATGTGCACAGAAAGCATCTGAGTTTTTTGCATCTCTGAATATGATCAGTACTTGTTTTTCTTCAACAGTGGGCAATGAAATGTAGTTAGAAATCTCTAGTGCCATGAAAAAATGTGTATACCAACTTTTAGGGTATTACCTTTGATTTAACCTATTTGATAGTTTTTCTATGCTGTAATGTTAGAAAGTTAACAGAATTCTTAAAAGGTAAGTTATCAAGTCATGTATGAAATATTTGAAAACAATTAGGGAGGACTAGGGAGAACAGATTTCAATAGAAGCTGGAGGTTTCTGGCAATTCTCCTTGCATTTCTCACACAGTTTCTATGCTTGCCATGAATTTGTATTCTTTGTTGAGAAATATTTTTTCACACTTCATACTTTTTTTACTTCAAAATTGACATCCATCACAGTTATCAAGATTTTCAGCATTACAACACACACCTGCCCAAGATTCAAGGGCTAGGCTTCAATGCACAGAAAGTACCATGCACCATCCTTGCTGCAGCAGCATTCATGGCTGCTCTTTAACTGCCAGTTGTAGGTTGATTGTGAATGCCCAGTGCACCTTTTAGTAAGATAAATAGCAGGATAAAAGTGTTTTTGCAAATCCATTTTTTCAAACTCTCTTACTTTGTAAACTTTTAAACTCTGCTGATTTGGCAGCAAAACAGTGTATTGAATTGAAGATGGAACTTTGAGTGAACTGCATTTCTCAGAGGCAGCAGATTATATAAACCTAGTTGTCCATTCTGATGTGGAAGATGCTGACGCAGGAGTTGAGAGATTCTGAATTCCTTCAGACTCCTAACATCAGACAATCAGCTTAGATTTTGTGATTCCATAACTAGGTCAGCATGAAAAAACTTAGTATTGATTCTTCCTAGGGGGACAGACTAAAATGTGAACATTTGACTCAGGAAAGTTAAATGAAAACCTCTGTGCAAGAAAGACCTTCCTTGCAGAATAGTGGATATGGATGTTGTGTGGTGGCTTTGAATTTCCAAGTAAGATGCTGTAACTGGTAGAGTGTGTCCCAAGAAGCCCAGTAGGCATTATGTTACTTCAGCAATCTGACCATGTTGAGTCATATCAAAGTTATGTGCAGTGCTGCTCTGGAGAGACATTGTTTAGGAGGAGGAATTTGTCCTTACATTTCTATTCAGAATAGACAGAAAGGTCCTGCTGTTTTGTGGAGTGGGACCTGCATGTTTATGATCAGAAACAGTGATGTGCATGCCAGTGGTGTACAGGAGAATGGTGGTGAGCTGTTCAGAGTACTACTGAAGATCCAAAGGCTTCTGTTCCCTGACCCACATGTTTATAGTAAAGCACATATAAATTGGATATGTTTCAAATAAGTAATGAACAGTCTCTCCCTTGAAAATATATATTTCTGTATGAATGTGTGGGAGTGATGGTAACTGATTAAAAATGCAATGTATAATGTGCTGCAAGTCTTGAGGAAGACAACACATGCAAACAATTAAAAAGAAGGAGTTGTCATTAGTCACATTCTATGTGAAATGGAGCTGATAAACTTTCTGTGTCTTAGTTTGCTATCTGCTTTTGAAATGCATTCCCTTCTGCCCCTAGAAAAAAAACATGAAATATTCATCACTAAAGAGACAGTATGAAGGGAACAAGGAGGTATGATGAAAAGGTGCAACTGGTAGCACTATTACTGGGGGGAAGAAAATAAAAAGGCTGATATAAACTGAGAACAGAGTTAATTCCCTTATCTTCTGAGGTGACAGCCTGCTGCAAAAGATGTTATTTTATCCTATGAAATATTAAATTAGTCCTCTCTCCAGCAAGAACTCTGTATCTGTGAAGAGGAAGAAGTAGAAAGCTCTGCTGGTTTGTTCTAGGAACTTGTTAATTGTTTGATTATCTGAAAAATTCTTCTGCAGGATTTCTGGGAAGTCCCAGAGGTACAGTTGCTACTGGGACTTTATACAGAAACTTTTTTTTTTTTTTTTTTTTGGTGATATCGTCTACAAGAAAGGACAAATATCAAAAAATAAACATGCAAAACAATGTTTTAAATACATTTGAGCCAATCAGCTTTGCCACATGGGTCTAGATATTTCTTTTCTAACAACATAGGGTTGCCTAATGTATGCCTATACTCATGTTGTGTGTGATACAGCATACATTAGTGATCCATGGTTTATATCATTGACACTGATCACAGGGCTGAAAAGTGACTTGTGGTTGGAACTGAGAAGTAGTGCTTCAGTGGAAGAGTGTCCCTTTGGCAAGAGGGATGGAAGGCTTGCCAGTTCTCAGTTTGCCCCTCCTTAGCAGGCAGTGCCAATCACATTAAAAATCTCAACATATGATGTGCATCAGCAGAAGCTTCTTTCAGGGCTCAAAATGAGATACACAAAATGTTTTGCATCAGCAGAAGCTTCTTTCAGGACTCAAAGTGAGATACACAAAATGTTTTCTCTGTTCTTTTGCTCCTCTCACCTTCCTGCCTGTAACACAAATGCAGTTTCTGCTGCATTCTCTTCTGCTGTGGCTATGTTCAATACTGCTGCTATAAAAAGAAAACTGAAGCTTGGTTTAGTTGACCTGGGTAGCTCTATATGCTGGAATGCGTGAGCCTAATTCTCACTGCAGGCATCAGAAGCCAGGAGGGATTAATGATATCATATTACAGCTGGAGGAGAAGAGACTGGAAGGTTGAAATACTTTATTCATAGCCAAATATGAGTCAGAGAAGAGATGAAAGGCCTTGGAAGCTCCTATCCTCCTTAAAGCTAGTTAGAGAATTATTTTTGTTAGCCAAAGTCTGCAAACCCATGCCTTTTTTCCTTCCATCATAGAGGAGGTATGCTCCAAGACCTCAACTCCTAATGGCTGGACTGAGAAGGATCCACACATCTGGGATAATGCAGACTCAGAAATCCTGCAGCCTCTTTTGAGGCAAGATCCTGAACACTCTGTGCTGCTGATACCTCCCTTTGTATTTTCTTCTTTCTTCTCTAGTTTGTATAAAATTAGACCAGATTATCTGACTTTCTCATGCTCAAATAGCTGGGCCAGAGACTTGAGTTTATATCCCTGCTCTAGACTGATTTCACTGAAATAACTTTCCAAGAGATTTCTCAGGTGAAAGGTTATTCTAAAGTGCAGCAACTGCCTGTGAAAATGTTTTGAGGGATTTCCTTTCTTCTGTGCTGAAGTGAGGTTTTCAGCACAGTGAAGCTCTAGAAAAGACTTCTGGGAGGAGCAGATGGACCACAAAATTCATGTGTTTCAGAGTTCTAGTCTTCAAGTAACAAAAATGTAGTAACATTTTTTAAAGCATACTTTTAAAAACACAGTTTATGTAGCTATTGCTATTATTTCCGGT
>VZRX01000279.1:29629-64717 GCA_013398075.1 Notiomystis cincta | reverse complement strand
CCTTTCTTGGCAGACACCGGTCTAAACCGCGACAACTGGAAAATGAGAGACTGAGGGAGTGATGGAGAAATCCAGGGTCTGCTCCTGATTTCTTAAAATGTCTCTGCTTCCTGAGCTGTTTTCCAGGGATGTTTGTCCTCAGATCCATCTCCCACAGGAAAGTGGGATAATGCAAATAAGGCAAATAATAATTACAATAATAATAAAGAGATAACTCCTACGGATCTGGGCCTTTCATGGAGGATGTCCAAGGGCCTGACAAACACCTCGGAACTGATCCAGGGATTCTGGTTCAAGGCAAACGAGGGGAAAAAGCAGAAGAAATCAAAGTGAGACAACCAAAAATTCCCAACAGCTTTGGATCCTTTCCTCCTGACTCTCCTTCTCAGCATCTTGGGAACTGGGATCACTCCTCCAGAACCAGACATCAATCTCATCCCTGGCAGGAGCATCGGAACCCAGGGAAGATGAGTGGGATGAGGCTCCAGCTCCTTCCCATCTCCAGCCCATTCCATTTGATAGGACGGGTCCTGCTCTCCTCTTTCCATCTCCAAGGATTCCCATGGTGGGCTCTGCACATCCCGGAGTTTCACTGGTCCTGTGCCCTGCTGGCTGCTCCATGGTCGGAATGCCTGACCCAAAGCCCTTGGATTTCCAGGCAGGGAGATTCCCTGGAATGCTCCTGTCCAGCTGCTTGGAGCTCTGTGAGCAGGGTGGGGGACAGTGTGTCCCACCAGGAGATGATCCAGGTGGATAATTCCCACCATTTCTGCTCACACTGCTCTGTTGGGGTAAAATCCTTTGTTCATGGCCAACACATCCCTTACTGTCCATATGGAGCAGAGGAACAGCTTAGAAATCCCAAATCCTGCTGTTCCAACATGTCCTCATATCCCTCATATCCCTCATATCCCTTGTATCCCTCGTATCTCGTATCCCTGTCCTTGCACTCCTCACGTATGAGCTGAGGACCAAAACCCCTCAAGGTAATGGCTCCAAAAAAGTCAAATACAGCAAGGGAAGGACTTTGGAAGAACTTTGCTGGAGTTATTAATCATGGAATACAGCAAATGACTTGGAATAATTAATACAAATATTTAAAAATCAAATGAATGTCATTTTAAACTTAATGGAAAAAAAGAGATGGCTTTTAATGCTGTTTGGATTGTTCCACCTGGAGAAGAGACGCTCCAAAGGGACCTTATTGTGGTCTTCCAGTGCCTGAAGGGGCTCCAGGAGAGCTGGAGAGGGACCTGGGACAAGGGATGGAGGGACAGGACCCAGAGAATGGTTTCCCACTGCCAGAGGGCAGGGATAGATGGGATACTGGGAAGAAATTGTTCCCTGGGAGGGTGGGGAAGCCCTGGCAGAGGTTTCCCAGAGAGTCTGTTGCTGTCCCTGGATCCCTGGGAGTGTTCAAGGCCAGGTTGGACACTGGGGCTTGGAGCAACCTGGGATAGTGGAAGGTGTCCCTGCCCACTGCAGGGGTGGGACTGGGTGAGGTCCCTTCCCACCCAAACCATTCCATGATTCCATGACCCTACTTCCATTTCCACAAGTTCTGATGGCAGAGTCTTGGTGAGGAGGGAATGGAAGCCTCCAGGAAAGGTCTGTCCATGTGTTTCCCATGAGGAGCAGCAGCTCCTGCCTGATGTCCTGTCCCTCCTTCCTGTCCCTGCCACTGCCTGGGCACAAAGCTCAAGAGCCAGCACACAAAGGCTCTCCACCAGTCTCATACAACTTCCCAAATTGTCCAGCAGAAATCTCTCCTGCCATGTGGGAACATCTCCAAATGATTTCCACACATGGAATGAGATGTGGATGAGCAGCAGGGTTGAGGAACCATGAACTGGAGGGGAGCTCCAAGCCCAGGAAGGCTCCAAGGGCAAAACTGGTGTTGTAAAAACATTCCTGGCTAATAATTAGGATTATTATGAGAGGATTTTTAGGGAAGAGAAAGCTCAGGGTGATCTCTGTACCCCTTAAAATAAAGCTTAAACTTGAATTTGGCTGAGCACTGGTTAAGGCCAGAGCAGAACACTCATATCAGCTCCACTGTATAAAAGTAATTTATGGATTTCTCCACTCCTTAACTTTCCATGTGCTGTCACATTTTGATTTTATACCCAAATAAAAATCTATTGGGCAGGAATGAAGTGCAATAGCTCTGGAATAGATGCAAACAATTCCAGCAGCTGAGAATGAAGTGCAGGGGCTCAGCTGCGGGTGGGAATCCTTGGGCTCAGTTAGTCCGAGGGGGAACGAATACTTCACTCCTGCTAAATAAATAAAGGCTTGCAGAGAATAACTCGGGGGATGTTAAAATATATTTGAGTGAGGCCATGGCAGCATTGAGCTGTAAAGCAGAGCAGGGAGGTTTCACATTTCCCTGTCTCTCAGAAACAGGGAAGCAATAGGGAAGCAGGGAAAATGGACTCTAAAGGTGAGTTTGTGGCTCTGCTCCTCTCAAGGGAAGAGTGGGAGTCAGGGAAGGCTGGTGGAGGCTGGGATGGAAATGCTGCAGGAGGTGGAACAGGGGAAGGGATGGAGTTGGGACCACTTAGAGCCGAGTCCAGCCCTGGGGCTGCAGCCCCATAAACACATCCAAGCACATCCCCTGGAGCTCAGTGTGGATACTGAGGAGCAAAATGGGAAGGCAGAGCCCACCATGGATGCTCCAGCTGCTGCTGGGGCTCAGAGCCACTCATCCCAAACCAAAAGTGCAGCTTAATTCTCCTAATGGAGGAGCATGGGAAATAAATCCCCACCCAGGCAGGTGGATAATGCACGGAGTTTGTAGGACACCCATGAATTCCCTGTTTCCCCCAGAGATTAAAGGAATCATTTCACTCTGGAAGGTCTCTGCTGGCAGTGCTGGACTTGAATCTTGTGTTTTGGGGCAGCCTCCGAAATCCTAAACCAGCCTGAGCTGGGCAGAGAGCAAAGAAAGAGCCTGGAATTCCCAGTCCAAAGGGTTTTTAAAGGAGTTCAAAGCTCCCACAATTTCTGAGGCCCAGCTGCCAGAGCTCCTGGCTGCCAAATGAAAGAGGGATAGAAATTGGATAATCTGCACCAGATGCTTGGATTTTTTTCCAAGCTCATTGACTTCAGCTGAAATGCTGGCAGGCTGGAAGCTGGCCAGCTCCTGCTGCTGCTCCAGGGAGCAGCTGGAGGCATTCCCAGCAGGATGCAGGCGGAGGGAGGACCTTCCCTGTCTTCTGAATGCTGTTGGGAAACAAATTGTCTGTGACAGGAAAGCAAGGAAGCAACTTTGGATGTTTGGGGAAACAAAACGCCCCAGACACGTGTGGTGATTCCTGCAGGGAATTATCCCCTTGGAAAGGCTTCCTGGCTCTTCCAGGTCTGTCTCCAGCATGGTCAAAGGTGGGCTTTGGATCTGTTTATAAAGCTTTCAAAATAAAGGAATAAACCCCCAACCTGTCTGGTTTTTGGATGGAGGGAAAGCTGCAGTTTATTCTGCTGTGTTTTAATCTCTTTCCAAAAGAAATCCGATGGATACAGCACTTGGGGCTGGAGTTTTAGTGTTAGACAAGTGTCTGCTGTAGATTAATTCAGATTTGAACAGATCCAGACTTCCCTTCTCTGAGGAATGGAGGCTGCACCCTGCAAAGTCCCCCTGCAAAATCCCCCTGGAAAAGGGTTTTCCTTTATGTGATCCTAATCCAATATAGTCCATATTAAAAAACCCCAAACCATTCCATGATTCCATGATTTGGTCTCCTCCATTAGAGCTGCTCATGAATTTGGGAACATTGTTTTTAGGAACAAGGGCTTGAGATGAGGACACATGGCTGGAATGGGGCAGGATGGATCCTTGGGTAATTCGGGACTTATCCATCATGGAAAACACCGTAAGAACATGGATATTTATCCCCTAAACACTCTGCAATCCCCATTTCCCCCTCCTCGGTGTGTGGAGGAGTGGCACGGGAGGCTCCTTCCCCATTTCCCAGGAGAGCCGTGCTCTGGGGACACCCCGGATCGTGGGAATGGGCAGCTCCTGGTGGCCGGGGCTGGCAGTGGGACCCAGGAGCAGCAAATTCCAAAATCGAGACCCCAGAATATTCACCTGCAAATTAGAGATGGAGGGGGAGCCCTCAAAGGCACCAGATAACAAAGGGACCTCTCAGCATCACCACAGCTCATCCCTGTGGCTTTGATCCTGGCACTGGAGAACCTTGGGAGGCTCCATCCCTGGAGATGGCCAAGCCCAGACTGGACAAAGCCCCACCCAAACTGGACAAAGCCCCGCCCAAATTGGACAAAGCCCTGCCCAAACTGTCCTGATCTCGTGGCTCACTGTGCTTTGAGCTCAAGACAGGATTAGGGACCACTTGAGATCCCTTCCAGGCTGAATTCCCCTCCTATCCCATGCATATCCCTCCTCCCAAGGTTTCTTGGTCTTCTCCAAACCTCCAGGAATGGAAATAGAATCCAGAAGTGTCTCTCCTCCTTTTCCAGGCTCTTGGAGAAAGGAATGAGCAGCTCAGACCTACCTGGAACACTCAGGGCTGAATTGTGGCAGGTTCAGAGCATGTGAGAATCATAAATTTCTAGAACTCCTCCCTGCTTTTCCCTTTCCAGACCCATTCCCACAGCTTTGCCTCTCTTTCCACAGCATTCCAGCTCTGCAAAGGCAGAGGGAAGGCATCAAACACTTCCCTTGGTGCCTTCCCTTGGGAATTTTCCCTGCTCAAGGAGTAGCAGATGAATTTTTCCCGTTTTAGGTGCCCACAGAAGGATTTTTCAGCACTCTTTGTGTTCCCTGCTGATTATTTCCCTTCTCCAGCCCTTCCCTTGCTTTTTGCACCTGAAAATGTTCCTGTTATTTCTGTGGGATTGTTTTTCCCCAAGTTGGTCGTGTTTCCACCCCCTTTTCATGGGACGGTCTGACCTGATACACTCAAAAAATTTTCCTTGTGCTACTACTCCCACAAATCTTCTGGAATTATTTTTTCCTTATGTTATTTTTTATCCCCAAAACCTCCCTTATCCAGTTCACTTTAATATCCCTGCCCTATTTCCTGGCCCTCATTCATGGAGCGTTTCTCACCTCTGAGCTCCCTCTCCCAAATTCCCTTGGTTTGCAGCTGCTTTTTATGGAGTGCCACACCTGCCCCATAGGATTGACTCCAGTTTCCGAGGATACAATGTGGAACTTTTTCCAGAGGAAAAAGAGAGGAAATTACCACCAGCAACACCTGAAAGGCAAATAAGGGATAATGAAATGCAAATATTTGGCCAATTCAGGAATGAGAAAAGCAAAGGGCCCATCCCAAAATATCCCAGCAAATGCAAACTGCCAATGAAAATGTTTGGGAATAAATAGCACAGGAAAGGCTGAGCCTGAGGGCTTGGCCAGCACCAGCTTAAAGCAAAACCCAGAGTCAGGTTTAAACCTGTGTGCAGGTAGAGCCCTGGGTGAGGTATAACCCTAGGGGCAGGTTTAGCCCAGGGTCAGGTTTAACCCTTGGTGCATGTTTAGTCCTGGATGCAGGTTTAACCCTGGGTGCAGATTTAAACCTGAGTGCAAGTCTAGCCCTGGATGCAGGTTTAACCCCAGGTGCAGGTTTAACCCTGGCTTCAGAATTAGCCCTGGTGTGGGTCTAACACTGAGTGAGGTTTAACCCTTCCACTGCTGTCTTTGGGACCATTTCCCCCCCAAACCCCAGTTACACTCATCCTGCTCCTTTCCAGGAAAACCTTGCCTGTCTCTCTTCCTTCTCAATTCTCCAGGGAGAAATTCCCCTTCTAATCCTTAATGCTGAATTATGTAAGAATAATGGAAGAAATAAGAGAGGCAGAAGGGTGAGATTATCCAGAACTTCAGTTTGGGCAGAGCTTCCTGAGTGCACTGGAACTGGACAGGGATTTTCGCAGGAAAAGTTTCCCAATTAGTTTGGTCATAACGGAATTCCAGGTGCCAAAATTCCCGTTTTTATTAAACGGCAGCATCCCTGACGTCATCCAGATGCTGCAGAACCAGCAGAGTGATGGATGCCTTCCCATCATCCTGGTTATGCTGGCATTCCATGCTCCAGCCCTTCCGTGCCACCTCATTTCAAGGCAGCCCAGCCATCCCCACTCCAACTGCACCAGGATCAGTTCTGAGGGTTCTCTTCCTTCCCTTGATTTCCAGCCCAGGAATGTCACTGGGAAAGTGTCGTTGGAAGTGACACTCCTGGGCCAGTGCCCATGTGGATCAGCAAAGCTGCCTCAAGATCTCTAGGAGATGGAAAAGAACTTCTGAAAAAGGACTGACAGGGTTCAGAGCTCACTCCCAGGACAAAGATTCCCAATCCTAGGGAGAAGTGTCCCAGCCTTCGGCCCCATCATGCCCAGAGCCATGGCTGAGGTCACCCAGGGCTCCTTGGTCACAGTGTCAGTGACCCTCAGCAGAGCTGGACACACTGGGATGCTTGGGATGCATCCAGAGGCACTGGCAGCTCCAGGACCTTGTCACTGCCCAGTCCCTTGGGAAGCTCTTTCCACATCTTCTCCTTGTTTGTCCTTTTTTCCTTTTGTTCTTTATGCTGATTCCAGACCTTTCAAGCTGGGAGGAATTTAAATGAGAGGGGAATGCTGGAATATTTGGAAACCAGATGAAAAACCCCGGGGTGAGACTGGGAATCAGCTCATGTCTCATCTGACCCAGAAGCTTTCCAAGACCCCAGAGGCCACAGGAAGCTCTTGGACTGCAGAATTCCTGCAGCCATCCAAGAAATCCCCATTAAAACTAAACTTCAGTGGAGAGGCAGTTTTCCAGTGACAAGATGCAAATTAAACAAGGAAAAAGTGTTTCCATAGGAGCTGTCTCACCTCGAGGTGGGAAGAACAGGATCTCATTCCCATGGGATCCAGCAGAGCCCACTCAGCCCTGGGAATGAAAATGTTGGGAAACAAATCCCTGCTGTTTGGAGGGGCTGGATGGGGAGGAGTCATGGAACATGACAGCTCTCAGCATAGGCTCCTCTCCACTCTGCCTGGAATTATACCCCAAATTACAGAGTGCTGGAGCAGCTCCATGTGCAGATGGGGCTCATCCCAGAGCATCCCAGAGTGCCCATTCCACTCCCACTGGACACGGGAGCATGGGAAGAGCCACGGGAAGAGCCACCGGATGAGCCATGGGTCACCTGCCCAAAGTGACCTCTCCACAGCCAAAAGAGGAACAACAAGTGGAGCTCCTGCTTTCTGTGGGCACATTCCTGACACAGGCAGATCCTTGCTCCAGCCATAGCTCCCATTTTTTTCCAGATTCAGGGATCCAGAACAGCAGCATTTTTCTGTCTCACACCTTTCAGGCACTCACTAATGAGTCTGTGATTTCTTTTGAAGATAAAAAAACCTGCATAAATGGGCTTGGTGTCTCAGTTTTCCTGACATAATTTTTGGAATGTGTGTTTCAGCTGGAATTGTTCAGCCTGGAGAAGAGAAGGCTCCAGGGAGACCTCAGAGCCCCTTGCAGGGCCTAAAGGGGCTCCAGAAGAGCTGGAGAGGGACTGGGGTCAAGGGATGGAGGGACAGGACACAGGGAATGGCTTCCACTGCCAGAGGGCAGGGCTGGATGGGATATTGGGAAGGAATTGTTCCCTGTGAGGGCAGTGAGGCCCTGGCACAGGGTGCCCAGAGCAGCTGTGGCTGCCCCACTTCCCACCCCTGGAAGTGTCTAAGGCCAGGTTGGACAGGGCTTGGATCAGCCTGGGATGATGGAACGTGTCCCTTCCATGGCAGGGGGTGGGATAGGCTGGGCTTTAATATCTCTGCCAGCCCAAACAATTCCAAGATTCCATGATTTCCACCTGTGCAGGGATTTGAAGGATGTGCCATACAAAGGACAGAATAAGCACAGCCCTCAGCAAAGAAGTTATTTGGGATTTCTTCCATCCTGCAGATTGTCAAGGAGCAGCTTGTGCAAGATCTTCCCTAAAATAATCTCCAGCTTTCTGTGGGTGGCAGTGAAGCAACAATTTTCACTTCTCTCCCTCTTTTTTCCCCAGAGAGAACATTTTTTTGGGAGCACATTTGATTCTCAGCTGTCTCAAACTGTCTTGAAATCCTACGTTTCCCCATGTGAGCTGCATCCTGCTTTTATCTCCCTTTATAGGGCCTTCATTTGAATCCCCTTCATTTATATGATTCCTTGACAGAGCCGTAACGGAGTGGGATAAAATGTATGGCTGGCAGTGTCTTCCAGAATAACAGGATCACATCTTTTACATTCCATAGAATTTTACCTGCTTTTCCTTTCAGAACCGCAGAGAATGGATTGAAACTTTTTTTTTTTTTTTTTTTTTTGAGAGGGAAGTGTCTCTTGGCATTGGGATGAGTCAGTGTGAAAACCCACAAAGGTTTTTGATGTCATCACTCAAGTTCAGCACATTTCCCTCTGGCTGCCCCTGGACCCCTGGAAGTGTCCAAGGCCAGATTGGACACCGGGGCTTGGAGCAACCTGGGATAGTTCCACCATGGCAGGGGGTGGCACTGGATGAGCTTTAAGGTCCTTTCCACCCAAACCATTCCATGATTCCATGATTCCATGAGCATTCCTTTCATCCTTCCTAAGGCCCTTTTTGTTTCTCTTGTTAGCTCAGCAGCTTTGGCTTCTCCTGTTCTCATTTTAATGAGTCCATTCTTCCCACTGGGAAGATAAATTCATGTATGTCATCAGGATCAGGAGAGCCTGGCCCCAAGCTCCTGATGGCAGCGGATTCCAAATGCTCTTTCATGCCCCAGGAATGCAAAGTCACTCAATGTGAACCACAGTTGTCCTGGAACAACACCCTGGAATTTTTACCTGGGCAGTCAGTGCCAGGATACAGGAATGGCTTCCCACTGCCAGAGGGCAGTGACTGACGGGATCTGGGGAGGGAATTGTTCCCTGTGAGGGTGGGGAGGGACTGGCACAGGGTGCCCAGAGAAGCTGTGGCTGTCCCTGGATGCCTGGAAGTGTCCAGGGCCAGATTCAATGGGGCTTGGATCAGCCTGGGATTGTGGAAGGTGTCCCTGCCCATGGCAGGGGGTGGGAATGGGATGGGCTTTAAGGTCCTAAATTCCAGGATTCAGCGGGATTTTCAGGCCACCTCTGGGCCAGACAATGCTGGGTCTCCATGAAATCTTGATGGATGTGCAGCATGGCACAGCTTCCCACCAGGATTTGCTCCTCGTGTCCTCTGCAGTGAGTGACAGCTCCATCCCAGCGATGGAGCCAGGAGGTGACCAGGCACCAGCCTGAGGGCAGGACCCAAATCTGCCTGAATAAATCCTCCAGCTGGCTCTTACCTGAAGTGACAACTGTCCCCGTGCTGTGACACCTGTCAGGTGTCACAGGTGGGGCCAGCAGGGGCTCAGGACATGCAGAGGTCAAGCAGAGGCTGAGGTGGATCTGGCATTTCCTAGGATACCCATCCCCAATCTGCACCCTCCCTCAGGCTCTGTGAGGCAGAGACCCTGCAAAGCCCACTTCCAGGCTGGGATTAAAAGGTTCCATGATAATTCATCCTGGGAAACTGCATGAAGCCAAGGCACATGGAAAACCCTCCCAGATTTATGGGATTTATTCATCCCTCTCTCCCCAGCCCCAGAGTTATTCCATTAGGAAGGAATCGTGTTTGTCAGGAATAATTTGCTCCTCACAAATTCCCACCTTTTCAAGACACTTTCCTAAATGTATCCCAAAGCTCCCCAAACCCAGCAGTTCCTCGAGCTCCCCCTCACATGGCTTTGGCACCACAGCATTCCCAGGAACACTAATTCCTTGTGGGAACAACTGCAACCTCCCTGTGCTATTCCCTATCATCAAACATAATGATCATTAACGACTCTGTGATTCCAAACTTTGCATCTCATTTCAGGATGTGGCTCCCGATCTTTTAGGACTTCCCTGTATTTTTCTGGGAATGTCTGAGTGGATGATGTTTGCTCTAATGGATACAGATGTGCAGAGACATCAGCACTTCACACACCACTCTTCCAGTCACGACTCATTCCCTACATTCCTGCCTCCTAACAACTCGATGATTTCCTCGTTGTTAAGATCCCTGGATTATGACACTGATTTAGGATGTGTTACACAGGTGATAATAACCAGCAGCTCTGTGCATCGTTAGGGATTGAAATATTCCACAAGAAAAGGGAACACACGATTTCCCAGCAAAGTGTGGAGCAATGATGATGCTAAAATGGGAATTTCAGGCTTGGTTGCCACACAATTTGCTCTGTCCTTGGCAGGTTTAGCTGGGATCATGGCCCACATTGCCCTGGATAAATCCATAGGCAGACACAGCCTCTGCTCCACAGGGAATCTCTGGGCAGTTTGGGATTGGGAGAGAGGCAACTGGGGATGGAGCATGAGGGGTAATGACACTGTCACAACTCACCTGTCATTGATCCCACCTAAACCCATGCCTGCCCACCTGAATTATCCCAGGGGCCATTCCTGAAGGGCCTGAGGGGTTTTCCAAAGGGTGTCTTTGTTTCCTTCTCACATACCCAGACTCTTGTCTGGATCAGAGATCCTTGGAGGAAAAGCTCCCAGCTCTCTGCGAAAAAAGAGGCTGGTGGGTGATTCCCAAGGGATGGTTGTCTTCCTGAGATCCCAAATTGTGGCACTGTCACATATTCCATGATTCCCATGGTTCATCCAAAGGGACCTCATTGGTATAGGGGGTTTGGGTCCTGTTACGAAGTCCCATAATCCAGAGAGACCCCTCAGTGCTGCTCCTGGGTCCCACTGCCAGCCCCGGCCACCAGGAGCTGCCCATTCCCACGATCCGGGGCGTCCCCAGAGCACGGCTCTCCTGGGAAATGGGGAAGGAGCCTCCCGTGCCACTCCTCCACACATCGAGGAGGGGGAAATGGGGATTGCAGAGTGTTTAGGGGATAAATATCCATGTTCTTACGGTGTTTTCCATGATGGATAAGTCCTGAATTACCCAAGGATCCATCCTGCCCCATTCCAACCATGTGTCCTCATCTCAAGCCCTTGTTCCTAAAAAAAATGTTCCCAAATTCATGAGCAGCTCTAATGGAGGAGACCAAATCATGGAATCATGCAATTATTTCGATTGAAAAGGAACCTCAAAGCCCATCCAATGCCACCTCTGCCCCTGGGCAGGGACACCTTCCATTGTCCCAGGTTGCTCCAAGCCCCATCCAGCCTGGCCTTGGACACTTCCAGGGATCCAGGGGCAGCAACAGCTTCTCTGGGCACCCTTTGCCAGGGCCTCCCCACTCTCTCATGGAAAAATATCTCAGAAAATCTGTGTAAAGCTTCTCCTTGCAGGAGGACCCCATCAGGCCCTGGGATCGCTCATTGCTGACATTAATTAGCCTCAGGACATGAGTGATATTCTCCCATTAGGAAGAATTTTACCAGGGAAAAGTGACTTCTGACATATTTCTGGAGTGAATCAATCACTTTAATTAAAGCAGCTAAAGTCTCTGGAAAAAATCCCAAAGGCATTTTCAAGATTAAACCGCTGTGTCCATCCTGGATCCCCAAAAGCTTCATTTTTTCCCCATTCCCCAATTGGAAACTCCTCTTTCCCTTTGCTCCTTGGCCACCCTCACATTTCTGGGATATCAGTGTTTATATCAGTAATTTCCATCGTTTTGTTCCAGTCCCGTGCATCTTTATATTCCCTTTGTTCTGGGAGAGCCAACAGGAGCTCACTTGAGATGCATCCATCTGCTCCGAGTTTGTTTCCATCGCTCTCATCTCCATGGTAACCTGGGAAATCGCTTCCTCTGCGAGTGAAGAGCTGGACAGAAGATCCACGAGCATCACTGGAAGGTTCACCAGACATGGAATCACAGAGCCATTATGGTTGGAAAAGAATTCCAAGATCATCAACCCAACCTTTTACCGAATATCCCCATATCCACTCAACCACACACTGAAGTGCCTCGTCTTCTCCTTTCCCAAACAATTCCAGGGATGGAGATTCCACCCAGCCTGTTCCAGGGCTTAATCTCTCTTTCAGTGAAGAATTTTCCCTGATATCCAACTTGAACCTCCCCCAGGCTGTTTCCCTGAGAAACTGGGAAAATCCTTGTTGCTCCATCAACAATTCTGTGGGACCAAGGCTCCCCTTCAGGAGAGGGGCAGGAGAAGAAATGTTTTCCTGGGATTTGTAGCAGGGTGCCTGAAGCCAGAGTGAGATCTCATCAGAGCAGGACTTTAGTGGGAACTTGCCCCTGGAGGGAACCTGGAAAAGATGGGGAAAGGGCAGAGCATGAGCAACATCCCGAGGATTTCACTCAAGTTACCCATGAGGAGACTTTTTATTTTGGGGATTGAAGAGGAGGAGATGGTGAAAAAAAGAGGATAAAAAAGAAACCCATGGGCTGATCTGCCCAGCCTGGATGAGTCACTTTGCGCAGAGCTTGTCTACAAAACTCCTGCAGCTTCCAGAGGCATCTCCACGGGCTTTGTGAAGGACCTGGGATTCCCAGTGTCCAAAGGGATCAAGCCAACTTCAGCCTGTCACCTTGACATTCCTGGGAGGTGGGACAAGCTGGCCTGACCCGGGCCACCCCCCTGTCCCTGCTTCCAGAGCCCTCCACTGCTGTCCCAGAGGAAGTAGAAGGAGAACAGTGCAGAAGGAATTTCTGGAGCCACAGGGAAAGCATCCCCACAGGGAAAGGATCCCCCTAGGGAAGGGATCCCCCCAGGGAAAGGATCCCCTCAGGGAAAGGATCCACCCAGGGAATGGATCCCCACCTTTCCCATCTCAGACCTCTCCCTCAGCCTCCACCCTCCAGCTGAAGGACATGCCCTGCTCCAGGAGGTACCAGAAGGATGCAAAAAGGCATGGTGGGAAGGGAGGGACACTCTCTGAGCTTCCCTAAACCTCCTGCCCAGCCTTCACAGACCCTCTCCTCCAAAACCACATTCCAGTGCTTCCAAAGGCCGATCCCTGCCTGCTCTGTCCTTGCCTCCCTTTGTCAGCCAGCACAGGGCCCTGCTGCACAGCCAGCCTCCTTTAGAGCCTGGGGACACCAAACTAGGGAGAGGAGTCCCCTTTTCAAGGAGCAGCTTCCCAAAATGTTTCCGTGAAGGAGACACCAGTCCATCAATGATCCTCATGTGTCCTTGACTCCAGCAGGGTTTCCTAATGGCAGGAATTTACCCTCATTTTTCCAATTTCTTTGCCCATTGCTGGGGATGAGAGATCTCCAGCTCCATTTGTGGCCCCCAGTCCAATCCAGGGAATCTGGGTCAGGGCACCTGGATCTGTTCTGTTCCACATTCATTTCTCCCTCGGAGCCTCAATGGAGGCTCCCGTGGAGTCAACACTTCCAGCGCAGTGCAATTAATTCCAATTAAAATGATTGTCTCTGTTTGATCTCATGAATCCCAGCCCCAAAGCTCTGATTTTTTCTCCACTGGGATAACAGAGAGTGAGACATGCTGGGAGACTCCACATTAGAGCTTCCCGTTGTCCCTTTTCCCTTTGCCTGTGGATTGTAGTGCTGGAAAAAAGGATTCTTTTATCTGCCTAAGGACTGATGAACACATCTCTCAATAGTTCTCCACTGAAAGGACTGGAGCTGGAATTCATTTTAAATTGATAAGTGTTGAAAATACACCTAAAGATGAAGACTTGAAAGAGGGAAATGCAGGAACAGGGAGGGAAAATGCCAAAATTTTGAGGCTGTTCCATGGGAATGGGGGTGTTTGCAGGAGAAAAGCAAAGAAACAGCTTGGGGAGCTTTAAGTGTAAAGGTGAGAGTTTGTGGGCAGATGGAAAAGGGAGGGAGAAGATCAGTCTGGGGTGCAGGTGAGAGGCAGGAACAACTGGGAGACAGGAGGGATCTGGCCACGATCCAGCTGGAAAATCCTGCTCAGGACTGGGAACTTTCTGAGCAGAAATGTGGGCAAAGAGAATTCCTGAAGAAGCAGAATTGATAAAGAAATGGAAAAGTTTTCCAGGGGTAATTTCCACAGCCCGGCCTTGCCAGTGTGGGTGTCCAGAGGATTGTGCTGGGGCAGTGGCCAGGCAGAGAATTCCCATCTCAGCCGATCCCAGCTCTCCATGAGCCAGTGTTCCCACACTGGGCAGGGATTGGGGTCCCCCCAGCTGTGGGCACAGCTGGAAAAAGCCCCAGATCCAAGCCCTGGAAGCAGGGGGGTTATGGACACTGGGAGCACAAGGCCCCAGCTCCAACTGCTCCCCAGCTGCCTCCGGACTGGTGCAGGGAGCTCCGGGGATGAGGAAGAGGAACGATTTCCTGGGAAATGGAATAAGGCTCTTGCGAGGGAATCTAAACCCAGCAGGAGGAATTGAGCCATGGGTTGGCAAAGATTGAATTTACTGCGAAATCTGTCACAGATTTTTGTAAACAGGAGCTTCTCCCCAGGAAAAGTCTGGATCTCCCAGCTCCCAAGGGATGTCAGCAAGCCTGTGCTGGTTCCAGTCCTATCCCACCACTGGAATGGCAGTGCTGGCTGCCCTCCTGCCTCCAGGAACTTCGAGAGGAACATCTCCCACTTCACCAGGGAACCAGAACACTTCTGCTTTAAGGGTCCAGAACTCATTTCTCATTTAATTCCCATCTCCATGATTCCACTAAGTGAAATGGAAATGAATTTTCTTTTCATTCCCCACACTGGAAAAAAAATTGGATCAAGCAGACTATTCTGTTTTGATAAAAGAAAAAGTTGAATTCCAATTTTAGGGGGTTTTAAATTTTTTTTTGAGAGAATTGAAAAGAAAATAAATGATGCAAAAAAGGATTTTTGAAAAAGAAACCCAAATATTCCCTTCTGAAATGACAAAAATGTTTTGCTTTTCTTCAGTTTTAATTCACATGAAGAATCAGATTATCCAACTAATGGGCTTGGCCTAAGAATGAGTTTTAAGTTGCATGAGGAAAGAGGAATGATGGATCCGGGAGCTGAAGCACCTGCCTTGGGAAAACACACTTGGAAAGCTTTGCTTTGTCAACTGTGCAAAATGACTTGGAGGGGTTGGGTGATGGCTCTTAATAGAAACACATCTGGGGGATAATATCCAATGTGGAAAAGCTATTAAGGGATAACATGGAAATAGATCAAATAGATATAAACCAGCCCTGAGTGGAGCAAGGCTGGAAATTAGAAGTTTTCTAACAATCCACAGAGTGAAATTCTCCTGTGCTGTCCCAAATCCATTTGTCTCTATGGAGATGAGGAGAAGCAGATAGGAAGGAGGGCCCATAAATTATCTGAAGATGGAGCTGTTGATGAAATGAGTTGTTTGATAGAGTGGGAATAATTCCGGGGCTGGAAGGAAAAGGCCTTGGCCAGGTGATTTATTGCTATTTCAGGATGCAGATTTGCTCATTGCATTCCAAGTGCATTTCCCTGTGTTGTATTTGTGGCACATTAATCCTAAATTCTGGGTTTCTGCTGGACACTTGTGGTTTAGGACACTTCGGTCACCCCTTGGTTCACAATTTAACTTCTGTTTAGGCCCTGCTTAGGCTCTGTTTGGGGCCTCTTTAGGCTGTGTTTAGGCCCTGTTCAGGCTCTGTTTAGGCTTTGTTTAAGCTCTGTTTAGGCCATGTTTAGGCCCTGTTTAGGTCCTGTTCAGGCCTTGTTTTACCCTTTTTGTGGCCACAAAGCCCAGCTCTGAGCAGGGCACAGCTGTGCTGGGGAAGTGTTTGGGGTGAGAGATGCTGGTGCCAGGTTTGCTCACCTGGGACTGCAGAGATCCTCAGCTTTGGGGTTGGAGTTTCGCTGGCAGAGGCCAGGACTGTTGGGATTTTTGTTGTAATTCCATAGCGTGAAATGATCCATTTCTTAAAGTCACTTCTGAGGAATTATCTAAAGGAATTCCCTGCTCTTGCAGGAATCCACGAGGCTGTTGATGTCATGGAAAGCTGTGAAGTTATCAGAAGTGGGTTTACTCTTTGTGCAGGGCATTGCTGGGCTCTGCCTTGGGAAGAGAACTTCTACTGCCCCCTGTATCCAGAACCAGGAGCATTATAAGGAATCAGTTCTTGGATTCAGGTCTGGATCTGAGGTTTAAAGCCCCTCTGCATTAGGCCATGGCCATGGAGCCCATGCAGGGTCTGGTTGTGGGTGGCTTTGTGGGGTGTGCTCGCGGCTGGGGGGGTCTTTGTCACTCGTGAGGGGAGACAGGTCACCCACACACCCAAAAGGGACGTGGGTCTGCAACACCCTCTCAAAACTAAAATATGAACCCAAAAATGTGATAGGAGCGGTCTGACCTGCAACAATTCCTCACTGTGAGTGACTTTTGAAGACAATCTGGTGGAAGGCCCTGCCTGGGATCCATCCTTGTCTGGCTTGAGAGCACAAAGCTGACTCCCAGACCCTGGCAGTGCCTCTCTGAGGTGACCTCAGGAGCAGCTAAATGCAAACTCTAACCAAACCTGTGGTGATTCTGCTTCCATTCCTGCAGTCTGGATTATCCCCAGGAGCGACCTGGAGAGGGAGAGAAAGGCAGAATGTTCTCCCTGCTCAGAGCAGCTCAATTTCCTCCTGAGTTCCCAGAATCATAGAATCATCAAGGCTGGAAAACACTTCCAAGATCATCAATCAGCCTTGGACCAAATCTCACCATTTCCACTAAACCATGTCCCCAAATGGCACATTTTTAAACGCTTCCAGGGATGGTGACTCCACAGTGCCCATGGCAGTGCCAATGCCTGACCACTCTTTCTATGAAGAATTTTTTCCCAAACTTCCCCTGGTGCAGGATTCCCATCCAGACAGTCTTGGCTCCATCCTGAAGTCTTCCCATGAAGCTGGGTTTGGATTCTCCAGGTGGGATTCCCTGGTTGCTGTGCTCATGTATCTCAAACTCTTGTCTAAAGCCCTAAAGCACCACCTAATCCAGGAGCAGTGGATCAAAGGAGGTGGAGCTGTTATCCATGGATTTCCTAGCCCTGCTCCAGCACCTGTGGAGCTGCTCACATTTTCCTTCCCCACACTGGGGGTGAGGGAAGGTTGAGGACATGAAGGCTCAGAGGGTCCCTCCCCTTCATGCTCTGAGCTGTTCCACCATATCTTGGCTAATCCAGAGCCCTCCAGATCCCTCTCGTGTGATCCAATATGGATCATCCACTCCCTGCTTACAAGAAACATTTTTTGGAGTGTAGCAAAGCAATCAAAACCCACCCCTGGCTCTCAGATTTCCACTGCTCCCATTTTCCAGTGGGAATCCACTCATTTCGCAGCCTATCTCAGTAATGAGCTGAGCAAATTTATAGGGAAGAAAAGTTCCCAGGTTTCTAAATTATTCTTGGAATGATATATTGTAAACCTGCCCCACCAAACCACTGGCTGAGTTGTTTTACATTTATGGCAAAGATGATTTAGACCTCAAGTGGGAAATAAAATCTGGAGACGTTAAGTTTATTATAGAAAAATCCATTAAGAAGCCATTTTTCAGGAGGAACAGTGGGGAAAGAGAACATGGAGCAGGGATGGTTGTTCCAAGTGTTTTGGAATACTTGTTAACATTCCCAGTTTAGCCTGTCAAATATCTGAGGAGCTGCAATGCTGTCCCCTGAAGCTGAACTTGCTCTGGAAGTCCATTAGATGTCTGTCATTCCCAGAGGCTGCCAAGATTTATCTGGGAATTGGTTGTATGTGTGGTTTGGAGTCTTTGCCAGAATCAATAATTCCAGGGTGGTCAAACAGCTCTGACAGGATGCAGTGGGCAGGAACCACGTTGATTATTTGAGCAGCTACAAAAGAAGTCTCTTCCCATTAAAAAAACATGACAAAAAGAGAAAAGCACCAGATAAATTCAACTGCAAATGGGGATTTTTATTAGGAAAATTGAAACCATTTTTTTGGGCTGTCTATCCTGAAATGCCACTGTTGGAATGAGCTTCAGGCTGTCACCTCATGGTCCTGGAGGCATCAACCTCCCACGTGGGGAGGAGCAAGAGCCCCTCCCGGCATTCCAGGGGTTTCCAGGCACAGGGCAGGACAGGCAGGAGCAGCTCCAGCTCTGGGATCAGCATTCCCGCAGTGTTTGAGCAGGGAGCTCCACCAGGATCACGTTTCCATGGAGCATCGGCTCGTTCCATGCACACAAAAATGGGTTTAGAAAAACCCCGAGTTCCCTTCAACACTGCTTTGAAACAGATTTTTTAATCCTTTTCTACATCATCCCATCATCCCAAACTGCCGTGGTTTTCCTTTTCCCAGCTCTCCCAACCCTTCCCTTTGTCCACCTGCTGAGCCCAGAGCCATTTTCTCCTCGTTGTGGATCCTTTTTGCAGAGGACATAAAACACTCAGCTCTCATTTCTCTGTTCAATACTCAGCCCTCTTACTCTTCCTTCTTGTGGTTGTTTTGGGTTTTTTTTCCCAGTAAAGGAAAAATCCAAGTGGAGAGGGGCTGCTGTTCCTTCCTGGATCTGGAAAACAAACCAGGAGCCAGCAGCTCCCGGGTCCCACGTCGTGGTTGCCTTCAAAGCAGATTTTTGCAAGTGCTTCCACTGCGGATTAAAGTCACTCCGGAGCTTCAGGGACAGCACTCAAGGGTGGTTTACTCCATCAATTAACTCCACTTCCCTGCGACAGCGGCAGCAAATGGAAAAATGGAAACTGTTTGTTTGGGCGCTGTAAAGCCCAGCCTGGGGTTTCTCGGAAGGGTTCATTACTTGATGGGTGATAATTGATATCACTGAGCACTTCAAACATCTCTGGCCGTGCCCATCCAGCCGTGGGAAGCAGCGATTCCGCCGTTGCTGCGGCAACAGGAATGTTCCTGGAATGTGGGAGGTGGGAGCTCGGCTGTGCCTCAGTTCTGCGGCCGTGGCTCAACCTCCCCTGGCTGTGCGAGCGCCCCAAACTGAGTCAGAGACACCAAAAACCTCGAGTTCAACTCTCCGCCAAGACTCGGAGCGTTCCAATGCCCCAGGAGAGCACTTCTCTCCCTCATCCTGCTCCTGGTTGGGAGATTTACATCCTCAGGGCTGTCCCATGACCTTTCCAGAGTCCCTCGCTGCTGTGCCTGGGGAGAGGCTGCTCTCCCAGCCGGCACTCCAAGGGTTCTGTGGGAATTCTGGGCTGCAGTGATGTCTGCAAAGACCATTGCTGTTCGTCTACATCCTTTCTTCCTAATTCATGGCAACAGCTCTGGTACAGCTGGAAATGTTGGCAATTGCCTTTCACCCTGTCCCCTCAGCTGCCTGCACTCCTGGATCTGGGCTCTGGGACTGGAGTGTCCCTCTCCTCTGAGCTTCCAGGCAGCTCTGCTGAAGAGTGGAACCAGGTTTTAAGACAGAAATCCCCTTCTGCTCATACAAAAAGGGCCTTTGGTGTCATTCTCCAGCCCCTGCCTCTCTCAGACACTGCCCTCTCTCACTCCCTCCACATTTGTCCCAAATTCCAAATCAAAACTGCCTCAGTCCCTTGCCTTGCCTTGCCTTGCCTTGCCTTGCCTTCCGTATCCATCTGGGAAGTTGTGCCAGACCTTCATTATCCAACTGTTTGGAGACTTCTTCCAATTTCCAACCTGAATTTATCTCTTCATAGTCCCCTGTCCTTGTGATAATATTGCTTTTAGCTTAAATGCCTCTTTCCCTCCTTGGAGATTTCTCCTGTGGATTTATAGGGAGCAATATCCCTCCAAGCCTGCCTGGATTTTTAAAAAAAGCTACTCCAAACTCAACATTCCTCATCCATAACCCATTCTTTCCTCATTGCTCATTATTCAAGGAACACCTGCTGGAATTTCAGCCCTTCTTGGACATGATGGATTGAAAAATCCCAGGGAGGGGCAGATGGAGACAGAGGCTGTCCCTGCTCTGCTGGAAATTCTCTCCTGTTTCATTTTGGGGCTCATTGAAATGTTGGTTCCTTGTAGGAAATCTTTATGCTTTGATCAGCCATTTCAAGATCCATTTCCTCAGTTTTCCTGGACAATGAGCACTGGGAAGATCAGTTTGTAGGGATCCCCCTGAAGCAGGGAATGCACTGTGCCAGCCCCATGGGGTTCTGTGGTCTTCTCAAAGTCCTCCCACACCTTCCAGGGTGACACTGGGGGGAAATGGGATCATGGAGTCTCTCCCTGCTCAGAGCACCTGGGAAAGTGCAGCAGAATCACGACAGTTTTCCAGCACATTCCCTTGTGATTTCCTCCCCTCCCTCCCCTCCTGCTGCTCTGGATCTGTCCCTGGCTCAGTGGATGTCGGGATGCAGGGAAGGGGTGCTCAGTGTACCTCCCTCGGACTGCCAGGCCTGTTCAGATGGGAAAATGCCCAATGGGAAAATCATCATTCCTTTGGATACCTGATGGGTCACTGCAGCCTGAGCTGCCCCCTAGCAGGGGATCACAGAATCCTGGAATATCCTGAGCTGGAAGGGACCCACCAGGATCACCCAGCCCAGCTCCTGGCCCTGCCCAGACCCCCCAACAACCCCACCCTGTCCATCCCTGGCAGCGCTGTCCAAAGGCTCCTGGAGCTCTGGCAGCCTCGGGGCCGTGCCCATTCCCTGGGGAGCCTGGGCAGTGCCAGCACCCTCTGGGGGAGGAACCTTTCCCCAAAATCCAGCCTGAGCCTGCCCTGGCCCAGCTCCAGCCGTTCCCTGGGTGCTGTCCCTGTCCCAGAGACTGGAATGACGTTTTCCAGTTGCAAGTCTTGACCCTGAGGCCCACGGGTCCAGCTCTTGCAGGGAGAGAGGATTTTCCATGAGGAATAGCACACCTGGCTCATACCTGCCATGGCCTCCTCACTTATTCTTCCTTTGCTTTTTCACTGGAGTTTTGTCTTCACTGAGCTCATCGCTCCCCATTTATGTTTCTGAATTTTCTCTTACTCATTTTGCAACATTAATCTTTATTTAGGGAGGTCAGATTTGAATCCCAGCCCTGCTCTCTGAGCTCCTTCCAGCTCAGGCTGGAGTTTTTAAGCACATCTCCAGCCCATCATGTGTGCCATTAATAAACACCCTGAGCAGATGCCGACCCTGCAGGGCTCCCCTGGACTGACAGAGCCGTGTTCCTGCCTCTGTTTGTCTCCTGCACCCAGAGCTTCCCTGGTTTTGTTTATTCTCATTGTTAGGGCATGTTCCCCTCTGGCCTCTGTGTTTATGGGCAGGTTTTATTGAGTGTTCTGCCCGAGCAGGGACAGCACAGCCCTGCCAGAGCCTGCAGCAGGCAGCTGAATAAATCACAGGGCTGGGCAACAATCTAAGTCCTCTGAGCTGGATTGAGAGGAGCCACGGGCACAGCAATGGAGAAGGAGCAGCTGCTGAGCTGTCTTGTCTGTCTCAGGGGCTGGCTGGTGGCACTGGGATTGTCACCAGCTTTGTGGGGGAATGTGCAGGTGTGTCTGAGGGTCTGTCCCACAGAAATGGCACCACAAAGGAGGATTTTGGTTTTCCCAGCAGCTCCTGTGTGGAGATCTGTGCTGCACACGGTGCCAGCGTGGCTGTGGGGTGAGTGAAGCTCAGGGATTCCTAAAACAGTGCCAGTGAGAAGGGTCCTAAAAGCTCATCCCAATCCACCTCCTGCCATGGGCAGGGACACCTTCCACTACCCCAGGCTAATCCAAGCCCCATCCAGCCTGGTCTGGGACAATTCCAGGGATCCAGGGGCAGCCACAACTTCTCTGGGCACCTTGTGCCAGGGCCTCCCCACCCCTCATCTAAATCTCTTTTAACTTAAAACCATTCCCATTTGTCCTATCACTCTCTGACCATGGAAAAATTGCTCTTCCTCATTTTTATGAGCCCTCATTAAGTACTGGAAGGCCATAAGATCATAATTCCCAATGGTTTGGATTGTTAAGGACCTTAAAGCTTGTCTGGTTCCAACCCTGCCATGGGCAGGGACATCTTCCCTTGTCCAGCTCAAAGCCCCATCCAACCTGGCCACCCGGAGGTGTCCCTGGAGCCTTCCTATCTCCAGGCTGAACAATCCCAGCCCTGTCAGCCCAGCTGATGTGCTCCCATCTCCATAAAACTGGTCCAGTCTGGTCCAATGGTCCTCCAAAAATCAGGAGCAGGAGGAAACAAAAGGGCTGGAGCAATGTAGGGGACTTTTCTGAGCAGGAGCAGCTCAGGATCTGTGCCTTCCATAGGAAATCAGGACCCTCTTGGAGTTCCCCCTGCCCTCAGCAAGAGAATCCCCCAGATCCCTCAAAAATCTCCCAGTTCTGATGCTTCCTGGCCCCTGGAGACCACTCTGCAGGCACCAGACAGGGATCTGATAACGGGGGCATGTTTGAATGGCCCAGCAGTGGAGGTGAATTTGCCCCTCCAAAGGCTCCAGTTCTCCTTGAGACAGGAGCACTGGGGCTGCTCCCAGTGAGAACAGGCTCCTGGCAGGTGTACTGGAGTGCCAGCAGCACCTGGGATTCCCAACAGGAACAAAAGTGGAGGGACTGGGCACAGCAGCCCCACAGAAGCTGCAGGACAAGCCTTGCCCTGTCCCCAAACCTCCGGGCTCCTGCCCTGGCTCCAGCCCTCGAGGAGGTTCCTCAGCTCCCTGTGGGGAGGGAGAGAGAATGAGGGGGGAATGGCTTCCTCTTCCCTGCTGGCAGAGCTCTGCCCCCAGCATGGTCTGTCCCACTGTTGATGGTGACACGAGGAGGGGCCCTCGGTGGGGACAGCCCTGGGGAAGGGGCTGGATTATCCCATGGTGGTGGCTGTGGGGAGGGGGCAGAAGGAGGGGAAGGCCGTTCTTGGCTGGGGTTCCCGCCCAGATTCAGAGCAGCGAACAGCAGTGTTTGAATTCCAGCTCTCTCCAGGGAAGGTGCCAGCTGTGTCCATGGACACAGGCTGGAAATCCTGGAAGAGCTGCTGCAGGTGATGCCTGTGCAGAGCAGCTCTCAGCAGCGAGCAGAGAGCTCCTGTCAGTGCTCTCCTGCACTGGCAGCAGGAGGAGAAAGGATGATGTGCAACCACTACAAATGGGAGCTGGAAACTCTCCAGAGTCTCCCTCTGTCCAGGGAAAAAGGGCCAAAACAACAGGCTCTGTGTGAAATCCAGAGCAAGGCTTCAGCATATACAAGCCATGGCAGCAGTGACAGCAGCAAGGCTTTGTCCCAAACACTTGCCCGCCTCTCCCGCCCCTTTCCACCACGTCCCTCCCCTTTCCAGTGCTCCAAATGCCCAATTATCCCTCTGCTGTGCATGGGTCAGGCTGAGAATGAGACCCAGACATGAAAGAAACTCCCTGAATCAGTGAGGTTGACTTGCAACCAGCCCTGCTGCCTTTTGGGGGGCAGTAACCCTGTGTGGGACTGGAAGGAGAGTTTGGGGCAGCCAGGGCCTGAATGGGGTTTAAGGCAGGGTTTAATTCACAGCAAAACATTACCTGCCCAGTTTGGCCCCTGAACTCACTCTGTGGTCAGCAGAGCTCAGCCCTGGCAGCTCCAGCCTGCAGAAGAGCCCCCCCCGACTCACTCAGAGCCACCCTGCAGCCCCAGCTCTAAAACTGCCCAGCAAAGGCCCCTGCACCCCCTTAATCCAATGTATGGATTGTGGAATCACACAATCAATTAGGCTGGAAAAGGCCTCGAAGATCATCTCCTCTAAGCCCATCATGGCCTAGATTCAATCTTTAATTTCTGTGTGACCCAGCCCTGTCACCAAATCTCTGCAGGCCCAAATAATCAGGCTGTAAGCCCAGGTTTGTGCTGGATCTGGAGCACGACTGCAGTGAAACTCAGCCCTAACTGGGCTTCCATCTCTCTTTGAGCCTGGTTTTGAAGTGTTGAGTTTAATTTTGGGATGTTGAGCCCACAGCTACCCTCCATATGATCACCAAACATGGTTTGTCTTTAACCCTGAAGTCCAGGAAAATCCACTCCACTGCTAAATCCCCAGACTTAGCCAAGCCATGAACCTGTTATGTTTTTTGTTTTTTTCTGGGGTCTCAACAGCAACACTGCACTGAGCTGAACACTCCAAATTGAGGATGGATCAGAAAATCTGGTATTCCCTCTTCAGAAGTTCGGCCTGGCTCAGGTTTCTCTCTCCATCATTCAAACAACCAAAATTTCAACATCTCACCATAAAATCTCAGTGCCTGATGTGAACAAACCTGGTCTAGGGGGAGGTTTCCTTGTCTGTGGTGGGGTGTGGAATGAGAGGAACTTTCTGGTACCTTCCAACCCAAACCATTCTATGATTCTGTGGCCCTGTGAATGGTCTGGAGCCCAATCCCTTCATGCCTCGGAGCTGGGGCTGGGATTGATCTGTGGTGTGACAGTGGTGTCACATAGATCAGTGCCAGTGGCTGCAGGCTGGGGGTTTTGCTGTGTCAGTAATACTTCATCCCCTTTTCATTCATTAAATGTCCTTGTCATCTGTCTCTATTAGAGGCTGCCACCGCTGCTGTTTGCTCTGCCCCGTGTCAGGATGCTGTAAATTTATACAATAACCACGAGCAAATCCCATTTGTCTTCTCTGGGATTTAGGAAATGCGCTCGAGGAGAGAAGCTGCTCTGCTCTACGTGTGCCCCACTCACAGTGGGGCAGTTCCACCCCTGATCTCCCCTGCACAGCTCCCACCCCATCTCTGCACTTCCCAGGCTTCTCCCAGTGCTTGTCCCAGTCCTTCAGCCTCACCCCTCAATTCCAGACCCTCCTGCCACGCTCCCCCCCCCTTCTTGCCTTAGCTCTTGTTTGCCACCCTCCCGCCCCTGCCAAGACACTGTGGGGCACCTGGTACCCAGTTATTTTTCCTTTTCTCTGGGGCAGAGAGGACCTTGTCCCTGCCATGCTCTGGCAGCCCTTCAGCTCCTGCCTCACCCCTGGCATTCCCTATTATTTAGGAGAACATTTCCATCCCTGCAGGTCTGGGCCTTGCCCAGCTGGGTCCATCCTGGGGCCTCTGGAATTGGCTCCTTTGGTCACAGGAGAGGTTTCTGGCAGATTGTCACAGCAGCCACCCCTGTGACCTCCCTGCTCCCAAACCCCAAAACACAAATTAAAATCCCACTGGATAAAAGGGTCCTGTTATTAACAATAATTGCTGTATCTGCACTCTTTTCTTTATAAATGTTGCAGTTTTAACATAAAGAAAAGCCTCAGAGATTAAACCCAGCCAGCTCAAGCTTTAAAACTGGTTTTTAACACATTCAATCCTTCAAGGTCTCCTTTTAATCCAGCCTCCACCTCCTCCTGTGCAGGTACCCTGGGCACCTCCCAGGTGATGTGGACTTGGACAACAAAGCCTGGGACTGTTTGAAAAATAAACTGAAGTCAGAAAAAGGAAAAACAAAGCTTCAAGATCCAACTAATCTTTCATATAAATGGGAGCCCCTCCACAGAAGTGGGTAAGGGTGGTGACAGGGAATGCAGGTGATCCACTGGGATAAATCCCGTTACTTTTAAGGAATTAGTAGGCAAATATGACTCGTTTTGGCTGGAGAGAAAAAGAAGGCAGCTGTGCAGGGAAACGGGGGTGACAAAGGCACAGAGATGGAAGGAAGTCCCCAGACTGCTCCTTTCTCTCCATCCCTGTCTGGGAATGCCGCTGGCAGGGAGGTGGAGCAGTTCCTGCAGGTGGGGTGGAGCAACGCTGCCCAGATGTGCAGGAGGGCACAGCTGGGTCCTTTTTAGATCTTCTTTTATCTCCTCTACCTTCACAGCTGGGTGCAGAGAACTGATCTCGGGAAGGATGGAGTAAATGATCCTAATGGTGATCCTGCTGACAGTGGCCAGGGATGACTCTGCTGTGACAGAACAGCTTTGGTGGCTCTTTGGTTCTTCTCACCTCCCTTTCTTTAAGAAGACTGATTTAGGAAATGCTCCAGGAAACCTATGGAGTGCTGCAGGTTTGGGAAAGAGTGGCTTGAGAGCTGCTCAGCAGAAAGGGACCTGGGGGTGCTGGTGACAGTGGCTGGACATGAGCCCAGGTGTGCCCAGGTGGGCAGGAAGGCCAAGGGCACCTGGGCTGTGCCAGCCCTGGGGTGGCAGCAGGAGCAGGGCAGTGCCTGTCCCCTGTGCTGGCACTGCTGGGGCACCTCCAGCCCTGGGGGCAGCTCTGGGACCCTCCTGACAGGAGAGACCTGGAGGGGCTGGAGCGTGTCCAGGGCAGGGAACGGAGCTGGGAAGGGAATGGAGCCCCAGGAGCAGCTGAGGGAGCTGGGAAAGGGGCTCAGCCTGGAGCAAAGGAGGCTCAGGGGGGACCTTGTGGCTCTGCACAAGTCCCTGACAGGAGGGGGCAGCCGGGGGGGTCGGGCTCTGCTGCCAGGGAACAGGGACAGGAGGAGAGGGAACGGCCTCAGGCTGGGCCAGGGGAGGGTCAGAGTGGATATTAGAAAAAAATATTTCCCTGATAGAGTGGTCAGGCATTGAAATGAGTTGTCCAGGGAGGTTCTGAGGTCATCATCTCTGGAAGTGTTCAAGAATGGATGTGGCCTTTGGGGGCGTGGGCTAGAGAGGATTTTGGTGGTACTGAGCTGATTGGAGGGGGACAAGGTGATCTTGAAGGCTTCTCCAGGCTGGATAATTCTGGGATTCCATGGGATTCAGTGGGGCCATCACTTCTGCTCTACCCCTCAGTACAGAGCAAATGCTTTATCAGGGCACAGCAGCCAAATCCTGTGTGTCCCCAGGCCTTGTTCTGGGTGTGTGACCGTGTCTGATGGCAGAGTACCAACCAGCTCAGTTCCCCCAGAGCTCCCAGTGCTGGGATGTGGAGCTAAACCCTCAGAGCTGGGAGCTGTGGGTGTGGGGAGCCCAGCTAACTGTGATTTCCATGACCACAGCAACAGAAAATCCCATCCTAGTGCAGCTGCCAGGATCCCCCAGCTCTCCAGCAGGGCAGGGCAGAGGCTCAGAGGTGCTTATGCTTCCCAGCTCTAATTCCTGCCTGCTCATCTCTTGTTGGATAAATGCCTGAAGCCAAAGGACTCATGCTCCAGTGCCAGTTTCTGTTGCTCCCTGAACCCTTAATGGCCTCTTAAGTGGTTTATGGGCACCTGCAGGGCTCTTGACAGGAGCTGCTGCGAGCAGGGCACAGAGTTCTGGCACCTTTGCTGCTCTGCTGCCCACTCAGATGTGACTCCTTAATTCCTGACACAAATGGGCCCCACAGGGAGGCTTTTCCTGGATTAAATGTTGGCTCATTCCACCTGAGCTCCAGGATCAGGAGTGTGCTCAGGCAGGGAGGGCTGGAGGCGGCGCAGGGGGCTGGGATGTGACACTGGGGTGAGTCAGGCACGGGGAAGAGCAGATGGAGCAACAGCTCCGGATGTGAAATGCCTCTGATTTGGCTCCACTGGATTTTAGGAGATAGAAAATAATTTCCAGACAATTACAGAAAGAATTTGCATCTTCTGAGCCTCAGGCTGGGAGAGATCAGAGAATCATAAAATCTCCTCAGTGGGAAGGGACCCACAGGGATCCTCCAGCCCAGCTCCTGGCCCTGCCCAGACCCCCCAACAACCCCACCCTGTCCATCCCTGGCAGCGCTGTCCAAAGGCTCCTGGAGCTCTGGCAGCCTCGGGGCCGTGCCCATTCCCTGGGGAGCCTGGGCAGTGCCAGCACCCTCTGGGGGAGGAACCTTTCCCCAAAATCCAGCCTGAGCCTGCCCTGGCCCAGCTCCAGCCGTTCCCTGGGTGCTGTCCCTGTCCCAGGAGCAGAGATTGGAGCTGCCCTCGGGAGGAGTTGCAAACCCCAACTGAAGGATGGGCTGTGACCTCCCTGTCCCAAAAAAATGCAGATCATGGAACTTTCCAATGGTTTGTGTTGGAAGAGACCTTAAAGATCCTCAAATGCAGAACTGAGGTTTGTGGGGGCCATGTGTTGCAGGAGCTGGGCACAGTCAGAAATTCTCCTTCACGTTCCAGCTCTCCAGACTCTCATTCAGTCCAGCCTCTGTTTTTCCTGCCATCTTTCCCATCCTCTTCTCCATTTGGTCCAGAACAAGGTGTGGAGCTTCACATTTTGCTCACAGATGGCAGAACATCCATAAGATCTGATTGGAAAGGCTTTTCCATGGATGCTGGTAGAAGCTGGTGCCACAGCCAGGCTGCTGTCCCCTCCAGCAGCATTCCAACAGCACCTGGAGCCTTCACACAGAAGAGCAGGAAAAGGAGACCTCAGTGCAAATCCCTGTCTCCTTTTCCCCGTTCCCCTTGTTCGGTTTGCAAAGATCCAGTTTAAGGAAGTGAATGGAGCAATTCCTGTTGTTAAAACAACTGGCAGAGAGGGAATCTCCCCCTGCAAGTGTTCCCATTGCCATGCGGAGATTGGGAGCTGCTACAGAGCTGGAATTCCAGCAAATCTCCTCTCAGGCAGCCAGGGAATGTCCAGCCTGTCCCCAGGAGCACTCCATGATCTGCTCCATGACCTGCTCATTGATCCCAGGCTGTCTGCTCCCTCACACTGACTTTCATCTCCCTGAACGTTTGGCTTCTCCCATGTCCAGCCCTGCCAGTATCGATGACACCTCAGTGACAAAATCAAATAGAAATTATTAATTTCAAGCTCTGCTGGTAGAAGGAAAAGAAAATCAATGCTTGGCAAATGGAATAAGGAGAAACTGGAAGAACAGCTCAGCTCTCTGCTGGCTTCAGTAGCTTGCCTGTGACAAGTGACAAAGGTAGGCGACTGGAAATAAAGGGCAGGAGAGTGTTGCTGGTTCACACATTGAATTTTAAAGGTGGACTTTTGCATTTTAATGGAAAATAATTCACCTGTTTGCTTAAACAGCTGTTGCCATGTACTGGTTTGAAAGGAAACCAGTGGGAGATCCCAAGTCAGAAAGATAATTTAATAGGAAAATAAAAATAAATGCAATAGTACAGAAACACTGACAGAGTCAGGATACAGCCTGACACCCTGTTGGTCAGGCTGTTGGTAAATGTTGACTGCAGTCCTCTGGGAGTGACAGGTGTGGTTCTGTTGAAGCAGTGATCCTCTAGAAGAGTCTGATCTTCCTCTGAAGCTCCAGTGGATAAGGCTCTTTGTGGTGTTCCAAAACTCAGATTATATCCAGGTAGGAATGCTTGGCTCCCCCTCTGGGCAGAGCATCTCACGGTGGATGGTGGAATTTTATGTCACACAGTGTCAGTCGATGGCCCATTAGCAGAAGCTGTCCCTGGAGGGAGTTACCAGGGATGGGTCATGGAAGAGACAGAGAACACTGCCCCACCTGGCTCTCCAGCTGACAGAACACATCCCTTTGGTACATCTTGCATGGCAGCCTGGGTCATGCCACTCACCACAGACTGGGACAGCTGCTGCTGCTCCAGCACCACGTCCCTGGGTTTGTTTGGAGCCTGCTGTGGGAGCCCTGCAGGAGCAGATGGGAGGGACCAGGAGGGCTTTTCCTGGTGTTCTCCCTTGGGTGGGCACTCCAGAGACCCCCAGGACTGATCCCCAGGGGAACCCAGCAGCTGCAGCCACACGTGGGAAGGTCCCAGCAAAGCCAAGAGGAGAAGAGAAAGCGCCTGGAATATAAAGGCGTTCTCCAGTAAAAGCCAGGATTTGGTTGTGCTTTGGAATATTTGGTTCTGGGCAGGGCCAGGGGTTGGACTGGATGATCCTCATGAGCCCTTTCCAACCCAGGATGTTCTGTGATCCTGGGATTTGAAGCAACTCATGCACTTTGCAAATACTGATATTCCAAGAGGCTGCTGGGAGTTGGACACAGATCCAGAGCCAAATTTCAAGGGCATGGCTCCTGTCTGGAAACCCAAAACAGAGACAGATGCTCAAAAGGGCCTTGGCCTTGTGGCTGTTGTTGTAACTGGATTTTAAAAGGCTCTGGGTCCAGGGCTACACAAATGTGACCAAGGGCTGGAAAAACTCACCCTGAAAGAGGCCGGAGAGGATTAGAAACGACTCCTCAGGTGAGCAGAAGAATAACAAAAAGTGTTTTAACTGTCTGTAAAACAGGCAGGTACAGATAAATCCTCTCTTGCTCCTGACACAGGCAGCAGCAGATTTTTCAATTAAACTGAGAGGTGGCAAATCCAGAATTGATGAAATGACATTTTCTTCTGCACAGTGAGACAGAACTCAGCCTCACCAATGAGACAGATCCAAAACAGACACCTGCTCCCAAAATGGCTCTTCCAGGCTTCTCTGGGACACAGGGAGGGGAAAAGGGGCCTTTCAAGGAGCAAATCCTGCCCAAATCCAAATATCCATTTGTGGGATGGGTAACTCCCTCTTATGCTCTGCTGATGAAATCCCCACTGATATTAAGACTAACAATGAGCCAGCCCAGACAAAACTGGGCTTAGTCAGGTGAGTTGTTTCCTTGGAGTATTAAACTGTAGAACTCGTTTCCACAAAAGGTTATGGAAAGCAAAAGATAAACTGCATTCAAACCCTGGAATAAATAAGAAAAAAATCAGAATAGCCCCAGTTATCACAGCTGGTGTTAAGAGCATTTTGGACTAGGTATAAAACTGCTTGCTCCAAGGCTTAAATCCATTTGAAACTCTCAGGATTAGGATTAAGATCTTCACATGGGCCATTTTATTTCCTATCTACCTGCTGGAGATCACAGGTTGGCTGCTCAACTGGATGGACATGAAGCTGCTTTAGACTGTCAATATTTGCAGCTGCATAAAGTCTCCCAAGACTTCTTGAAAATCTGGCAGCTTGTGCTGAATCAGAAGCAGTGGGAAATCAGAATTTTCATGGAATAGTCCTGTTTAGAATGGAATACAGCAGAATGGGGCAGAGCAGAACTAAAAAATCCAAATAGACGTGCAAAGATTTTAAAAAGCAAGTAAAAATTGTTTTGAATACAAGCTCTGAGTGCAGGACATGGCAAACCTCAGGCACAGAGGTCATTGATGTTCTTGGTGTCACAGTTGGGTTTTTTTGGGGAAAACAGCAGAGTTTCTGTGGGATCAAATTATGGGCTGGACTGTGTAACCTGTCTGCAGCTGGGAGCCCTCTGGATGAGTTATAATCCTCCTAAAGCATGGCCCAGGCATGTGGAATCTTGTTCCTAAATGGCAGAAATTCCACATTTGATCAGAAAAGGACATAAAGATCCACATGCCCAGGGCATAAATAAAGGAGCTGTGGCAGGCACTGCTTTGGGATGATTGGATACAGGGCTTGGAGGCTGGAAAACCACAGGGAGGGCACTGGGGGGAGTCCAAACCCCTGCTCACAGAAAATCCAACTGCTCCAACAAAAAACTTGCTTAGAAAAGTCCAGATGTGTATCCAGCCTCAGCCTGATCCCTGGGGATAGAGGGAATTGGACACAGATCCAAAGATGGTGGAATAACCCCAAAGGCTGAAGGCTGGCCAAGGTTTGTAACTGAGAAATGTCTGGTGTCGTGGAAGGTTCAGGGGCCATCTGTTCTCCCTGGCTGGGCCCAACCTTGTTCTGCAGCAGGAACTGAGCTGATGATGGATCATGTGGCAGTGGAAGCAACAGAAATCCATGGTCATGAGTAGGAATATGTGGCATGGAGTTGTTGTAAGTCCATGTCTGGAAAAGCAGCAAAACTGGGCTTGCCAGCCTGGGGAAGAACTCTGGAAACACCAGGATGTCTTTGAGGGAAAAGCTGGAAGAACTGAGCACTTCTTGTGTTTCAGAGAACTGGTTTAACAGCAGGAGTGGCCTTAGCTGATGAAAAGGAATTTTGGGGAATGAATGTGCAACAGAGACCCAGCAATGAAGGCTTGGACACGTCCTGAACTTGAGAACTGTGCAACTTCCTCCTTATTGGGGTCTCTGGTTCATTCTTTGAGCCCCAAGGGCTTCCAGGCAGCTCCTGCCTGCCCCTCTCCCCCTGTTCCTTGGGCTGCAGCTCAAGGAAAGCAGTCATCACCTTCCAAATGTGCCTATGGAATAGCTGGGCCCAAAGCTTCACCTGTGCAGTACTGGGAAAAGAGCAGCCACTTCCCTCCTGGAAGCCTTATCCCACAGGGCGGGCCAGCTCTTGGATTCTCCAGGAATTCATTATTAATGCCCTTGGAATGCTTTAAAGCCTTTACCACAGGGCTGAGGAGCAGTGAGGCTCTCCTGGCCCTTCCCAGCCATCTGGAAGTCTTGGTGCCAGGGAATTTTGTCTGGAGCCCAGCACTGCTGAACCTGGGAGGTGTTGGATGAGCTCTGCTCCCACTTTTCCTGACAGCAGCTCCTGTACAACGCTGACAATCCAGAGCTTAATCCCAGCATTGAGCAGGGGAGGAGGGACCAGGGATCAGGGCCCCAGAGGCTCCCAATCCTTCTCTGCTTCCAGGCTTCCCCCTTGGCACCATTGTTGTGTCAGGGAGCAGTAGGGAAGGATTTGCTGGGCCTTATCTCCACTCAGACGCTCCTGATAACTCCCTAATCCCCCAGATAAGAGCCCTTGGAGCAGATTGGTAGCCCTTAGCATGGAATGTGTGCAGGGATTTGTGTGGTTCTTGCAAACAGTTAAATGATTTGGCTGTGGGAGCCCCAAACTCGGTGTCACTACAGCAATTAGCTCCCAGGACTGGGCTGATTTCAAACAGCATCAGCCTCGTGAGCAGGGAAAGTGCTACAATAAATTAAGAATAAGGTCAGATGAACCAGCCTTTAATGAAACATTTGCTCCCATCACTTCAAACAAGAGAAATGGTTGTATAAAATATGGAGGTTTGGGTATTTTTCTGTCTGAGTTGTTTTGGCTGCAATGTTGTGGTGGTGCTGAGGGTGAGGAAGAGAACAAAGAGGCTCTGGAAAAACCTCCAAGTTCTTGGGGAATTAATGTCTGACACAGATGTTGCACATGAATAATCTCTGAGAAGTGATAGCTCTGGTTATAGAGAGTCATCCTCAAAAGGCTTTCAGGGCTGAACAATATCCTAGAATTACAATATCCCAGAATCCCAGAATGGTTTGGGTTGGAAAGGACCTTAAAGCTCCTCATGTTCTATCCCTGCCATGGCAGGGACACTTTCCACTGTCCCAGATTGCTCCAAGCCCAATCCAACCTGGCCCTGGGCACAATTTCCCCTCTGCCCCTGCATCCAGAAATCCTCTGGCTCATTGAAGCTTTTTGAGGGAGGTTTTATCTTTTACCTGCTACATCCATGTCTACTCTCTGGGTTATTTTTATGTAGTTTGGTTTTTTATTTGTTTGTGGGTTTTGGTTTGGTGTGATGTNACACCAGGATGTCTTTGAGGGAAAAGCTGGAAGAACTGAGCACTTCTTGTGTTTCAGAGAACTGGTTTAACAGCAGGAGTGGCCTTAGCTGATGAAAAGGAATTTTGGGGAATGAATGTGCAACAGAGACCCAGCAATGAAGGCTTGGACACGTCCTGAACTTGAGAACTGTGCAACTTCCTCCTTATTGGGGTCTCTGGTTCATTCTTTGAGCCCCAAGGGCTTCCAGGCAGCTCCTGCCTGCCCCTCTCCCCCTGTTCCTTGGGCTGCAGCTCAAGGAAAGCAGTCATCACCTTCCAAATGTGCCTATGGAATAGCTGGGCCCAAAGCTTCACCTGTGCAGTACTGGGAAAAGAGCAGCCACTTCCCTCCTGGAAGCCTTATCCCACAGGGCGGGCCAGCTCTTGGATTCTCCAGGAATTCATTATTAATGCCCTTGGAATGCTTTAAAGCCTTTACCACAGGGCTGAGGAGCAGTGAGGCTCTCCTGGCCCTTCCCAGCCATCTGGAAGTCTTGGTGCCAGGGAATTTTGTCTGGAGCCCAGCACTGCTGAACCTGGGAGGTGTTGGATGAGCTCTGCTCCCACTTTTCCTGACAGCAGCTCCTGTACAACGCTGACAATCCAGAGCTTAATCCCAGCATTGAGCAGGGGAGGAGGGACCAGGGATCAGGGCCCCAGAGGCTCCCAATCCTTCTCTGCTTCCAGGCTTCCCCCTTGGCACCATTGTTGTGTCAGGGAGCAGTAGGGAAGGATTTGCTGGGCCTTATCTCCACTCAGACGCTCCTGATAACTCCCTAATCCCCCAGATAAGAGCCCTTGGAGCAGATTGGTAGCCCTTAGCATGGAATGTGTGCAGGGATTTGTGTGGTTCTTGCAAACAGTTAAATGATTTGGCTGTGGGAGCCCCAAACTCGGTGTCACTACAGCAATTAGCTCCCAGGACTGGGCTGATTTCAAACAGCATCAGCCTCGTGAGCAGGGAAAGTGCTACAATAAATTAAGAATAAGGTCAGATGAACCAGCCTTTAATGAAACATTTGCTCCCATCACTTCAAACAAGAGAAATGGTTGTATAAAATATGGAGGTTTGGGTATTTTTCTGTCTGAGTTGTTTTGGCTGCAATGTTGTGGTGGTGCTGAGGGTGAGGAAGAGAACAAAGAGGCTCTGGAAAAACCTCCAAGTTCTTGGGGAATTAATGTCTGACACAGATGTTGCACATGAATAATCTCTGAGAAGTGATAGCTCTGGTTATAGAGAGTCATCCTCAAAAGGCTTTCAGGGCTGAACAATATCCTAGAATTACAATATCCCAGAATCCCAGAATGGTTTGGGTTGGAAAGGACCTTAAAGCTCCTCATGTTCTATCCCTGCCATGGCAGGGACACTTTCCACTGTCCCAGATTGCTCCAAGCCCAATCCAACCTGGCCCTGGGCACAATTTCCCCTCTGCCCCTGCATCCAGAAATCCTCTGGCTCATTGAAGCTTTTTGAGGGAGGTTTTATCTTTTACCTGCTACATCCATGTCTACTCTCTGGGTTATTTTTATGTAGTTTGGTTTTTTATTTGTTTGTGGGTTTTGGTTTGGTGTGATGTAATTTGATTGGTTCTTTTCAATCCCAGTTCCCTCAGTGTCATGGTCTGAGCTGTCTCTGACTCAGACCTTTACTGTGCTACCATTCTGCCTTTCACTTCCCAGGAGTTGTCCACTCACCAAAACACTTCATTTCCTTGCTTGACAGATACCCCAGAGCTGCTGCTTTCCCACTTGGAATGGCACTGGGAGGTTCTTGATGCAATTAAACCCATTTGGCACCTGTAGAGAGCAGCAGGGGTTGGGATGAAAACAGCTTTGTTCAATTCTACTTTCCCCTTGCAGGCAATTAGGTGATTTTATGGGACTTAAAATAGGATTTAAAGGTAAGAAAAGAAAGTTAAATATGTCCAAGACCTCACTGACCTAAACCTGTGGCTCCTAAAGGAAATGGTTTAAAGAGCCAATGATGGAGCAAAAAAAAAAAAA
>VZRX01000279.1:0-29598 GCA_013398075.1 Notiomystis cincta | reverse complement strand
AAGCTGCTCAGCAGATCTTCATGGAATCATTAAGGTTGGAAAAACCCTCTAAGATCACATCAAACCATTAACCCAGCACTGCCAGGTCCACCCCTAACCACGTCCCCAACACCACTCTACACATTTTTTTAACACTTCCAGGGGTGGCAGTTCCACCTTGGACAGCCTGTTCTGAATGGCAGCAGCTTCCCTAAGGTCTTCCTCTGAAGTCCAGTGCTGGTGCAGCTTCTTCCAGTTCAGAGCCCAGAAACATCATCTTCCTCCAACAGAGGTTTGCCTGAGAGGGGGAGAAGCCTTTGCAAATGGTCCTGAGGTAGTTTTGGTGCCACAAACTCGGAAAGAGTTAAAGCTGTTGGAGAGAGACCAAAGGAGGGACAAGAAGAGGGTGAAGGGTCTGGAGGGGCCACAGGAGCAGCTGATGACACTTGGAATGTCCGGCTGGAGCAGAGGAGGCTGAGCTCAGACCCCACCAGGGGCTGCAGCTCCTCCCGAGGGCAGCTCCGATCTCTGCTNCCGGCTGGAGCAGAGGAGGCTGAGCTCAGACCCCACCAGGGGCTGCAGCTCCGATCTCTGCTCCTGGGACAGGGACAGCACCCAGGGAACGGCTGGAGCTGGGCCAGGGCAGGCTCAGGCTGGATTTTGGGGAAAGGTTCTTCCCCCAGAGGGTGCTGGCACTGCCCAGGCTCCCCAGGGAATGGGCACAGCCCCGAGGCTGCCAGAGCTCCAGGAGCCTTTGGACAGCACTGCCAGGGATGGACAGGGTGGGGCTGTTGGGGGGTCTGGGCAGGGCCAGGAGCTGGGCTGGGTGATCCGTATGGGACCCTTTAAATTCAGGTTATTCCAGGATTCTATAAGAATATTCTACAAATCCCTGTGGACTTTACTCACTGAAGAATGCCTGACTTTATCCCATTTTGCTTTTTCCCATTGCTATGTGCGGGGAGGTTTGCAAAGGTGGCTCCAGCAGAGATCCCATGGAATGAGCAGCACATGATCCACTGGCTGGGGTGGAAAGGGAGAGACAAATGGCATTAAAGGCAGGAGGGCAGTAAGAGGATAGAGAGCTTTGAGAATTAGTTATTTGAGTCTTTTTGACCCAAATCTCCAGTTTACTAAAGCAAAGTCTGTCCACATGATGCTCGGTAAAGTCCTGGAACAGAAGGTTTGGGCATCCTGGGCTCTCAGCAGAGGACATGACTTCCTAAATCCAGCAGCTGGACACAAGAGGGGTGGTGGAACCAGGGCTTCCTCCTGGTGTGCACATCCGCAGGACCCTCTGCTCAGCACAAGGTGGGCATTGTTCAGGTCCTGTCACCTTCAGAGGCACAGGGAAAGGGGACACCTGCCTGAGACCAGGAATTCAGTCCCAGAGATGATGAAGGAGGACAGCACTTCTGGATCATTGTACACAATAAGAAGGAAAGGGGCTACTGATGTGGGGGGATTGAGCTGAATCAAGTCCATCCTTGAAGATCCTGAAGGTCTTTTCTAACTTTAATCATCCTATGGTTCCATGATAACACCCAGTCCTCCAGCCGGATTCACCCTCTGCTTGGGAGCCAGCCCTTGTTTGGAATTGTCTGAATGATGGCAAGGAAACCCCTTCACCCACTGCCCTGAATGTGGGCACTCCTAGAATGTGTGTCCCAGACTCACAGAGTCCTGGAATATCCTGAATTTGAAGGGTCCCACAGGGATCACCCAGCCCACCTCCTGGCCCTGCCCAGACCCCCCAGCAATCCCACTCCTGGAGCTCTGGCAGCCTCAGGGCCATGCCCATTCCCTGGGGAGCCTGGGCAGTGCCAGCACCCTCTGGGGGAGGAACCTTTCCCCAAAATCCAGCCTGAGCCTGCCCTGGCCCAGCTCCAGCCGTTCCCTGGGTGCTGTCCCTGTCCCAGGAGCAGAGATCGGAGCTGCCCTCGGGAGGAGCTGCAGCCCCTGGTGGGCTCTGACCTCATCTCCTCTGCTCCAGTTGAACATTAAGTCCTTCAGCCCCTCCTCATTCAGCTTCCTCTCCAGGCCCTTCCCCATCCTTGTGGCCTCCTTTGGACTCTTGCCAATGGCTTTGTGTCTTTTTTTATGTTGTGGTGCCCAAAATTGCCCCCAGCACTGGAATTCCATTGAATGGAACCATGGAAATGCAGTGCTACAATGGCACTGGATTCTTCCATGAGCTATTCCCTATCTCTCCTAAGAAAAGCAACATAGAAAATCTCCAGGAAGGATACAGACTGGACTATCCTGTGCTTTTCAGCAGCTTGAAGGAAACCATGTGAGCATGGAACAGCACACACACAGTTCCTAGTGAGTATAGAACAGCTTGGAAGGGAGGCCACAGGGACTCCGAAATCCATTCCAAAGGTCTCCCTGATTCCCAGCTCTCCCACTTTCTCCAACATTGCTCTGTGCCAAAGTTCCCCCCCAGCCAGTGGCAGTGTTTGTGCCATTTCTGACCCAGTTCCCAAGTTCTCTTCCCGACTTCCCAACCTGCCAACGGAAATCCCAGTGTTCTCCTAGCCTGCAATCTGCTGCAGTGTCCCCAGGCACGGACCGCGCTCTCCAAGGGGTCACTCGGCTGCTCTGGCAGCTTTAATTTCCTGGGAGTTCAGGATGAGGGGAGGCCTGGCTTTAGCCTTAGGAATAAAGAGCAGACCCCGAGCCTGTTGAATTAAAGGCTAAGCAGCAGCTTCTCTAATCACTCTGTGGATTCCCTGGGATCTTCCCTCATTTAGGGAGTGATTTTTCCCTTTAACTCACTGCCTGCTGTCAATTAATCCCTCTCTGCCCAAGTCCTGTCAGCATCTGGCCCAAAGTTCCTGGCATGGTAATCCAACTTTTGCCAGCTGCTCCATCCCTGCACTTTTTTGTGCATCCCAGTAATAGCTTTAATCACCCCAAACTGTTCCTGCTGCCTCGTGGGATGCTTTGCTCCTCCCAGCATGAATGCCTTGTGCTCGTGTGGGAGGCAGGATTTGGAGAGGGAGGCACTGACACTGCCAGGACCAGGATATCCCAGTTTAGGAGTCTCCCAGGTGAGGGAGGTGACTGGTGTGCAGGAGGACACCTCAGGTGACAGTGACACCTGTCGGGGTGGCATGAGGAGGTCCAGAAGTATCACATGTCATCCTGAGCTCCAGCTCATTGGAGCAGCTTGGCCAGGCTCGAGATTCCCAATCCATAATAGGTTCAAAAAGAGCCAGAGTTTGGAGCCTGAGGAATTCTGGGCAATAAAAGATCTCAAGCAGCCTGGAGGAATGCGTGGGACTGCAGATCCAGAGCTCTGCATCCTGGAATATGCTGGAATAGGCTCTCATCCTCAGGATTAGGACAGGGCTTTCCTCAGCATGGCAGCACCACAGGTTTCCATGGAGAACCTGATTGTGTACAATATTCCAAGCTGGACATTCCTAGGGTAGTGTGAGGATGTTTGTGCCTTGTGATATTCCCTCTTCTGGCTTTGCCAGTGCCAGCACTGCCCTTCTCCCAGGATTTCTGGTCTCCTTTCCCTGTTTATGAGGTGCAGCTGGAATTTCCCTTGGCTGATAGACAGGGAATTCTGTTTGCTCAGTAGCTGAGTCCTCTCAGGAAGCAGTGGAATAGAATTTATCCAGTGATGATCATGGCAAAGAACCACTCCAGGGCCATTATCCCATGGATGGGAGGAGGATGAGACATCCATGGGTATGAAAGTCTTGTAGGAGATGCTGGAGAACAGGAGTGTCACCCTCAGAGCCAGGAGTGGGATGCAGTGCTGGGGAGCAAGGATTGAGGTTGGGATGAGCAGTGTTTTGCAGCATTCCTGATTCCTGAGGGCAGCAGGGTTGGAAGATCCTGAAGATCCTGGCATTCTCCAACTTTTACTCCTCATGAAAATTTCATTTAAATGCTATAAAATCACTTCCACCACCTTGAACACATCTAGGGGCATTTGGAAGAGAAAAGTTTATTTTCCTTGGACACTATTTGAAATACATCCTGCTCCATGGGGGAACTGCAATTTCCAGGGAATATCTAAGTCTGAGCAGTCTCTTTTGCAGAGATATATCCTTATCTTGCTGACAATTACAGAGACTCATGGAACACAACACCAGGAGGCTCCTACAAGGAATGTGAACACTTCCACTCTGATTTCCTGGTGCTAAACTCAACACTTTTCTTCAGTTTCTAGAATAACTCAATCCATAGGGATAAACCAGTAGGGATAAATAAACAAATTGCTTTTTTTACTGTTCTCCAGTTCAGCTATCTCTTGCTAGTGGCGTTCCCAGGGTTCTGGAGAATGAGAGAATGGTTGGGATTGTTTTGGAAAAAGGAAGGCAGCTTTTAAGGCCCGACAAGTTTCCAGGACTGGCTGTATTGGAAATATCTTTGTCTTCCTTCTTGGCAGGGCATATTAATAATTCAGTTTCTCCTTGGTGAGTTCCAGGGCTGCTGCCTCAGCAGAGCCCTCCAGGTGCTGGGAATTCACATCCTGGAGGGAAGTGCTGGAGCGGACACAGCCAGGTCCAGTCTCCAGCAGCTCCATTAGATGAACCAGGTAAATCAAAAGGCTGCAGGAGATCGATGCCCCTGGGAGGGAGACCTTGCAGGAGAAGTGGCACTGGTTTGGAACATGATCCATCATTCCTGAGGGATGGGATCAAGAGGGACTCTGGGAGCTGTGTCCCCTCCCAGGGACAGGTCCTTCGTGTGAGTGCAGGGCACTAAGAGGGAATCACAACCAGGATTCCCGTTCTGGCTCTTCTTTGTCCCAGCCCTGGGGTGGCAGCAGGAGCAGGGCAGTGCCCGTCCCCTGTGCTGGCACTGCTGGGGCACCTCCAGCCCTGGGGGCAGCTCTGGGACCCTCCTGACAGGAGAGACCTGGAGGGGCTGGAGCGTGTCCAGGGCAGGGAAGGGAGCTGGGAAGGGAATGGAGCCCCAGGAGCAGCTGAGAGAGCTGGGAAAGGGGCTCAGCCTGGAGCAAAGGAGGCTCAGGGGGGACCTTGTGGCTCTGCACAAGTCCCTGACAGGAGGGGGCAGCCGGGGGGGTCGGGCTCTGCTGCCAGGGAACAGGGACAGGAGGAGAGGGAACGGCCCCAGGCTGGGCCAGGGGAGGGGCAGGGTGGATATTGGGAAAATTCCTTCCTGGAAATGTGGTCAGGCACTGGGACAGGATGCCCAGGGCATGGTGAAGTTCCCATCCCTGGAGGTGTTCCAAAAAACTGGAAAAGGTGGCACTTTGTGATGTGCTTTAGTGGGCATGCTGAGATTTGGATGAAGATTGGACTGGATGATTTTGATCTTGATCTGCTCCAACAGATTAACAGTTCTGTGATTCTGACACACCTGAACCTCCGAGATTTCTTTCCCCCAGTGCTTTGGATGTCCTTCTTGTGGCCAGCCTGACTTTTCCCACCATTTCCCTGGCTGCAACAAGCTGGTGGTGCCAGAAGAGCGACGGGGAGATGAAAAATCAGGAAGTGAGGTTCATACATCTTAAACCAAGGGCTGAGTGCTGGAGCCATGCTGGGATTGAGACCCAGGCCTGGGGCTGTTTGTCAGGGCTGATGAAGTTTCCAGCTGATGACTCAGCCCAGCTCAGCTCTCCCTCCCCCAGACTGAATTTTCCTGCCTGGCCATCCTTCCTGCCCTTGGATAACCCTCTAGAGGTGCAGTGCAGGATGGACTGGGAGAGGCGTGGGTTAAGCTCCCGGGACTCCCTAAAACCTCCCAGTACCCCCAGACCTGGGACTCCCTAAATCCCAGGGCCCCTAAGCCCTCCCAAATCCCAGGACCCCCAGAGTCTTCCTCCCTCCAAGTTCTGGGAGTTCTCCAAGAGCTGGGATCCCCTCAGAATTCCTGGGCCCCCCCAAACCCTCAAAAACCTCCCAGTATCCCCCAGTCCAGGGACTCCTTAAATCCCAGGACCTCCTAAAAGCCCCCCAAACCTCCCAGTCCCCTCAATCACTCTACTCTGCTAAAATGTCACTGCTTATGGGAAAACATCCACTGGTGCACCTAACATCCATTATTTTTCTGTCTCCTCAGCCTTTCCAGGCTCTTCCTGTGATTCTCATGGATGTACTGGGAATATTGGCTATTCCAGGTATCTCTGGGGTCTGGAAGGATGCAGAGAAGGAAGGAGGATGCAGGTGCATCCCCTGTGTTGGATAAAAACTCTTTGTGTAGAAGCCTCTGGGTGAACACCAGGAGCCCTGCCAGGTTTTTCTGAAGGTGATTTTAAAAGCTCCTCCTCTAAAATGGGATTGATTTGTTGGTTGGGTCATCCCTGGAGGATGTTCAGTGGAAGAGAGGGAAGAAGTTTGATGTTAAAAGATTTAGTGGGGGTGTGTGATGGGACCTGGGGTCAATCAGAGCTTGCAGATGGATCTGTCTGAACCATCTCCTGCAAACAAACAGGCTCCAAACACCAACAGGCTCCAAGGGGAGGGAAAAAACCCTCAGACAATGAATGTTTTAAAACCAGATCGAGACAGAACAAAAGAGGGAATATTTGGAACAAATCTCCCTCCTCCACTCTGTTTTCTTTCCTTGTTTCAGGTTGGCTCTCACACCAGAGGGCTTTGAGGCTTGCATGTAAACAAACCCCACTTTTTGTGGCCTGATTCCAGGGAAAAGTTGTTCTTTTCAGATGTGAATCTGTGCCTCCTGCTGCTCTTGGGACTTCCTTTTCCTGGATGGACAAACCAGCTGATCCCAGTCTCATGGTATTTTTTTGTTAAGGCTGGAAAAGACCTTTAAGATAATCTGATGTAACTCCTCAGCCTACCATTGGCATCTTTCCTTTTCTTCCATTCATATTCCAATATTCTACATTATGTTCCTATGAACTGTGGGGAATTCCACACATAATTTCCAGACTCTTTGGAAACATAATTTTTTTCTGTTGGTTGTGAACTTTGCACCTGATGGATGGAGGATTCTCCTTGGAGAAATGACCAACCACTCTCACATTTCTGCTAACCTGGAGATTTGCAGTCTGTTCATCTCTTTTCCTTACACAGATGTCATTTCACACCTCTCATCATCTCTTCTATGTTTTATTGCCATTTTATAAAAGTCTTTCTGAGACCAGGATATGAGGATTGCAGACTATTCCAGCAGGGAAAACACAGTGGATTTATACAATAGAGGGAGGTGGTTCTCTGTGCTGTTCTTAATTTGTTTCTTAGCAGGATCTCCCTTTCTTCTGGTTAAAAGTGGGGGAAAATTACATTTTTTAATCCATCACTGGATTCTCCTCTTGAAGTATTCTTCAATCTTCATCGCTCAGGGCAATGCAATGATCAGCCAAGGGTGTTGTATCCATTTATTTATTTCATGGAACCACAGAATCATGGGATGGTTTGGGTGGGAGGTGCCTTAAAGCCCATCCCATCCCACCCTGCCATGGGCAGGGACACCTTCCACTGTCCCAGGCTCATCCAAGCCCTGTCCAACCTGGCCTTGGACACTGCCAGGGATCCAGGGGCAGCCACAGCTTCTGTGGGCACCCTGTGCCAGGGCTTCCCCACGCTCCCAGGGAACAATTCCTTCCCAATATTTATTAGAACCATGTTGGCTTGAGAAAGATCCATGAGATGAGTTTTAATAGGCAATCACACGCAAGGCCACTGAATGTTGGTGATTTAAACTTCATTATCATCTTCCTTATCTCCCTCCATGTTCAAGGCTTGATATGAGCTCCCTGTCCTGCTGTTTCCCCTGCAGAGATCCTCATTATTTAACAATATGAGGAATCTTCACAATTATCCCAGTGCAATTATCTGTAGCAAAGATACATTTGGAGAGGGAGGAGGGATGAGTAGTTAGTGCGACAAATCCATTGTAATTAGAATTCAGTTCTGGGAGTATTGGATTCCCCTCAGTGGCCTGGTCATTGATCCCTTCCCCATGGCATTTGGAATTTTTTTATTGATACCTTTCTTTGGGAGTCTTCTTGTGATTTCTTTTGATGTTTTATTTAGAAAATTCAGCCCCTCCCTACCCTAAAGTTTATGTGCAACTAAAACTTCCAACTGTTCATTTTCTGTTCAGGCTTTTCCCTTTTTTAACCGGTTATTTATGAGATATTAAGAAAAATTTAATGGCTTTGAGCTGAAGGAGGGAAATCCTTCCCTATAAGGGTGGGGAGGCCCTGGCACAGGGTGCCCAGAGAAGCTGTGGCTGCCCCAAGGCCAGGCTGGATGGGGCCTGGAGCACCCTGGGACAGTGGAAGGTGTCCCTGCCCATGGCAGGGGGTGGCACCAGATGGGCTTTAAGGTCCCTTCCCATCCAAACCATTCCATGACTCTCTGAACTCATGATCACCAGGATTGTTCTTGAATTTAGAGAAATACCTGGATTTTGTGCTGATTTTCTGCCCTATGGGAATGCTCAGAGTGCTCCCATGGTGCCAAGGCCTCCACGACACCTTGCCTTTAAAATTCTCTGTGGATTTATCCAGCCTGTTGTTCCTTGGAATATGTGCTGATCTTTGGCTCTTGGGGAGTGGAATCCACCTCATCCACAGCCATACCTCTGGATTTGGGAGAATCTGGAATGCAGGCCTCACTTTTCAAATAAAGAATTGTGTGTGCTGGGAATGTAGATCCAAGAACTTGGATAATGCAGCCCCCAGGAGCAGCCTGTGAGGAACCTTTCAAGAAAGGGCCAATCCTTCAAAGATTTTGTTTCTTTCTGTCGGAATAAATCTCAATAATGCCCTTCTAGCTGCAGTGTTTTTAACTGAAGTGAGGCATCCCCTGGAATATTCAGATTATTTGAGTGGATTATTTTAATGAATTTATTTGTGTTTTCATGCATCTCAAAAGCACTGCCAGAAAGCCTCAGATGTGGGGAGATGACATTAAATTAGCAGTTAAATGTTTGGAGACTGAGTTCCTTAATATTGTTTAGCCAAGCATATCCTGGAGATTGTGGCCAGGGCTTTAGTCTGCAGCACACAGCAGCTCCCGAGGGATTAGCAGCAGCCCTGATATGGTAATATTGGGAAAAATGGATGATCCAATTAAGTTCTGCTAAACCATGGCAGGATCTAAGGTCCATATGTTGGTTTATCCTTATGGCTTGTGTATTAGGCTGGCATTGCTCAGCAGCCTGTGCTCAGAATCGCTGCATTCCGAGGTTTCATCACAGCTGGAGAGAGGGGAAAAGGAGGGGTTTGTCATTCCCTTGTCATTCCCCCACTGCCCAGAGCAATTTTCCAAGAAGAGAAGCATCTTCCATTGAAACTGTGACCAACTCATTTTTTGCTGCTGCCCATTGAAGCAAAAGTTTCTCTCTGTGCTTCCTGATCCAAAGAGCAGCTGAGGATGGGGAATGCTTTCCAGCAGCAGGTGGAAAATCTGGACAGAAACCCTGTGCAGGGAAAATCTGGACAGAAGGGATTTGGGTGGTCCAGCACATCTTTGTGACAAAGGCAGGAGCTGTGGGACTCCCATCCTGCTCTTCAAATTCCATGGGGATGAAATATCTCAGTTCTGCCATGGTTTAAACCCAGGTGGGAATTCAGTACAATGGAGCCAATCCATCATGGACACCCCATGGCAGGAGGAGGAGAAGAAGCTGAAAATAAGATAAGATTCTGAGATAAGAACAGTTTAATAACTGAAACAAAATAAAATATACTATTAATAATACTAATCAGAGTAATAATGATAACTGTAATCGAAAATACAAATAAAATCCAGGAGAAACAAATGGTTCCTGATACAATTGCTGATCAATGCCCCACCACTCCCTGTGAGTGACCAGTGACTCCCAGTCACTCCCCCAGTTTCTATCGTAAAAATGACAAACTGTACTTTTGGAATCTCCCTCTGACCAGTCCTTCCCATCTCTTTTTGTGCCCCTCCTCGCTGGCAGAGCCTGGGATCCTGAAAAGTTCTGGATTTGGAGTGAGCACAGCTTGGCACCGACCACAACATCGGTGTTTTATCAGCATTATCCTCACATGAAATCCCAAACCCAGCCTTATTCCAGCTTCAAAGATCAAATGGGCTCCATCCCAGCTGAATCCAGGACAATTCCTTTTCTCACCTTCCTGTTGGAGAGGAAAACCATCCCATTTTGGAAAGATTGAGAACTCTTTTTAAAAGGGGCAAGTTTGCAGACTTCCAACCTTCCCCTGCTTGTTCTGGGCTGTTCCCAGTAACTCCACAGAGTGCTGGGCTGTTCCCAGTAACTCCAAAGGTTCAGGACCCCCAGCAGTGCTCAGAGCAGAGGCTGCTGCACCCGAGGTCTTGCAGAGCAAGGAGACCCCAGCAGGAATTGTGTCTGATAAGGGAAAGGAGAAGGCTCCAGGGAGAGCTCAGAGCCCCTTCTGGGGCCTAAAGGGGCTCCAGGAGAGCTGGAGAGGGACTGGGGACAAGGGATGGAGGGACAGGACACAGGCAATGGCTTCCCACTGCCAGAGGGCAGGGATGGATGGGATATTGGGAAGGAATTGTTCCCTGGGAGGTTGGGGAGGCCCTGGCACAGGGTGCCCAGAGAAGCTGTGGCTGCCCCTGGATCCCTGGCAGTGTCCAAGGCCAGGCTGAACACTGGGGCTTGGAGCAACCTGGGATGGATGGTGGGAGGTGTCCCTACCCATGGCAGGGGTGGGACTGGATGAGCTTTAAGGCCCCTTCCCACCCAAACAATCCTGGAATTCTGTGATGTTCATCCTCCTCAGAGCTCAGACATACACAGGGTGCCTGCCTTAGCTTGTAAGATTCCAACATCATCCCTTGCATTCCAGTTATTTTCCTTCTGTAGGAGCCTCCAGCCACTCATTTCCATTTTTTTAGCAATTAATCTCTTTTTTCCTTAGCTTTGTAGCTGTGCACATCTCCTTCCAGAAACCCACCCTGCTTTTCCCTGTTTCTCCAATATCTCAAGACCGATTTGAATTTCAAACTCTTTCTACCCAAGATGCCTTTCATCTCCTGTGGAAACAACAACCCCACGTTTCATTCCATTATTTTATCTTGCAATAAAAATATTGACAATTCCCAGAGCTGGGGCAGGTGCTCCCAGATCCCACCTGAACCTGAGTTCCAGACTAATGGGGAGCTGTTGATGAGTGACCCCTGGGAGCAGTTTTGAAACTCCTCAGCAGAGCTTTCACCTTGCCCATGTTTGCTCAGCTTCCTGCCAAGTGTGACAGAAATCTTCCCAAAAATCCGATCTTTGCACTTCTCCCTTGTCCTCAGTGCCTGTGGCTCTGTCAGGGATGGAAATGGCTCTGCTTTGACAGAATTAGTTCTTTACAAATCTGTTGGTTGTTCTTTTCCCTTGTTATGTTCTGGCTGTACAAAACTGGGGTGGTTTTGTATTTGGATCTCTGGAGAAGTTCGTAGTTTTCTCATTTATCTTTCTTCCTGTGCTTGAAATTTTTCATCTTTCTGGAAAACACTTCATCCCACTCTCAAAAACACCCACAGAACTATGCTGAGGTTGGAGAATCAGCAGGAGCAGTGGGAACTCCTTTAGGACAGGATAATTTCAGAACACTTATGAACAATCCACTGATAATGAACTTTGCTGTGGTGATCTCAATTAATCCTGTTGCTAATAGGGGCTTTCTCTCCCTTTGACTGGTGCTTCCCAAGGCCTGACTCCTGTTCCTGAAGCACTTGAAATTTGTCTTCTTCCGACTCTTTATCTCCCTTCCTTGTAGTATTTAATTTGTGTCTTGATCCCTGTTCTTCTCTCTGATAAGCTGTTTTATTCCACAATATTCTCCTCAGGAATGACCCATTTTCCCCTTTTAAAAAAAAAAATAAAAAAAATCTCTGCTACTGATTTAACCAAGCTGGTCATTCCTGGCTCTCCTCTGCCATTTCTTTCTGGGCAAAAATTTCACTTGCTATCAGTTGATTTAAGAAGCCTTTATTCCTCCAGAGCTCTTTATCCTGTTCCAGGCCTTTGATTAGGAGCACTAATCAGCTCTCTGAAGCTCCTGGAATCTGTTTCCCAAAACCTCCCAGTCTTTACTTTGCTTTCCTCCTTCCTTGTTCATCTGAGGATCATTAACTGCTGCCATTCCTTGATCACACTTTGAGTGGAATTCTCTCCCTCTTTCCTTCTTAGGATCAAACACAATCCCAGTGTCCTTCCCGTGGCTTTTCCTACATCTCAGTGAAATAATTTTTCATTAAAACAACCCCTGGAGAATTTAGACCCACAAGCCCTGGACAACTCAGACCCTGCTGCAGCCTTTCCTCAGCATTTAGCAGGATGTTTTTAAGCCCCCTGAAAACACCACCTTCAGATTTTTGGGGTTTTTTTGTGATATGGAGGAACAGAGAATTTTGCACCCCAACCTCTCTGTGAGGGGAGTGTGGAGGTGCAAAGTGAGGGATCACAAAGGCCTCACATTTGCTTTTGCACTTGGAAGTTTTTAATATCCCTGCACTTTTCCACCTTCTGGGTTCCTCTCCAGCCTCATGGCAGCACCAATTCTTTTTCCCATCTGTGTGACTTTCAAAAAAAAATTGACTTTCTAAAATTAAATCATATTTTTGGGAACCACTTGAGACTTGGAGTTCCTTCTATTTATTCCCCTCTCCATTTGAACTGCTATAAAGATATTTATCAGGTTGGCCCATCCTCTCCTGTTGCTCCAGTCCTGATCTGTGTCCAGGTTTCCATCACCCAGGAAAGCTCCTGGCAGACCCTCAGAGGGATAAATATTTTGGAATCCTTGTATCCCAGCCTGGTTTTCCACCTGGCTCCACAGGGCTGCTGCTGTGCCATGGCCTCTCCTGGATAAATATCAGCCTTTCCCAAGTCACCTGCTCCCGTGGGATGGAGCATTGTCCAGAGGGCACATCTGGAGGAGCTGTTTGGAACTCCTGCTATGGCCACCTCCTCAAAGGAGGAAGAGTGAAGCCCTTCTGGTGAGGATTGGCTTTGAAAGGCAAAATTCTGAAGGTTGTCCTGCCCCTCCAATTTCCATCTGCTGGTTTCAGCCATTCTGAGCTCTCCCAGAGCATCTCCTTGCTGCTTGTCCCACTGCTGATGTGATTCCCCCTGTCCAGGGAAAGCTGAGTCCAGTTAGGGAGCGAAATGTCTGCTCCAGAGGGTTTTCCTGGGGATTCCCCACATCACTGGGCTGCGGATGCAGCACACAGGGGTCTGCAGGAGGATCCCAGGATAATTTGGGGCTGGGACTCTGCAGTGGGGTTTAATCCTGTGGTTTTCCTGATTTCAGGAAGAGGGCTGAGCTCAGCTCCTGCTGCTGGTGGCTCGTGGCCCAGGGAGCAGCAGGAGTCCTCGCCCAGCCCATGGATCCCAAATCCCACATGGGCTGGAGGATATGGGACCCTGGGACTGGAGCAAAAATGAGCTCAGGAGGGGCTAAAATCAGTGCAGGGTTTGGACCATCAGGTCCACAGGCAGTCAAATCTCTCAGATACTTTAAGGTTATTATGGGAAATGTTCGCAGTATGGAGTTTTTGGGAATTGTCTTCCAAACAACCCAAGAGATTCAGTTTTTAGAGCTTAGAGAACAGCAGGCTGCTTGTCTGGAAATGGATTTTTTCGTCTCTCAGGTTATTTTTATGCCTTTTTTAAAAAATTTTGATGTTATTTTAACACCTAAGCCATCCTGTCTGTCTGTGCATTCGTATCCATGTCCACAGAGCACCTGGAATATCAAGGCTCCAATCCCACCCTGGGCTTACAGACATTCCTGATGCCAAAACATTTTTATTACTCACTGTACTTCTGTTTTATTCTATCAAATAAAACACTATCAGGCCAATTACTTTTATTTTATTAACAGAAAATAGTGGGATTTATTTAAGGTAAAACATTTCTCTCTTGTACCTGAGGTTCTGCCCTTTTTTTTTTTTTTTCTGTAGAATACCTTTGGAATATCTAATGGAATTTAGGAAAACTGTGAGCCAACTCTCTCAGGAGCTTAATTACTTCCTGGGCCTAAAGCTTCAAAAGTTTATTGCTAAAAGCCTTAATTAAACAAGAGGTACCTGGAGAAGTTTAGCACAGGGAGCTCCAGGGGAGGGAATTGACTCCTGTGGAAAACCTGGAGGTGTTAACTCTGAGGTTTTACTCCAAACTCAGTGTGTAGCATGGACTTTAGATGTAAACCTGTGCAAGTGGAGCAGGAACAACTGAAAATCCCTGTTAAAACCAGCAGGAATTTTGGGGTGGCTGTTTCGGGGATGGCTTTGTGGCTTTGTGAAGAGCTCCCTCCCTCCTGAGAGCAGAAACTCTCCCAATGTTCTGGGATGTGATTGTCTTGCACTAAGGAATAAAGAGCTTTTATCCTTCCAGCTGAGCCACGAGGTGGAGAATAAGGAACAGGGGCTCTGTTCTTGACCTTTCCACTTCTCTTGGAGAGGTCACAGCCATCGGATGTGCCTCACATTCTCTATTTTTAAATGGAGCAGAGGATGCTGCATTTTCCACTGAGAAGGCTCTGAAGGAGTGGTTGAGAGCTCCCATTATTCCAACAAACAGGATATATCCACTTGTGGAGCTGGAGTGTTGGAAAAGGCTGAAAACAAAGGATGGAAACGCAATTCCTGTGTACTCCTGGAAAACTCAGGAATCTTGCAGAGGGCTGTGCTGGGTCTGGCTCATGTGCTCGAGGTTTTATTGATACAAATTCAGGCCAGGAAATAATTTTCCCCTGTTCCCTTTTGTGTTCCTGTTTGCTTGGCTTCTTGCTTCTGGGCTAAGGTGTTGGAATTCTCGCTGTTCCCCTGTCTTTTCCTAGAGGACAGAACTGCTCTGTGTCTTTATCTTGGGTGTGTTCCATGGAGTTGGGAATTCCGTGCTCCCAGGACATCTCTTACATGATGCCCTGAGGTTGGAGCTGTGCCACTCTTGGCTGGGTTTTCCTGTCCTGTCTTTCCCACTGATTTTTCCCTGTGGATGATGCACCTGCATATGGGATCAAGGAATCCTGAAACTACAAAATCAAGGAGTCATGGAATGGTTTAGGATGGAAGCGATCTTAAAGCTCTTCCCATTCCCACTCCTGCCATGGGCAGGGACACCTCCCACTGTCCCAGGCTGATCCAAGCCCCATCCAGCCTGGCCTTGGACACTGCCAGGGATCCAGGGGCAGCCACAGCTTCTCTGGGCACCCTGTGCCAGGGCCTCCCCACCCTCCCAGGGAACAATTCCTTCCCAATATCCCATCTATCCCTGCCCCCTGGCAGCAGGAAACCATTCCCTGTGTCCCAGCACTCCAGGCCCTTGTAAATCACCTCTGTCCATCTTTCCTGTCAGGCACTGGAAAGCCACAATTTTGTCACCTTGAAGCCTCTTCTCTCCAGGCTGAACAATCCCAATTTTCCCAGCCTTTCCTGAGAGCAGAGCTCCATCCCTGGGCTGCTCTCGCTGTCCCACTCTGAGCACAGCCATGCACAGAAGGAAGAGCAGACCTGAGGACATTGATTATTTCTCCCTGCCTTCCCTTGCTCATCCTCACAGGACAGGTTAATCTCAGGCCAACAACTTCGCTTTAAATGGATTTTCCCAAACTCCAGGATAAGTGATCACAGCTCATGGATTTGTACAAGTTTGGGCTCCAGCTCCTGCTGCTCCAAAGGCTTTCCAACACTGCTGAAGCTGTTTCTCATCCCCTCAGAGCCTGACAGTCACATTAACATCAGTAACCCCAGCAGGTCACCCGGAGCAGCAGCCAGAGTCGGATGGGATCTGCTGGCTGCTCGAGCAGAGCCAAGGGCAGAGCTCAAAAATCAATGAAAGACATCAAGATCCATTTGAAAATGATTTTGTTGCCTCCTCCATCCGAGGAGTTGGGGCTGTGCAAGGTGAGCTTTCCATGTCATCCACAATTATTCCAGGCTGTGAGCTCCATGTCAACTCATTGATTTTTCCCTTCATTTTGCTGGAGAGACCCGGACTTCCCTTCACCTGGGAAGGGCTCCCGGAGAGCACAGTCACCAAATTAATGGAGCAGGATTTTGGATAAGAACCTGATGGAGCGAGTCCAGAAGAGGCACCAGGATGATCACAGGGATGGACTGTGAGGAAAGGCTGGGAAAATTTGGATTGTCCAGCCTGGAGAAGAGAAGGCTCCTGGGTGAACTAATTGTGGCATTCCAGGACCTGAGGGGAGCCTACAGGAAAGGTGGAGAGGGAATTTGGACAAGAGTGAGGAGGGAGACAGGACACATGGAATGGCTTCCCACTGCCAGAGGGCAGGGACAGATGGGATATTGGGCAGGAATTGTTCCCTGTGAGGGTGGGGAGGCCGTGGCACAGGGTGCCCAGAGCAGCTGTGGCTGCCCCTGGATCTCTGGCAGTGTCCAAGGCCAGGTTGGATGGGGCTTGGATCAGTCTGGGATGGTGGAAGGTGTCCCAGCCCATGGCAGGGGTGGGACTGGATGAACTTTAAGGTCTCTTCCCACCCAAACCATTCCATGGTTCTGTGATTTTGGATCCAGCCCTTATCTCTACAAAGCAGGCACTTTTGTGTGTCCCTCTTTAACCACTGCTGAAATAATCAGTAATTCCTGAAAACCAGAGCCAAGAAAACCAAAGAGCTTTTTCCAAGTTCAGGCAAGCTGTAGCCATTCCAGTGTAGGAATCCAAGTGACTGAACCTATTTGAACAATAGATGTGGGAAGTACAATGGCCTTTCCTTGGAATGTAGGGAAAGAGGTGGCAAATCCTCCACTGGTGAAAATTATTCCCCAAATCCATCAGTTCCCCTAACTCGTGTTTATCAGCCTCCAGCAGCTCCCAATCCACTTCCACTCTGGGCTGCCCCCAGGAGCTGTGGCTGGCCAGATAAGACAAGGGTGGCTTTCCATGATGGAGTGGCTGCACAAGCACTTCCAGCACAGAATCCTCCATGGGATGCTGCTGAATAAAATCCTCCTGGATATTCAGGTAGAAAATGTAGAATTTCACTTTTCTGTGCACTGAGGGTGCTCATCTGAATGTTCTTGGAGAGCAAACAGCAACGGGTACCACAGGCACCCAGACCCTTCCCCAGATCTGGGGTTTCCTGCAGGAATGGGAGACTTGGGAATAATTTCCCTTTTAATCAGTGTAAAGATGGCAAGTGACAGATTCCTGGGATTGTCCCATCCCAGTGCTTTGTGCAGCTCCTTCCCTGCCCAGTTCTGCCTTCCTGGACATCATGGGGGCTCATCCTCATCCTGCTTGTAAGGAATGAAATCCCACCAGGATGTGCCTGGAAGGTGCAGTTCTTTGAGTGCTGCTGACTCTGCCCTGTCTCACTGGAATTACTTCCCTCAAATTCCCTGGAACCAGGAATACCCGTGGTGCTTCCAGAGCTCCCAGATTCAGGGGAGATCCCACCCCAGTATGCCAGTCCTGGGAACTGCTGTGCCAGTCAGGACATGGCTGCTTTTTGCCCTGTGTTATTCAGGGAGGGCAAAATTAAGACATAGACTTAGTTCCAGAGTTAAGCCAGAGTAGAGACCGTGCAAATAATCCCTGTCCTAATTAGTCTAATGACTTCAGAGATAGCAGTTTTCCCCAGGAATTTTCACTCAGTTGCTTGACAAAGTAAATGTGTGGTGAACTCAGGTCCCGTGGCTGAGCAGGGACATCCTGAGGAGCTGCTGGGAGAGAGAAAGGAAGAGGGATGGATTCCCAAGATTTAACTCCCCCCTCTCCAGAAGGGGTGTGAAAGGGGTTTAAATCCAGAGAACTTGTGCAGAGGAGGAGATACTAAAACATCACCATTCCTAGTGAGTCCACAGTGGATAACTGAGCTCCCATATCTGGGAATGCTTTCCCTGCCCTCCCACCCTGCTCTGCTAATTCCATACAGGACACTGGCATTCTCCTCCTTCATAGATGTTCCATTTCTAAGAACTATCGAGGCTCTTACTTCTAAAGAGGCAGCCTGAATCACCTCCCATCATCAGACACCACTGGGCTGGAATCATGGAATCGTGGAATGGTTTGGGGTGGAAGAGACGTTAAATCACATCCAGAGCCCCTCCTGCCTTCCACTGTCCCAGGCTGGTCCAAGCCCCATCCAGCCTGGCCTTGGACACTGCCAGAGATCCAGGGGCAGCCACAGCCTCTCTGGGCACTCTGTGCCAGGGCCTCCCCACCCTCCCAGGGAACAATTCCTGCCCAATATCCCACCTAACTCTGCCCTCTGGCAGTGGGAAGCCACTCCCTCTGTCCTATCCCTTGTCCTCAGTCCCTCTCCAGCTCTCCTGGAGCCCCTTTAGGCACTGCAAGGGGCTCTGAGCTCTCCCTGGAGCCTTCTCCTCTCCAGGTGAACCCCCCCAGCTCTCCCAGGCTGGCTCCAGAGCAGAGGGGCTCCAGCCCTCAGAGCACCTCTGTGACCTCCTCTGGACTGGCTCCAGCAGCTCCAGGTCCCTCCTGTGCTGGGCCCCAGGGCTGGGGCAGCTCTGCAGGTGGGGTCTCAGCTGGGCAGGGCAGGAGGGACAGAATCCTCCCCTCCCCTGCTGCCCACGTTGGGGGTTCAGCCCAGGGCAGGGAGGGTTTCAGGGTTGGGGCAGGTCCAGCCCTCACCCACCAGCACCCAAATCCTTCTCCCAGGGCTGCTCCATCTGCTCATCCCGAGCCTGGATTGATCTCGGGGCTGCCCAGAGTGCAGCACCAGCAGCTAGTCCTGTTAAACTCCATGAGATTCCCAAGGATCACTTCTGGAGCTTGCCCAGGTGCCCCTGGGTGGCCCCATCCTTCAGGTTTGGCATCCTGACAATCGAGGAGTTGTTTCTCCCATGAGAAATTTGGGCTACATCCATTTTTCCACTCTGCCCATGTTTAGTCCAGATATATTTTCAACACCTGCCACACTGGGTTTGGATTTTAGGGTTTTTTTTCTTCCTCCTTTTCGTGAAGAATACAAAGTGTGATTTTTGCCTTCCCCCCCCCCCCTTTTCTACTTTGTAACTTTACAAATGTTTTCAATACATTAAAGTGACACTGTGACAAATTCACTTTACTTTTTCAGCTCTGTCACTTTTACAAAGTTGAGAAAGTTCTGAGAAGCTACAAGGGAAAAAGGGAAAAGAAAGGGCAAAGAAAAAATACTGATTTTTCTGGCATTCATCTGTAAAAACAAGAAAGGATAAAACTGTCCCAGGGCAGCTTGATGTTGGATTTTGGGGGGACAGAAGACCCTCGGGAAAAGGCAGTTGGGGCTGCTGAGTTGATCATGGAATCATGGAATGGTTTGGGATGGAAGAGACCTTAAATCCCATCTATTCTCCCCCTGCCATGGCAGGGACATCTTCTGCTGTCCCAGGCTGCCCCAAGCCCCAATGTCCAGCCTGGCCTTGGACACTTCCAGGGATCCAGGGGCAGCCACAGCTTCTCTGGGCACCCTGTGCTAGGGCCTCCCCACCCTCCCAGGGAACAATTCCTTCCCAATATCCCATCCAGCCCTGCCCTCTGGCAGTGGGAAGCCATTCCCTGTATCTGGCCCTCCATCTCTTGTCCCCAGTCCTTCTCCATCTTTCTTGTCAGCCGTTTCAGGGACTGGAACTCTGGAGCTTCTCTTTTCCAGGCTGAGCAATCCCAGCTCTCTCAGAGCCTTGCCCAGATCCCACAGCTCCATCCCCATTTCTGCTGCCGTTCCCAGATCCATGTCCAGCTCCCACCAGGGCTCAGCATGCAAGCAGCAGCAGGAGCTGGAAGGTGGAGAGGAGCATCCCTCATCTCCTTGCCCTTGGCCCTGCCCTGGTGAGCAGAGTGAGCAGGGCCCAGCCAGCCACTCTGAATTTATTCCCCCACACTTCCAGACATTCCTGCTGTGCCCCAGTGCAGCATCAGCCTGGAGCAGTGAAATCATTCCTGACTGGAGCAGATGTGGAACGTGCAGCAGGTCAGGAGCGGCTGGGCTGGAGTTTCAAAGCTCCTTCCCACCTCCCAGCTCTTTCACTTTTCAAGCAGCACAGGGCAGGCAGCACCAGCCTGCCTGGAGAAGATGCTGCCTCTGCCCTGGTTTGATGTTCCTGGGTGTTTTCCAGCTGGAGCTGAGGGGTGCTTGCAGCATCACCTGCCAGAATTCCCACAAATTGGAGACCACAGCCCAGAGGAGAACATGGATTTACCTGTCAAGGTATCAGTCCCTGCAGGGCTGTTCCCTGTTTCTGCAGGTGTTTGTCTTGTGTTGTGCAGCCTTTTTCCCTCCTGAAACTCTGCCAGTTTGGATCTGTCACTGCCAATTTTTCCCCATGCAAACAGCCCCTCTTGCCTGCCTGTCTTCCCTGTCATTCCCGTTTTCCCCTCATTTGGCTGCCTGCTGGATCCACGCACTGGAGACTCCTGCAAGGAAACCCTTCACCCCTTCCCAATTTAATAATCCCCTGGAATATGGAGTGGATTCTGCCCTGGCAGCCTTGCAGATCTGCTTATGAATAAATTAGCTCTGCTTTGTGGGGCTGAACACATCTGCACACTCAGGGAACATTTATAATTCCATTGGAAATGGTATCATGTGGTAAGGATGGCAGCGTGGTTGTTGCCATTCTGATTTGTTTTCCTCTGTTTTGTCAAAAAGATGAAGTTTGTGCCACCCTATCCACGCTGATGCTGGGCAGTGGGAGTCTCCCTAGTGTTTGGGAAGGTGTTTTTCCTGGAAAACTCTGTTCCTGCTGCCTCTGCTGAGATCAGCACTTCCCTGGCCTTGTCCCCAGCAGGCAGCTGGAGGAGTGAGTGCTGTAGTTACAAACAGCTGTAGTTTACAACCCCTCACACCCAGACTCAAGGGCCTTTCCTCCTGTCTCAGCCTGGTTTTGCTGTTGGTTTTCCCTCATGTTTTCCCTTTGCACAGTGATCAATCCTGTGCATTCCCTGAGACCTGAGGGCCACCTTGATGCCAAATCCATCCTGGACCCTCCTGGGTGTTGGTGGCTCCAAAAATGTGGAATTTAAAGATTCCCCAGCAATCCTGGTCAGCAGGGCCTCACCTGGCCAAGCCCTCAGGCCCAGTCGGTGACTTCCACTTGTCCCTGTAAAATGAGCCCAGAAGGGGCAGGAAGGGGCAGTTTCCAGTGACTTTGCTTCCCAAAAAGCTCTTTGCTTTCTGCCCTCCTGGTTTGGATATCAGGGAGCAGCTTCTTCTGCCCAGTCCTGTTTTGGGCTGAGTTTTGTTTCTGCTTCAGAGAGCTGTGAATTCCCTGGAGTGGGAATTCTGGAACGCCAGCGGCCAAAGGTGTAGCAAGGATTTGGCCTTATCATGGAATCAAGAATCTCCTGAGCTGGAAGGGACCCACAAGGACCACCCAGCCCAGCTCCTGGCCCTGCCCAGACCCCCCAACAACCCCACCCTGTCCATCCCTGGCAGCGCTGTCCAAAGGCTCCTGGAGCTCTGGCAGCCTCGGGGCCGTGCCCATTCCCTGGGGAGCCTGGGCAGTGCCAGCACCCTCTGGGGGAAGAACCTTTCCCCAAAATCCAGCCTGAGCCTGCCCTGGCCCAGCTCCAGCCGTTCCCTGGGTGCTGTCCCTGTCCCAGGAGCAGAGATCAGAGCTGCCCTCGGGAGGAAGTTGTGGATTGTGATGAGTAATATACAAAATATTAATTTAGAAATTATCTTCCTGTAACTTTATGTTCAATCAAACCTATCAATCCCACTGTTTTGTAACTGTTCATGTTCAGAACACCAAGGGCTCCCCAGAAAGGCCAGAGGAAATTTCCCTGCTCATCAAATCCATGAGAGCTCCCCCAGCACTAAAAGTGGCACAGCTGTGTAGGGTCACACGTCCCTGTGCATGAGGGGCTGGGATAAAGAACACACTCAGGGACCAAAGCTGGAGCATTCTGGGACTGAGGAGACAGCTGGGAGACACTCCCAGGAATTTGGCGTTTATCAGTCAAGTGAGCCCCGAAAGTGAAGATAAACCCCGTTTTATTTAGTGAGATCTTGGATTTGGTTAGAAGTGCACATTTAACTTAGAAAGACAAAGCTATCAGATGAAAAATGAATGAAAAGGGGCTAAGTTTAGATTGTCTGCACCTTAAAAAATGGATTTGTTGAGAGTCCCAAAAATCAGCTACTTCTGGTGACTCTCCCATCACCTTGAGCACGACCAGCCCCAGGTGACATCCAAGTTACAGCCCCGAGCTGGAGGCTTGTCCATTAAACACAGGCTCATCACATTCCCTCCATACATCATCCCCAGCACAGGTGTCTGGGAACTATCTGGAGAAGAAAAGATTGGGAGTTTTACCCCTGGCAAACAATGAAAGTAGTAGATCTTGATTTAGGAGGACAAGAATGCCTAGAAATAAAGAGCAAACAGAAGTAAATGAAAGTGTAAAAATAAAAAAATGAAAAAAAAAAAAACCCAAATAACAAAGCAAAGCTCACACCTGTCTGAAAGACAAAGAACAAACACAGCTGGAATTTGTCAATTTTAAAGAAAGAAAAAATAACACCAAAAACTCCTACCCAAAGCTCCAATTTGGGAACACAGAGTAAAAGAAATAATTTCAACTAAAGGAGGCAGTAAGCTGGCAAAAACTCTGCATTAAAAGTGTTAAATCCCTTAAAAATGTGTTAAATCACTAAGTCGGAGATGTAAAGGTAATATTCATTATATATTGCAAGTTTGCTGTCTAAAGGACAGGCAGTAGGAAGGCACTGGACAAAGGCAAAGACAAAGGAAGCAGAGGACAATTGAATTGTTTAAGAATCCAAGACCTTAAATGGAACAATTCTAAATCCAGGGGTGAAATAGTCCTGGAGAAAAGGTGCCAAAGAAAGATGTTGGATATTGGAAAGTCAAAACACTGCCATAGGCAGGGACACCTTCCACTATCCCAGGGTGCTCCAAGCCCCATCCAGCCTGGCCTTGGACATTTCCAGGGATCCAGGGGCAGCCACAGCTTCTCTGACAATTCCAGCCCAGCCTCTCCCCACCCTCACAGGGGAGGACTCCTTCCCAAATTCCCATCTCACCCTGCTGTCTGGCAGTTTAAAGCCATTCCCTGCGTGCTGCCCCTCCAGGCCTTTATGAAAAGTTCATTTTGAAAACCAATGTTCCCTTTGAAAAGTTAATTTTGAAAAAGGTCCTTGGATTTCCACAGCCCTTCCAGGAGGAATCCTCACCAGCCACAGCCAAAGAAATGCAACATCCTTGGGAAAAAGTGGCTGATCCTTAAGCACAAATGGGTGCTTAAGGAATGAGAAAGTCCCTTGTCAGGGGAGGGATTTCAGGAGTGGAGGCTCGTCAATGATCTGGAAAGCCCAGGAATGAGATCCCAACGCTGAGGGCATCAAGTGATCCAGGACTGGAAAACTCAGCCCGGCTCAATCTGCCCCCAGGGACTGGATGGGAAAATGCCAGCTGGGATTTGGCACAGGTAAACAGGGAATTCTGCAGCAGGAGGAGCAGGGCCCTACATTTCAATGCATATGAGGGGCTGGAGCTCACTGTTACTGTGCAGGAAATATTCCTGGAGTCAGGGGATCCAAAGAGATTCCGAGTTTGGGAACAGATGGTCCTGAAATATCAACTCTGAGAGGGTGGAAATGGGTGCTGGAATGTCCTAAGGATGGAAAAGAGGGCCAGACCAAAGGCAGGGGTAAATCTCTGTGTCCTGAACACTGCTCATCCCTGGGAATGTCTGGAGTGGGGTTGGGAAAGGGTCAGGGCTTGGGAAAGGTTCAGTGTGTGGGATCAGAATGAGAAGCACAGGAGAGAATTTCCACACGGAAATAAAGGATGTGAGAGGGGGAACAAAAGCAGATTCAGGAGTAGGAATAAATGGATAAACTGGAAATGAGGCAGAAGGATGGGGTGCTGGGGGCAGACTCAAAACCACTGGAAAATAAACTATGGAATCTCCTCCACTGAAGGCTGCAGAGGCTAAAATCCAATGGGAAACTCCAAAAAAGAAACAAAGCCATGGAGGAAACAGCCATTCCAATGTTCATTTGATACAAGGGCACCACCTTCCATAGGTCCTTCCTGCAATTCCCTGCATCTCCTACAAGGACACTTTGGAGCTGCATCCCTGGTCTTCCTCTGGTTTTATCCTTTGCATCCTGTGGCCATGCCTTGGCTTCAGGACACCCATCCAAACACAAAGGACAAGTCTGAGACTAAGTGACAATAATTCCAAATCCCATCATTTCACAGGAGCAGAGCCTCTCATCAGCAAGAGCTGCAGATATTTCATCTTCCTTTCCAAAGGCCTTGGTAGATTAAATTATTTTGCAGATATTTGCTCTCTTTTACTGCTCTAAGGGGTTACAAGACTGACTTAAGAGTTATTTATTGAAGAGATAAAAGGGAGAAAAGCTGATTTTTAATGTTAAAATGTCATTATTGTCTGGATGTGCATAACCAAGAGGAATTATTAAATATGGACCTAAAATTGTGGAGTTTGAGCCCAGAGGTCAAAAGATTCCTGTGCAGAAGCAGCTCCATGCCCAGGATGGAGAACATCTCCCAGCAACTGTTCCTCCAATTACTCCCTGAGATTGAAATATCTTTGGAATAAAATCTGGATCCATGCTGGATGTTGCCTTTTTGACTGGATTTTCCCATTCAGTTCCCTTCATATCCTTTTTAAAATGAGTATTTCCCACATTGCCCATTTTCCTCCCCCTGCTCCTCCCTGTCCATTCATTATGATCCACACTTGTGGATTTTAGATGGATAATCCTGGAATGGCAGTTCTTTGTTTACCCAGCTCATTACCCACCATTCAAATTCTCATAACAAATATTTTCCAAGGAATAATTCCATGAAATATTCATGGATTCTAGAGCTGTTCTACCTTTGTTTGATTTATTAAGCATAGAAGCTGTACCTTCTGCTTCCCTCCAAACCCCAGACAAAAGCAGGATACTCTTCCCACACAACCACTCTCCCTTTACCCCAGAGCCAAATCAGGTTTGCTTTTAATTCTATAAAATCATAAAAATCCCTAGGGGGATGAATATCCCGTTTAACCAGAGATCAAACCCACTTTTTTTTGGAGTAATCCTCTTCTGTGTGGGAAGTTGCCTGGTTTTATTCCAGCAGAAATCCTTTCAGGATTTTCTCTTCCTTTGCTTCACTTTTTCAGAGAGAGGAGATCCCAGGAAATCTAGCACAGTCAAGCTCAGAGGTTTCCACTGTGTTTTCTTCCTGCTTTTCTGTCACTTATCCCATGAAAACAAGGGGAAGATTTGATTTCAAAGAGATCTGTGAGGAGCCCTGAGCTGCTGAGGGAGCCAGGCTGGGACTTGCTGAACAACACAGTTTGTACCTTCCTTTGAGCCCTTTGCTGCTTGTCCTGGGATACCAGGTCCGGGATATCAGGAAAAGCAGCTCCAAGAGGAGGATCCTCCCCTTCAGGAGAGATTTGGGCAAAAATTGGGGATATAGAAGGAGTTTTTGGGATGCTGGGTCTTAGGTTAGGGAAGGAGCAGCTCCCTCAATCCAGGGAGCTGAATCACATCCCAACGTTTGATGCTTTTCCATGGATTTTGCTGCTTTCCCTGTTGTTTCTCCAGTGGCAGCTCCCTCTGCATCCTCTCAGCTGCCAGGCGGGGTTGTGATGGACATCCCAAAGGAATAGGGATGTTATCCCAGGAAAAGTGCTCCCAATCCTGCTGGAAAAGTCACCTCTGTGTGGAGCTCAAAGCCCTCAGAGCTGTTGGATACTGGAAGGATCCACCAGGATCTGCTCTCTCCTGATCAAGCCCCAAAAGCAGAAGGAAAAGTCTCTGGGAAGGCTGGATTAGGGATCATTTTTTGGGATTTTCTGCTATCTGAGACAGGATTTTTTTGTCTCCACAGTTAATTAAATAATGAAGAATTTTGCTGCTGGGGTGACAAAGTGACCATCCCAGTTGGGCTCATGGCACAAAATGACTGCTCCCAGGAAGGGGTGGGACACTGGAGCAGGAGGCAGGAAAAGCCTATGGATACCTCCCTAAGAAATGTGGCTACTGAAGTTTGGGACATTTATCCCAGAGGGATGAAAAGCAGCAGTTCCTGGAGCCAGTAATGTTCTCACTCTTCAGAGGGGGATGAGTTTTGCACAGTCACGTTCTGCCCATGTACACATCCCAAAACACTTGGAAAGAAACAACAGGGAAGAGGAGCTTCCCAAGATCTCTAGGCTTTCCAGAGCCAATAGTGGTCATTCCCATGTGCTCTTTGTGGAGGGCACGCTGCATCCCATGGATAAATGGAAATACATTGAAGGTTTTTAATAAAAATAGCCTGAAGAAAACAATTGGCCATTGAGTCTTTCCAGAATCCTTGGAATCTCCTCAGGAAAATCCTGCAGCTTGTCAGGCTCTGGCAGAATGAGCAGTGGAGAGGAACTGAAATTTTGGATTCTTATGGATGGTTTAGGATCTCACCACAGAGAATTATTATAAAATTAATAATATACTTAATCCTTTAAAAGACACTTGGGAATGGAAGCTCCAAGGAAGGAAACTCCAGAAATTTGGTGAATTATTTCATGGGAAAAGGGTGCAAGGAAGGAAGGAAGAAAGGAAGGAAAAACTTACAAAAAAGGGCTGTCAAAAGACTACGAGAAAAATAAATAATTGGGATAAAAGAAACTTGGAGCTGCATTGGGGAATTTCCAGGGACTTGGGAACAAGAAAGGAATCAGATCATGAATGGCAACTAAATGTGAAAATAAATTATCAGAAGGTCTGAAATGAAATGGAGCTGGAAAATGAAATAAATCCATGGATTTATTAACCTATATGAATAGAAAAGTGAAATAAATCCTTGGATAATCCCACACAGAGTAAATAATTGATGATATGGAGTAAGCTTAAGGATTCTGTGCATCCCTCATTTAAAATGGGAATTTTATCTTTTGGCCAATTATTGATGCAATTAATTTGAGGAGAAAATAGGAGCTGAATCCTCAGCTTTTACCTGGGAGAGCACAGGGAGGAAGAGGGAAATCCTGGAAGAGTGGGAGGGAGTAACTACAACATCTGCCATTAGAAAGGAATAATTGGGAAGCTGGGGAAATCCAGATGAGTCAGTCCAAGCTCAGCACCTGGAAAAACACTGGAATCAGCAATGGTTTATAAGTACCTGGAGGATAACAAGGTAATGAGATGAGAGCCCACCTGGATTTGGCAAAACCAGTTCCTGTGGGAAGGGCCTCGTTCCCTCCCTTGGCACCAGGACTGCTCTGGCTGATGGGAAAGGGGCAGCTCAGATTTTTCCTGGCTCTGACATTGTCCCACATGGCAGAGCTGCAGCTCTGGGAAATCTGAGCTGCTCTGGGAGATAAATGTCCCTGAAAACCTCACCTGGCCAGAGCCTCGAGTGCTTCCCAGCCCACTGTGGGGGTGGTGGCAGACAGGGCCCTTTCTGGACTCAGCAGCTTTGGTTTCAACCTTTGAAGGTAGAAGGCACCAAAATTCCCACAAATCTGGCACCTCAGTCAGTGTCTGGACAGCTGAGATGGAGTCCTCTTGGAAAACAGAGTGGATTTGTTCTTGTTCTCTCCCCAGACCTTGCAATTATCAACCCAAACTTTGCAATTATCAAACCAGACCTTGCATTTATCAACCCAGACCTTACCCTGACCTTCTGAGACGGGCAAAATGCTCCTCTGCACCCCACAGCTCCACCCCCTCCTCATGGCCACCCCTGGACAGGGATTTTCCAGCATTCCAGGCAGCAGCAGCATCACCAGTGGGAGGGATTTTGAGTCCAGAAAACACATCCAACACCAGGGAATGTTCAGGAGAATAGTTCCCAGATTTGGGAACAGAAAAGCTGAGGGGTAAAATAATCACAAAACATGATGGATTTTGTATCCAGCTGCAAGGAAATGTCTATTTTGACCCTGTGAAGTTGACTCACAATGGACTCTTGTGTGGCCATTGTCCCCAGCTGGTCCATTCCTGGGATAACTCTTAGAAAATCCATCAAATTTTCTTCCTTTGCTCTTAAGCAAATGGATTTTCTGGAGAAATCAGCCTGGGAAGGAGCTGCAGTAGTTGTGTAGGAAGAGCTATGCCTGACACATTCCCTCCAGACCTCTGGTGATGGAGCTGCCTCACCCTTGTGTCCTACATATTTGGGGACACCTCTGTCACCCTGAGATGCCACCTCTCCCCTTGTTCCTGGCAGGAGGCCTTTAAAGCTCAGCCTAAAGTGTGTCCTGTGTGCTCTGGCAGGTGATTGACAACCTCAACACCTCATAATTGTGTCCAAAACATCCACAAAAATGTGAATTGCACAACTCTTTTTGCTGCTCTCACCTCTGGTATCTCCTCAGCTTTCCATGGAGTCCTCTGCCAGCCTCTGTCCATAGCTCAGAAGGGAGAGAACAGGAATTGTTCAGGGGTTCTGAGGCAAAAACTCTTGGAAGTTTTCAAAGTGCTCTGGAGGATGGAATCTGAGCTGAACAATGATGCTGATGCACTGGAGGCATGACCCACAATAAATCCAATCAAATTCCCCAGAGATGGAGGCCAACAGCTCTGTTTGTTGGGATCCAGGCAGGTGAGGCCCCCCCTTGCCAGCAGAGCTGCTTTGAGAATTCCCTCTCCCTACCTCCAGCCTGCTCCTTCCTGCCTTGGGGTGAGTGTGCTGCCCTTTGGGGTGGGCTGCTCTCCTTTTGTGGGGCTGCACCTGGGACAGCTCCGAGGAAAAGTTCCTCTTTTTTATTTGTGACGTGTGGGGTGGGTCCTGCTGTGGCTCCTGCTCTGTTCACCACTCAGCTCCATGAGCAGCAGCTCAGCCTCTCTGTGGGGGAAGCAATCTGCAGCAGGGAGAGACAAACGGGCTGCCAGGAACATGGAGCAGAAATCCCAGTGCTGGAGCCAAGATTCCTGCACATCCATTTGGGTTAAGGAGGAATCACATGGAGGAGATGGGGAAGACTTTGTGCTGCCAAACTCAGAGTTAGAGTCAAGCACAAACTCAAAATGTGCCTTTGTAAAGGATAATTCCAGAATCAGGGGTTGGGTTCGGAGAGATCTTAAAGCTCATCCAGTCCCACCCATGCCATGGGCAGGGACACCTTCCACTGTCTCAGGGTGCTCCAGGCCCCAAGTGTCCCACCTGGCCTTGGACACTACCAGGCATCCAGGAGCAGCCACAGCTGCTCTGGGCACCCTGTGCCAGGGCCTGCCCACCCTCCCAGAGAAGAGTTTCTTCCCAATATCCCACGTATCCCTGCCCTCAGACAGTGGGAAGCCATTCCCTGTGTCCTGTCCCTCCAGGCCCTTGTCCCAAGTCCCTCTCCATTTTTCTCGTCAGCCCCTTAAGGTCCTGGAAGGCCACAATTAGGTCACCCCAAAACTTCTCTTTTCCAGGCTGGCCAATCCCAGCTCTCTCAGAGCCTTGCCCAGATCTTACAGTCTCCATCCCCGTTTCTGCCACCATTCCCAGATCTGTATCCAGCTCCCACTGGGGCTCAGCACAGAAGCAGCAGCCAGGAACTGGAAGGTGGAGAGGAGATCCCATCTAAAGCTGTCCTCTTCCAGCCTGAAGCCATTCCCTGTGTCCTGTTGCTCTAGTTCTTGAGCATAAGTGGATGAAGAGCAGCCAGAAACCCGAACTTGGGCATGGAATGCAGCAGCAGGAGGCACTGAAGGATGGGAAGTCATCAGCTTAGCACCATGGCTCTTCTTGTCAATGTACAGAATCACAGAATCACAGA
>VZRX01000278.1:150552-165276 GCA_013398075.1 Notiomystis cincta | reverse complement strand
GGGAGGCCCCGTGGGAGCGCCCCGGGCGGTGGCGGTGCTGGGGAATTCCCTGGCCGTGGCCGGTCCCGCCTGGCGGCAGGTGCGGCCCCGCGTCCGCACGGGGCACCCGGGGCTCCTTGCTCGGGGATCCCCGTCGCGGGCAGCCCGGCCGGTGCCCTGCGTGCGCCTCTGCGGCGCTGGGAAGGGAGGTTTTCCTCCAGCGGCAGCGCCAACGCCGAGGTGGCTTCCCCAGGTCGGCGTGTTGCGCCTGGGGAGGCAAGGGAACCGCTCTGCCTTTTTAATTGCTGAGGTTTCTGTTACTCCGGTGCCTCGGTTATAACAGTTTCGAGGAGGTTTTCCTACTTGAAAAATAACGGTGAAGGAACAAGTGGGTGTGTTTCCTTGCCTTGGAAGCAAATATGCCTCCGGAATTTGAAAGTATTTCCTTAGTATGTGAGCTGCAAAGGGTCAGCTGCAGAGCGTGATCATTTGCTTGAATAATTTTGAATCTAATTTTTTTTTTTTTAAAATTCAGTCTTCAAATGGAAGTTTTTTGTTTGTTTGTTTTAATTCTGGCACTTCAGCATTCAAAATACTATGGTTTTTGTTTTTTTTTTTTAATATGCTGGTATTAAAAGTGCCTCTCCTGCCTGTTTATCTTTCCTTGTATCAAGAGGACTTTTTAAACGTGAGTGACTGATAAACACAGAGGCTGCAGCTCGGTCTGTAACGGAGGAAAGAAAGGCTGTTTGTTTCAATTAAGTATTAATTCTGCCTAACTGTCTCTGTAAATGGCCTTGCAGAAGGCTGAGGTTAAACCCTGCCCTCTCCAGAATGTGTGTTTTGTATCCTCCAGGAATATGCAAATGTAAACAGCTCTTTGAAGCATCAGGAACTACAGACCTCTCTCTGGTTACTCCAAACCACAGCTGCTTATTAAGGGGAAAGGCTTTCCTCCTCCTGACTTCTGTGGGTTTGTGCTTCTCCTGACCATTCGTGGGGTTTTATTCCCTCTTGCAGAAATGGGATGTGTAAAATAATCTACAGCCACGGCATTTCCTCGGGGTTTGTGCTGTTTTATCCTGCATTCTCTTCCACACTGAGCATTTCCATTGTCTCTTCATGTGCCAGCTGTGTAGGCTTGAGGTTTGGAAAAGAACTGCCTTGGGAGAGAAGCACTGCAGGAAAAGTGAAGAAAACTGCTTGGTTTGGGTGTCAGGGAGCTCAGGTGGCCGGAGCTGGGACTCCCCAAATCCGGAGCTGGGACTCCCCAAATCCGGAGCTGGGAATTCCCCAAATCCAGAGCTGGATTCCCCAAATCCAGAGCTGGATTCCCCAAATCCAGAGCTGGGATCAGGGCCTGTGCTCCCAGAGACCTGCTGTGTTTGGGGACTCTTGCTAAGGATGTATTAGGAAGGTGATGTTTGTAGAGGACTTTATAGATTTGGGTTTTTTCCTTCAAATACCTGCTCTCAAGGATCCTTTTGGGAAAGCAGGAATAAGAACAGAGAGCTTTCAGTGGATTTATTTGGCAGAGCTTAAAGTTGCACACAGTTCTTTGGTGCTGTGCAAGACTGATGGCAAAGCTGAGGCCTGTGACAGCTGCAGGGGAGGAAAGCAGTTTTTCCAAGGGAATTGATATCAAACATGCTGGAAATATCAGGAGACATCAGGTTAATTCCTTCACAGGAACACAGAAATGCTGTTTTCCTGCTCAAATTCAGTGTTTTAAGCTGTTTTCAGCATGGGGCCCCTTGCCTGTGTTAATAAACTTTGACAGGAGCTGCAGGAAAACCTGAAGGAATAGATTATTGTTAAGTAAAACAAAGTAAATTTCGTGCATCCTGAAGTGACTTTCTGTTTCAGTTCTGTACCTGTATGCTTTTCATTTTTAACCTTTATCACTAATTTTGTCCATAGTTGTTTCTAAAAAGGGCAGAGAAGTAGTAAAAAGCAGCTGCCTGTATCTCCAAGTGTTAGGAAGTTCTCTGAAGTTAGTTATCTTCAATAAAAGCTGTATAAAGTCCTATCTTATGCAAATGACTGCAAAGAGAAGCCTGAAATAAATACGTATTTTTAGTCTTGTGTAGCTTTCTGGTTCTCACTAAGTTTACAGAATGCAATATTTAAGCTTTCTCTATTTACTTTGATACATTAAACATGTTTTGAAACTTTAATTTTTGGCTGTCATCATATTTTGAGAGCTTCAGCCTGGAATAATTGATTTTGATAAATGCAGTAGCTGGCTGAATGATGCTGACTGGAACTCAGTCACCAACTTTTGAAATTTGGTTATTGTAAGTTCTGCATGATCAACCCACAGAAATTAGAGTGTGTGTTTTGGAGGTGCTTGAAGATGCAAATGAGGTGGTTTAAGGCATTTTCTAACCTGGTGAAAAAGCTTTCAGTGTCTCTGAGAGGTGCTGCAGGTTAATTTTGGGTAGTGATGGATGAAGCAAAGCTGTGCTCTGCCTGTGGGTTGTGTGTATTTATCTCTGTATATAATATAATATATTTTCTCTGCTGGAAATATGCACCAGGTTCAGTCAGATCAGGTGTTACATACCTGAAACTCAAGACATTGAAGCAGAAAAATGATGCACTCACAAAATCATAAGGCCTTTCTAAGAGCTGGTGTATTGAGTTATTTGAAAGCCTGTTTAAGCCTTGAGGATTTTTCTTGTGTGAGGAAGAAATCTCAGTTGTGATTATCCAGTTGGTTTTATTTGTGTTTAATCCCTCTGAACGTTGTCAGATAACCTGTGATGTCTGTTTAATTGAGCTGCACATTGACTGGGCTGGACATCACTGCCATTAACTGCATATTGCACCTGCCTTTTTTACCTCAGTTTGTTGGAAAAATGCAGTAAGGCCACTTATCCAAGGCCCAGACTTCATCTCCTTGGAAACCTGATCTTTCACCAGATGTTGAGAAATGTAATTTCTTTTTTAATCCATTCTGCAGGAGGACGCAGATCAAAACAGCATCTTCAGGCTTTGTTAGTCTGGAATATTCATTACCTAAAAAAATAGTCTGACATTTCAGTCTGTGCCCCAAAGAAGATTGATAGTTTCTGTTGTGTTTGGTATTATTTCAAATTTATTTTAGCTGATGCTCAAGTTCCTGCTTTATAGTTTAATTCACTTCAAGAACTGTAGTGTAAAATACAGGATTGTTTGAGGACCAGCTCCTTCCCTGCCTGCAAGGATTCACCTTTCTTCTCTCTGTTCAGGTCACACTTCCTTCTTTGCAGCTGCAAAAAGCTCTTTCTCAGGCAGCACGAGGAGAATTTGTAACCTTTTCCTTCTGCTGCCATTTGAGAAGCTGTTGCTCCGTGTCTGCTGTGTCAGATGCACTTCTGGGTCAGCTGCTGATGTCAGAACAGCTTGTGACCCCGTGCCGAAGCCCTGCTGGAGTTTACTGGGTTGGCTTTGTGCAGGAATGGTGCCAGTAGGCTGCTGAGGGAGCAGGAGATCTCCTTGGCAGCACTTCCAGGGCACAACTAACAAGGCACCTTTCTTGGGGCCCAAGGTGTTGACGTTCTCTGCTGCCTCTCAGGGGCCCATTCATGAGTGCAGGCAGCTCTCAGGCAGGTGGTTGTAGTTCTGGGGGTTGTTCTGGCAGGGTTTTCCTTGCAGGGGTTGGTGGGCTCTGTTTTCCACAGAGCAAGGCACTTTGGTGCACCTGGGAAGGGCAGCAAACCCATTGCTAAATCCTTCAGAGCTCTTCCCTGTGTGGCTGGGATGGAAATCCATCTTCCCCTGGGCAGTAGCACTGGGAGGGATGTTTGGTGACTCCTAAGCAGCATCTTTGGCACCACGTCTCTGAAATCACTTTCCCAGGAAGATATTTTATAACAATTCTTGGGTGCTCATTCAGCTGCAGCCTTTTGCCTTAATGCCTTTCTGTGTCAGCTGAAAATGAGTGAATGGATCCATGTATTTTAAAGATTGGATGTATTCTTGATGCAGGACTGCTCAGAAAACTCTGAAGTTTTTATTATCCATTTGGGATTGATGGAGGATTTGAAGGGTCAATGAAATAAGACTACCAGAGAACTCAGAAATTACTATTATTCTTGATCTCAAGCTCTTTTTATCATCAAAATTTCCTTAAAGTGCCTTTGCCTTTTAGAATTTGCCAAAACAAAAAGGCCAAAATCAGAAAGACTGGTAGAAGTTGCCAAATAATGCTGTACTGCAGAATATTTATCAGGTGAAGTGAGAAGGAAGAGTTACTTCCTGGGAGAAAAAAAAAAAACCAGGAGAAAATAAAGCTAATTAACTTTTATTTTAACTTTTCTCCTCTATTTTTGTAAGAATGTTTTTTCTGTCTTTAAAGTTATTTTATAGTTCCCTTGAACTGGTTTGGTTGGGTTTTCTTTTCCTTAACTTGTTATGAATGGATTTCTTTGTTTGTGGCTTTTTCTTGGAGCGTTACGAAATTTAGGAGTTCTGTTCCAATTTGAAGCAAAATGATCTATTAAAATATCAAAACTTGATCCTTTATGTTGTGTGTATGCATTGTAGTTGAGAGTGGCAGCAAGTTGGCTTTGGCTTGAGCTCTACTGGCTTATTAATTTTCATATAACCTTGGAAAATAATAATTTTGCCCATAGAATTGAATGGCCTGGTCATTTTCAGGGATGGAATCTGTGGTCCAGAACAGATTGCAAAAAATCAGATGTTTGTTTTGGAGGTTTATGGGTTTTTTTTAACCTTGTCTTGACCACACTGGGGTTTCCAGTTTGAAGTTCTAGGATTGTTGACAAAGAAACAGGAGGCCCATTTATTCCTCTGTTCCCTTTCCCAATGTGCTTTGTTGCCAAGGCATTTAATGTAATCTTGGCATTTGCATTTGCAAATTGGTTTGTTATTGATGAAATTAATTCAGTGAGTTAACAGAAAAATGTCTGTGTCAACACCATGCCCTCAACATACTTCAGAATATTTTTGTGTCATACTCAGGATATGGCCCAAATTCATAAATCCTGAGATTTACTAATGTTGCTGATCTTAGAAGGCTCTCATACCTGGAATTGCTTTTTTGCCTTATCAATCTGAATATTAGGCAAATTTGCTGTCCTACAGTAGCATTTTACTGTGGTTTTAATCTATACCCAATTTACTATAGCTTGGAAGTTTCTATTACAAATAGTGTTGTTCTCTTCCTATTTTTATAGTTTCTTCATTTTTTTTTCTTATTTTAAAGTGTATTTTCACTGCAATGACCAGACCAGCCTCTGAGTATAGTACTTTATTTACTTTATTCAGTGACTTCTTAGAGGGACTTGTCACATAAAACATTAGAATTGCTGTAAGTGAGCTGCAATTAAAGAACAATCTATTCAAAATGTTGTCAAATGCTTTCTATGCAGTTTGGGTCCAAATTCTAGAAGTACTAGAAGTTATTTGTATTTTAGAAGTACAAGGCCAGCAATTGGATATTCCTATTTTAAACAGAAAGACAGATATTTGTGTTGGGATTTTCTGTTACACTTGTGTTAGAAATTTTAGGACATTTATATAAATACACTTTTCTCCATCTGAGCCATGCTCAACTTGGTCAGCTTGTCTGGCCAGGAAAGTCTGAAGAAAGATGGCTATTTCCCTATTACAGCATTTTAAAATCTAGTTCAGTCTGTTTAAGATATCCCAGCTGGCAATAAGGAGATCTCAATTACTGTACTTGGCATTATTTGTTGAATGAGGTAATTCCTGTCCTCATTTATCTGACTTGACCAGGAGACTCTTCCATAGCAAATGCCTGCTTTATTTTCTTAGCTGGAGTGGCTCTTATTTGTCTTACTCTAATGCTTTTGTCATTGTCAGGAATAAGATGATGAGGGGAAAAAAACCCAGCAGAGGAGAAGGTTACTGCAGTCAGCTCTTGGAGAAACTTTCTACATTCCCATTCCTGGTGGAGATTTTCCACTGACCATCTTAGAGCAGATTTGAACACTTGGATACAGGGCAAGTTTTCTGACTGTGCCCTTTCTGTGTGTGTTCCTCCCAAGAATTGTGGTCTGTCTGATGGATTTTTGCAGATTTTCAAGGACCCATGTGGGAAATGTGTTCAGGGCAGAACCACCATGGCTCTGCTCGGGTGCTTTGACAGGACGAAATCCTGTGGCCAGAAGGAATGACCTGGCTTTGGTGCCCAGCAGTTTGCTTTGTGATGACACATGAGAGCTTTACATCATCCATGGGCAGCTAGCTGAGTTTGGACAGCAGTTTTGGTCATCTTTGGAGCTGGGTTGCCATGGACAGTGTAGCCTCCATCATTGCTCCAACCCCTTCCTGGCTAAGAATTTCCATCCACAACTCCTGACCCTCTGCCCCACGGTGGCATTCAAGATCCAGGGGAATCTGCTGTGTCTCAAAGCTAAGTATTTGCTCCAGAAGAGTGATTTGAGATTACTGATTCCACACAACTTGTGGCTTCATAAACATTTCTGCTTTTGTAGGTTAGGAAACAGCTCACGAAGTGAGTATTCCTGCAGGAGAGGTGGGAGAGGCAGGAAGTGTGAGGAGTGCTGTTTTCAATGTGTTACACTGCAACCTTCCTGTGGAAGAAGAGGCTTTGTGACAGAATATTTTTGAATTAAGCTGTGTTGGGTCATTCCTTTCATAAATCTACATAAAAATTTGATGAGAAAAATCTGGCTCTGGCACTGAAACCCAGAAGCCAGAAAAATAAGCAACTTTTTGCTTTCATCTCTGGAGCTATCCAGTATTTATTGTGCCATTTTTCAAAAAAGCCTCTTTTAGAACAAGGAAGAGTAAGCCAGGCAGACCTCTGCCTCTTTTCCCTTTCCCCTCACTGTCCCACGTGCCTCTGGGTTTCCAGATGGACAAATATAGAAGTGTTTCAGATACGCAAATCTCTCAGGAGCTCATTCACCACCATCACCTGACTTTGCCAGAGCTGAACACTTCTGTGTCCAAGTTGTTGTCAAACTGATAATTTATGTAACACTGGCAGAGACCCAGCAATGTCTCCAGTTAAACTTGCCAGGAAGTCTGGAGGAAATGGAATATGGGGAAGAAGTTTTTTTTTTTTCCAAGACGATACATGGTTTAAACTTCACTAACTGTGCACACCTCTGCTGCCTTTGAGGAGGGGACCTGTCTGTTTAAAAAAAAAATTAAAAAATCATGCATTGCTGTTTAGAAATGATTCTCAAACTTGGCTTAGATCTCATCTTGCTGCCAGTTGGTTTAAATATTCTGTTTTCAAGAAGCAAAGCTCTCTAAAACCTACCCAGAGAAATACTGGCATCATAGTTTGTTCTTGGTGTTCTTATCAAATAACTGTTCAGGAGAATTCTTCTTGTGTTCAGTGGCATGAAAAACTTTATAAGACTGTAATGTACCCTTTTAAAAAAGATTTACTAAAATTTTGGAACTTTATTTGGAATATAAATGGAATGTAAGACAAAGTTTAACTCAGCAGATAACAGGAGAATTCATGCCTTCCACTTAAGGTGAATTGATTTATTTTTTTCCTGGAGCACATGAACACTAACAAGGACCAAGTAGTTGCATATCTTGGAAAGGAGCAGAACCAAGAAAAAATAAATCTTCCATGTAACAAAACAGTGAGCAAAAAGTGCCTATTGGTATCTCATTAGAGACCCAGGTAGTGCTGTAGTATATTAATGATCATTATTCAACATTTTAAGGTTTTTTAAGCTCCTTCAAGTGCTTAAATTAGTGTTGAAGAGTTCTTGCTGCTTTTTAGGCAAAATTAATGTGCCTTTTAGAACAGGGTTTGCTCATGCAAGTGCTTAAGCTTCCATGGATTCATTCATGGTGTGCTGCAACACTTGTGTAATCTACTTTCTTTGGCACACATTGCAGATGCATACTTCTTATTTTCTAAGCCAAATATTTGGTGGCTCATCCGCCTCGTCCTCTGGTTTTAGGATATTTCTGTGGTTTGCTCGTTTCCTGTAGCCCCAAGCACTCTGGAGTGTTGGTGACCCTTGACAAACCTGGAAAAGTACTGGTTGCTGTTACTGTTACTGTCTTTCGTTTCTCTGTGGACTTTCGTTTGGTGGCTTTGGAGAGCCTGGTAGCCGGCGTCTCAGCTGGCTCTGACCTTGTTTACAGACGCACACACTCAAGGGTGCACCCTCAGAAGTGCCTGTGAGTGCTCTTGTGTCCTTTTGTCCCAGTCCTGCGAGCTTTGTTTGCTCCTCTCTGCCGGTGAGGATGGTTTGGAGCGACGCTGTGTTGGCAACCAGCTCACAGAATAACACTGCTGCAGGTTCTCAGGTTTGCCTGGAGGAGTGGCTGGCAAGTGGAGTTCAAAGACTTTCAGGAAGCAGAAAAAGAAACTTCCCTCCCCCTCCAACACCTGGAGGAATCTTGATGTGCTAGATTAAAGGAGAAGCGTTAGGGATAATGGAGCTAACTTTGATTGCCCTTTCTAGCAAACCTCAGTGCATGTTGTAGTGAAGGATTAGTTTTTCACCTCCAAGCACAGCCCAGCATATCCCCTGTAACTCCTCCCTGTGAGGGAATTTGGCCCAGTCTTTGTTTGGCAGCAGCGGGTGAGTTTCTCTTCCATCATTGCTCACGGCGCAGTTCTGTATTTTCCACTCGTCCTTCCAGGAGTGTCCTCATCACAATCATTTCCACATGCGAGCTTTCCTTGTTTTCCACCCTTCAAAGGGCTGGCCACTTAGTTCCTGGTGGCTCCTTGTGCTGGTGTGCTCTGCTTTTACCTTCATCCTTTGCACATTGCTCGGGCTGTAGGCATCAGTCACCTCAGTGCAGGTAGATGTGATGGTTCCTTGTGCCATCCCAACACAGAGCAATGTTTCTTAAACCAAACCTGAGTGACATTCATCCAGGTTCTTTCTTGGCTCTGCTCCTGTGGGTTGGAGGTGGATTTCACTTGGGTGTTGATAAAACAGCCTTCTAGAAAAGGAGCAAATTTGTCCAAAGCAGCAGCTCACAAACAAAATAAATACATTTCAGAGTGTTTCTTGGATGCTTCTGTTGCCCTGGAGGCTTTGTAGGGGTGCTGGTGCTGTAATCTCCCTTTAGGAGTTCACCTGTGTGCTCCCATGTTCAGGAGTGTGTTTGTTTGCAAGGGAAGTTACCTGGACACACTGAGCTCATCATCTCTCCCCTCCATTCTACACTGCTGGTACCTGCTTGGCTCCCTAAATGACCTTATTGTCATCTATTCAGACTTGTAGCTTTTTAAAAAAATTAAACTCAGTCCTGTAAAGAAGGCATCTATTTTGGATGTCTGAGCAGTTTGCTGTGGGGTTAGGTGAGCACCAGTGCTGTATGGGAGTACCCAGCTGAATGCTGAAGCCAGGAGGTTAAAAGCTCTTACAGTTACAAAGGGTTAAAAGGTTGGATTTTCAACTTCCCAACTAATAAAAAAGTGTGAATTCTGTCACCTGAGTCTCCCAGAGAGGAGTTTGTGCTGCACTGTAAGAATCCAGCTAGCCCTGTCTTAAATAAACTATGGAACTGATTCACAATTCCTGTGTGTGAGTTGAGCAAGGATTAGTCAGTAGCATTGGTTCTGGCAATTTCCACTTGGCTTGCTTGAGAAATGCCCTTTCTAACCAGCAGCCAGGAGTCCTGTTTCTGTATGTCACACTTCCAAGAGGAAGTGCTGAGGGTGGAAGGACTTTATTGACTGGCAGTTCCCAGGGCAGCGTTGGAGAGGCACACAAAAGAATCTGTGCCTTGGTAAACAAGGATATCGAGCAGGACTCAAAGGTGGGTTGATCTATGTAGGGTGTTAATTATGTCATAGCTTTAATACTTTCCCTGGCTTGATAAAGTGTGAATAGGAAACCAAAAAGGGTTCAAGGAATGAACTGTTCTGCAAATATAAATTTGAGGTGTCAGATGAAGGGAACACAGCTAAACTTGCTTAAAGGAGGAGAAAGCAATTCACTGGGGTAATCCTTCAGTCAATGAGCTGATAATGTTATCTGGTAGGAGAAAATGAAATGAGGTTTAACAGCAGATGGGTGACCTAGTGAAGTTCAGGCTAGAAAAGTTGGAAGGTTGGAACAAGAAGAGCTAAGCTTTGGAACAGAAAAGGTGGGAGGCGGGTAATGGATTCTTACAACACTTGGGTTCTTGCAGGATATCTTGGTAAAGTAAACTTTGGCCTGAATTACAGTGTATCAGCATGTCCTATAAAATGGTAGATGAGGTTGCCTCCTGTTGCAGCAGAGGAGAGCAGAACACATGATTGTACAAGGGAACAGATAGGAATGAATCTGGTATCAGTGCTGAGATAAACTTGCCTGCTTATCTGTGATACTTGGTGGTTGAGTAGAAGGAAGTGGAAGGATATACAGCTTTTACCAGGCTGAGAAGGACAGGGAGGGCCTGGGAGCAGAGAGGAGGGGTCTGCAGAGACTTGCAGCAAAACAAGTTAAAAGGTGGAAAATACTCATGTTGTTCTTCTCTAAAGCGTAGATAAAATTTAATACCCACGAGTTTTGTTCAGCAAAACTAAAATGCAAAGCAAACCTCACTTTTGGTCTGCAGTCTTAATAATTAAAGGGAGCAAAATGCAGCACTTCTTTATTTTGAAATAAGAATATCAAGTTTTAATACAAAATTTTAATGTAAGGCGAAAATTTTGAGCACTGATACTTGAGGGAGACAAAAGTGGGAGAGAAGCCTGAGGAGCTGATACTCATATTTAGGAAAACAAAGATGAAGTGATTTAACATGAAGATAGTGAAGGTGCCTTTACATTTGTCAGTTAAGTTACTCAGGGTAAATATTTTGTGCTTAGTCAGTTACTTCAGAATTTATAGAATATAAATTTAAGCTTTAGGGACAACCAATAAATTCAATGCATATGGAAGAGGAGACAGAACCTTTGAAGAGAGCTGAAGGGACTTTAGCAGATATCCTTAAAAAGCATTTCAGCTGAGCACCAGATGAGTGACTGAAGAAAACAGATAGAAAAAGGGGGTGTGTAATAGTGCACAAGAGATTGAGGTGAACGTGGCAGAAAAATAGGACTGAAAATCCAGAACTCTTTGTGTCTATTGTTTAGTACATGATTCTCTGAAATATGTGATTCTTTTCTGTTCTAAGCATGTTTGTCTGGTTGGGTTTTTCCCCATGTGTAATCAGAGGCCAAAGGTTGGACTTGATGATCTTGGAGGTCTTTTCCAACCTTAATGATTCTGTGATCAGTAACAGTTTGCCTGCTTTAGTGTCCCCTTTGGCCTCTCTTAGAAAGGGAATTGAGATAGGAAAGATCTGGTCGTGTAGGAAAGACTTGAGGTGAGTGGGAAGCGTGGACTGAAGTGCTTGGCTGTCATTGGGAGTGTTTGTTTGGGGTGGCTTGTGCCTGCTGGATTTTTTGTGTGCTCTGTGCTGTTGTTTCTGGGTGCTGCAGAGGAGTTCAGCTGTTCAGACTGGGTCTGAAATTCCACTTAGACAGCAGACCCTGAGAATATAAACCTGGCTTCCTGTGTTAGACTGTTGTTTTTCTGATAAGCTAAGCTTTTACAAACTGCTGTGCTGAACTTGTAACTTGTACTGCTTCAGTTCAGATGTTCCACCTGGTGCTCAGTGGTGGTAGGGTGATAACTGCAGGTGAGTTAACTTAGAGTAGGGATGACCTGGAAGGGTTTTTTGAGGATTCTGTATATTTCACACTTTCCCTGGGAGTACTGTGTGTGTATCATGCTTGTAAATAGAAGTTTCTCTGAATACCAGACATGATGTTCAGAGGAAGGCAAGAGAGACCTTTGTGTGCCTTACTGAAGACCCAGGTGCTGCAGAGTCCTGTCTCCAGCAGAGCTGTGGGGAGGATGAGGGCCCAGAGTTCTTTTCAGCTCAGGACTTGACAGGCCACATGTGGTAGCCCCCAGGAGAATCCCTTTCCATGGCCTTTCCTACCTCTCTGTGCAAACCACATGAGCTTCTGGCCTTCCTGTTACCTGGCAGAGAGTTGCCACAGCCTTCCAGCTCATGTGAAGGGCTCTGCTCTTTTGAGCCTTTCAGCCAGGCTTTGTTTGATGTCCCCATGACATCTGATGATTTTGTACACCTTGGTCCTGCCAGTTTTGGAGTCTGAAGAAGGACCAGTTTATTTCATTTTACCTTAAGCAGAACTCATTGCCACTCTTGTTCTACTGAGTGAAAGTTTTCCATTTTCTAATAAATTTAATTGCTGTGGATTTGTTGGATGATATCCAAGCCATCCTCTGTTCTGGAGCTGTAAATAATTATGAGCATTTGTAAGTGGTAACTAAGGGACTGCATTATTAATACTTGGCACAAGTCTGCTACTTGCAGAAATAAAATCATCTAAGCCTACTTAAGCTTTTCCTGAGGAGGAATGTGAACTGTCTAGTGATCCTTCCTAGGTCTGCTGGGATCAGATTGCGTGGGCCATGGAATGTTCTCTTTTGGAATAAAACAATGGCTTGGAAAAACTTTCCTCCCAACTGTTAGTCAGCTGTCCCTTTGCTCTGTGTTGCATCCCTTCTTGGTTAGGAAGGGAAGGAGGGTGTTGCATGGATGGATCTTTGAGTCAAGGACAAGAAATCATTAAAGAAAAAAAATCAAGCACGCAGCTTTAGGTTTTATGAAGACTCCTTTTTTGGGGTGGGTGGCTGTGATTTTTTGTGTTGTTTTTTTTTCTGAACAAGTTTTCTTCCTCAGTTGCCCATGTTTGGCCTTGGCAGGATTTTTTAATCTCTTGTTGTTTTGTATGTGTGTGTATTACACGCTGTTCTTCCCCACTTGCAGTTCCGTTATTTTTAATTTTTGTAATGGTTGAGATGTCTCCATAGCACAAGGATCCCATTAAGTGAACTGCTGGTGTTCCCTGATCGTTCCTTTGCCTTTATAAAGGCTGTCATGATTTGGGAACATGAGTCTTTGTTCCAAATACAGCAGCAATTTTAAAACTTCCTCAGTTTCAGTTGTAATGTAAAAGGACGCATTCGAGCTTGACTGTTGATTTAAATCAGAAATCAGAGATTTAAAAGCCTCTCTGGAAAGTGCAAGTCTGAGGTTTGTATCCAGCTGTATCTCTGGCTGCTGAGTGTCACAGGTTGGAAATTTGGTGGTTCTCAACATCAGCATGAACGTACAGAGGTATGAAAAAAGAATGTGTTGTATCAGCCATTTCTCTGAAGGGTTGTCCTATTGCTGTAGGCCTTCCTGAAGAAAATAAAGCTTATCCTCCCACTGCAGCAGTGACTGCAGAGTGCACAGAAATACTCCTCTACTGTGTCTGTATATTCATAACTTGTCATTCACAAAAGAGCAGAGAAAATGTCACAGTGCAGACATGGATCACTGGAAAGGTTTCAGCACACCTTGTCTTGCTCAGACCAAGGAGGGATTTGCACATTGAAAACAAATCCTGTGGGAGTGCTGTAAATATCTTGAAAGTGCAGAAAGGCTGTATCAGAGATATTTTAACCACTTGCTGCAGTTGGATGGGACATTTCTTCCCCTTTTCTGACACATCTCCTCCCCTTGCTTTGAGCTGCCTCTGGGTATCATCTGACCTTTCAGCAAGGCAGCTGAGATTTCTAAACCCCGTTTCTAAACTTGTTTTCTCTCAAGTTATTGTTCAGCCTGATGAATTCAACACACTGCACAGGCTCTGGGGACTTTATGAAAGTCTCTGCTGGAGTACTGGAAGGGAAATCTGGGGGAACAGTGACAAGAGAATAAAAGAGGAAGCAAAGCCATCCTTTTGGCACTAAGATGTTCTATCAGCTGTTCTGTGAAACTTTGCTGTGGGCTTTTCAGCAGTGTCTCATACTTTTCCTGGGCTAGAGAAATACAGCTTTCTCCAAACCATACTCAGATGGTTTTCTCCTAAACTATCACTTGGTTTTCTCCATCAGGCCTTACTTTGAATGCTGTAATTACAAAGCCTCAAACCCAAAGCTGTTCAAAATGCTGGCTTTAGTGAAGTGCACTCTGTAGGGTGTTTGGGACTCACCTTGAACAAGTGTCACATTGCATGGGAATTCCAGTTTATCCAAGGGAGAGAGAAGGAAGCATAGAAAGTAGCCAGTGCTGCAAGAGAAACCAAGAGCACTCACTTCAGTGCCCAGTCTATGGTACAGTGAGACATCTGTCTTTATTTTTCATGTCCTGCTGAAGGACTTCTTTGGGCTGTGGTTGTGGTTCCACTGTCGCTCAGAGCTGCAGGATGCTGTCCTGCCATCCTGCCTGGTTCCCTGGCAGTCCCAAGCACTGCTTTGGCTGGACAGGGAGTTGTCAGCTGCAGCAATTCTGCTCCTACTGTGCTGTGTCAATATTAGTGCTGGCCCGGGGGGCCTTGGGAGCTCGCCCTACTTCTCAGTGTTCTCTGTGGCTGCGCTTCCAACTGCTTTGTGTGGCGCTCTGCGAAGGGCAGAGTGGGGGATAATGCCCCAGTGTGAGCTGTCAGGACTCAGAAAGGCTGCCTTTGTCAGCCTCAGCAGCGAATGTGTCCTTTAAAAACCTGGATTTCAGGAATGGGTGGTGGCATTACCTCTGAGGCATTGACCGAGACTGAAAATGACATTTGTGTCTTTTTTTGAGGGGTGTTTCCTTAAGTGTTTTCCATAGCAAGTGCTAAATTGTTGCAGTGTCAGGGTTTCAGTCGTTTGATTTGGATTTAACTGGCAAACAGTGTGACTTCAGGAAAGAAACCTGCTGAGCTTATTTATGTCAGTGTTTATTGTTGCTCCACCAACAGAGGGACTCCAGGTGAACGGGGGG
>VZRX01000278.1:103470-150456 GCA_013398075.1 Notiomystis cincta | reverse complement strand
TGGTTGTAGCTATTTGCAGGTGTGTGTGGGGAGAGGTTTTCTTAAAACTGGGCATTTTTCAATAATTATAAGTTGCAAATTTCTGTTTCCACACAAACTTTGTTAATGTATACAGTAGCTATGCCATCCTTGTACATTCTCTGAATTTTATTGGGGTTTTGGCAGATTCCTACTTGTGCACTTAACAAAAAGCTGTGATGCCCTTTTATCCAAAAACCACTGGTAATATGGGAAAACAAAAATTAAGTGGAGCCTCTAAGATAGTCTGAAGGAAGAAATAGGGATGTTCCTATGGATGTGATGCATTTGTGTCTGACAGCTGTTTTTGTGTGAAGTCAAAAAGAGCTTTTAAGAAACCAGTGGGGAAAAATGAACCTGCTGAGGCTATGTGAGCTGGAGGAAATGGGAGAGAGGCAGCCAGAGTGAGGAATACCCCAGCTTGGTTCCAGGCAGGGTGAGAGTTTCTTCCTTTTCCCAGGGCTTGCTTTAGGATGGAAGGGAAAGTGACAGCCTGTTGGCTTTGCTTTGTCAGGCTGGCAGAGTGCTGAGAGCAGGCATGGCTTCTTCCAGCCAGAGATGAAATCCAGCAGGACCAGAGGGAATATGCAAAACTAGAAGTGAAAGTATCAGCTATAAATAGAAGCACCTGTCTTTGCTCCTTCTTGTGATATTTTTGCCCTCCTGTTCCCTGAAGATATAAAGTATTTAGCTGCAGTTTGGCAATCTCTGAATGAAAGGTCTCACACATGCCAAATGGGTTTGGGTTTGTTGTAGTAATAATGGCCCTGGAAAACAGAGTCAGCTCTGTGCAATTTCTCTAAAAGTATTTGGACCAGGTGATTCAACTCAAAAGAAAATACAGGAAACTAGAATTTTCCCCTTAATAGATGCACTTCAGAGGCTAAAAGGAGTGTGTGGTGGTTCAGTCTACTCAGCTGAAAAATGGCTACCTTCCCATAATGCATAAAACTTAAAAGTCAAGTGAGAAAATATTACTTGGGTAGTATTATTCATGCCATGGCTTGAATGCATCATCTGGTTTGAATGCCTACAATGCTGCAGGAAGAGGAGGGAAGAAAATGAGAACCTGACAAAAGCCCAGAAGGACTGGGTGGCTGGAAGCTGGAGTAACTAGTGGAGTACTAAGATATTGCTGTGCCAGTGAGAAGAGTGAATTGAGTTAAAGCTTGGCTCCCTTGCAATGTTAAAGTCAAGAGATCCTATTACAAGAGGTATTAAAGTAGAAGCAGTAGTTCTGAGCTTGAGGAAGGAGCCCTGGAAGGGGTTCCACGGTGTGCCAAGTCACTGAGCAGCCAGGGTGAGTGTTAGAGTGGGAGCTGACACAGCTGCTGCTTTGGGCACAAATGAGGAAGTGTTTTGCTAGGCTGCTGTTTCATTTAAAAGACACATTTCTTTGAACTTCCGAGAGGATTTTGCCTTCCTGCCACTGAAAGACAACTTTTGAGATTATGAACTACAGGAAGAATATTTCCTGGGTTGTGAGGATCCAGGAGCTTCACTGAGCTGCAATAAGGAAATTAAATTTGCCCAGATCATAATAGTATCTACAGTTGACAGTTGGGATTTATTCATCATCTCTATATTAGACCATGTGCATTTAACTTTATGAAACTTACTTGATCTGTTTGGCTAATTGAAGTCTTTAAGACCTATTATCTAAAACATCTGTAGATTGGTGCTCATATCCAGGAGTTGGATGAAATCTTGGAACAAAAAACTGCATCTCTTGGCCTGCAAGTACAAAAAGGAGGCATTCCCAGCTGTGAGTTCCAGAGGCCTGATTGTAAATTCCCAGTTTGTATAACTCAGGGAGTGAGTTAAGTAGCTTACCTACTTGTTCTCTTGTGTGCCTCTCCTGCTCCAGAAATGTCAGTCCAGATTGTGTACAGCCCTCTTACAGAGAAATTTCTAATCTTCTAAAAATGCTGGCTTTGAAGTCAACTCTGTGTTGCCTCTTGTGTTGTTGGCAGGTCAGAAGTAATGTGTACAACTTGGGAGACTTCACAGAATCGCTGCCTCCTCGGTGAGAAGGTTTTTGTTGGTTTGGGTGTGTGTTTCTGAGCAAAGCATGCTGGCACTACATAAGTTATTAAAGAAATCTACTTCAATTAGGTTTTTCCTTGAAGCCCATTAATGTTGGATAATTGATTTACCCACAGGATAGGATTTGCTTGTCTTTCACACACCCTGCTCTGGCCCCCACCTCCTCCAGACCCTTTGGCTGGCTTAGGGTTGGTGAGCAAGGGTTGCACTCAGTGGTTGTGAAACAGTTTGTCCCTCACACCTTGGAGGCTGGACCTGAAACTCAGGATTCAGCTTTGTGTCATAGTAATTGAGGGAGTAGGTTTCTTTTGTTGTGTCTGGGTTTGTATCTTTGAACTCTGCCATTACAAAAAGAACAATGGATTCTGATGTCAAATGAGTAGATTGAAATAACTGGCCCAAAGGGCTTAAAGTTTCTGTTGTTTATTAATTTTAAGTCTGCTCATCCTCTCCAGTGTTAAAAGTACAATGCCTTGTTTCTTCTCACTCATGCACAAAGTCTTCTGAAAGACTGGAGTAAATGAATATTAAATATTTTGTAGGCTTACTTTACCAACATTTAACATTAGTGGACCCCATTTTTAATGTTATTTTGTTCCATAGCTTATATAACAGAAATTCTGGGGTGCTCTGCTGAACAACATTTCTGAAGCATTGCTTCAAAGTCTGTTGGCCTGGGTTTCTTGGATTTAAGTAATTAAAACACTTACGACATTGAGCTCAGTCCTTTTTCTACAAGCAGCTGGATTTCTCAGGATGACTGGTTTTTATTCCATTTTATGGAATAATGGCTGTATCCATTTCCAGTGCAATCAGCCTGGATGTTTTTGATCAGCAGGACCTGTTGAAATCCAAAGGCATTCAGGAGTGTGCTGATTGAGAGGGGATCTTTCATTGACAGTTTGAGCTGGGTATAATTCTTAGTGAATTCTTAGTGTAACTTTCCTTACTCTTTGTAGGAGATCAGCTATTACCTTACAGATGTTGTGTGGCAGCTTCACATTTTTGGTAAAACCCTCCTTAATGGATCCGTGTTGACATTTGAGATGAAATATGAACATGTGTTCCTGGAATATCTGTGGTGATCTCAGTGTGTCTCTAAAATGTCAGGAGGCAGCCAGTAAAGCACAGAGTTTGCAGAGCTCTGAGGTAGAATTCGGTGGTTCCTGCTCTCAGTGGAGACACCTGAAGGGCTGGTTCAGTCTCATTCTGTGGGCTGAGTTTAGCAATTACTAAATTATATAGGAATTATAGCACTGAGAGCTATACCCAGTCTCTGGTGATGTGAGGACCAGCACTTCTCGGTCCCAGGAGCCTGTAGAGAGCCTGTAGAGTTTGTTTCATGTGTAGAGGTTTCATAAATCCCTCCAAACCTGGCCTTCCAAGAAAGGCAGGTCCCTGTCTGTTTTCCCTGTGGAAGCAGTTTCTCAAAACCTGAGGGAGTGCATGTGCTGGCAGATTGATTACTGAAGCAGGCCAAATTCCTCTGGTAACTGCAGCGTGTTAGTGCTGATTTCCAAGAGTGTGCATCACCACCTTTTCACAAGGGCTTGGTTAGTTCCCTTGTGATGTTTCCTTTTGATGGCTGCCCAGAATGAAATATGCAAACAGGCCAACTTAAGCTCACTTCAAAGAAGAAGAGCTCCAAGAGTCTAATCTTGGCTGAGGAGGAGCTTACACTAGATCAGGCTTTCAGCAGTGGTTGCAAACCAGCAGGCTTTGTTGAAACACTCCTGCAGCTGGGCTTCTGTGGGCATCTCCTGAGATGTGAGGGGAAGTGGGATCTCCTGTGGCTGAGGTCAGCTGGATAATCAGGATGCTGGTTCTGATGAGTCTGCAGTGGCTGTTCTGTAGCATTGTAAGCTTGACCTCGAGCTGTGTCACTACAGGTATGTCCCAGTCCCTGCTAAGGAGGGCAGTACCCCATCCATAGCACATCTTGACAGGATTGGCTTTGGGTTTGATCCATTTTTCCTTTTCTGCTGTGAAGGTGATCCATACTTCTATCCATAGGGCCCTCCCATGTGACTGCACCCCTGGAAACACCCATTTATCTGCTTCACTGAGAGAAGAGCATGAGCTGGGATTTTGGGAGCTCATTTAATTCTGTTGGGTTCTCTTTCCAGAACCAGCCTGTTTTCCTTTCCTTCCCTTCCATGCTGTCTGAAACTTTATGCTTAGAGCTGCAGAGAAATGCAGACGTGGGAGGAGTGTCTAAGACACCACATGAGTGTGCTACCAAGCAGGGGGATCTCTACACCCCAGAGAGAAGGGTCACCAAAAGTCTTAGAAAGAACCTTAGGAAGTTGGCAAAAGCAAATGCCAAGTCCTCCACCTGGAGAGGAAAAACCCCATGTCTCAGTACAGATTAGGGACTGAGCAGCTGGCAAACAGCTTGGCAGAAGAAATATTGATGGTTCATGAGCCAGCAAGGGTGCCCTTGCAGCAAAGAGGGCCAAGAGCTCCTGGATTGCGTTAGGAGTTGTGCTGCCAGCAGGCTGAGGGAAGTGAGCCTTCCCATTTAGTGAGAGCTGCTGGGACACTTCTGTGTTCAGGGTCGAGTTTTGAGCTCCCCTGTGCAAGAGAAAGTTCTTTTAGTTAGCACTTACTCTTGGTTTGAGGCAATAGAGAAGTCCTTTGTTAAAGTAGCTGGAAATAAACACTGTAGGTGCTTTCCCTCATAAATAAGGAGAGATAGGAACCAAGAGCCCTCTTGATGTGGAAGTCTCAGTGTTCTGTGAACGAGATAAATGCATTGTTCTGTGTCTCCATCACCATTGTGAGAGTGTGCAAAGCTGTGAGGTGATGCCATGAGCTGACCTGTTCAGCCTTTTCTGAGAGACTGCTGATGAACAGATGGTTTTGGTGTGGGAGTGTACCTGGACAGATTGATCTATTGAGAACCTGCACATGGAGTTTTTCTTCTGTTCATTGGAGACTTTCCCCCCTCCATGTCAAAATTGTTTCCCTTGTAGCTTTGTGGCTGGTTAAATTCATGGGCTGCTTCCCTCCAGCCTGTTGCTTTGGGGAGCAGCTGTTGGAAGAGGGGGGTCTCTTGGGGAGCTGAGGGCTGTGCCTCTGCCTTCCACTGAGCAGGGCATCCCTGTGCCCTGTTGGGAGGGGCTGGAGGAGCTCTGGCTGTGTGGTCAGGGTCAAAACATGAGCTGCTGGTGTCAGGAGGAGTTCCAAAACTCAGATGTGGATCCCAGGCTGCCAAGGGCTGGTGGATGTGCTGAGGTAAATGGGTGACCTCAACAAACAAACCCGGGTAAAATCCCTTCTTTGCACCGGAGTGTGGTGAGATACATCTGCATGTGAGAGGAAGCCACAGGGCTTTTTGTCTTCTGGCAGTGTGGAGCACATTAAAACCAAACAGTGCCAATATACTGGGAAGATAAGAAGTACTCCAACAGCTGCTCCTTAAGTTCTGAGGCAAAGGAAACCACCCTGCTTTAGTTCAGAGATTTTCCTGAGATTCCTGTGGAGTATTCCACAGTAAAGGTTCTGATGGAGGAACTGTTTGGTACTTGCAGCATCGTGCCCACAGACCCTGTCTGCACCCTGAAATCACCCTGGGGACACTTGGGGTCCTCGTGCTGCTGGGCTGAAATCTCCCCACGGCCGAGAGCGAGTGTGGGGAGCCCCCAGCAGCAGCAAACTGCTGCCAGGGAGGGGAAATAACCTCTTGTTGTGGTTTGTACCAGCTCCTGCTGCGAGCTTAACTCCAGCAGTGCAGTACTGCTGCGAAGGGAAGTGGATGATTTCCTTTCTGGAGCTGTTTTTGGTTCAGTCATTACCCACGGGGACAAGGAGTATCTTTTCAATGACTTCTCCAGGAAACCACACCACGGTTTTCCTCTGTCATTGCGAAATTGGGCTTTTGAGATGCGAGACACTCGTGATTCCTGAATGCATTGCCTTTCTTTTGGAATAAATCCATGTGTGCCCTGGCCATAGCTGCCTCTTGCCTGGGGGAAAGCAGAGCTGATGGGGCTTGTGTAGAGAGGTCCTGGCTCCCGGGTGGCTGCTTGGCTGGATGGAGCTGACCTACTTTGGCAGTGACCTTGATTTGCTCAGAGGTGTTTGTGTACTCGTGATCAGCTTTGCTGCATGATTAAGCTGGTCACGTGCCATCTCACTTTTTTTCCAGGGGAGGAACAGCAAGAGTTCTTTTTACTGTCTCATTAGCCCTGTCCCAGGGGATCAGAGAAAGATGGAATGCAAAGGGCAATCCTGAAGGAAGTAGACCCAAAGAGGCTGTAGAGACAAACTGCCATGGATATATAGTGACAAAATATTTGATTCTCCTCTACAGGAGAATTCAATCAGGAAGTAGACTCCATGGCATTTTGTCCTGGTAGGTCCTTAGAGTACTTTAGCAACAGGTTTGGCATCATAAATGGAAGATTTGAACTTTGCTTACATATGTGGGTAACTTTTGTGTTCCTTCTCAGAGAGAATTTTTTTTAAGACATTGAACATCCAACAGATGGAGGCTGAAAAGACAGTAAAATATTCAATTTCCCAGAATTTTAAGAAAGCCTTGTAAAAAAACATTTCTCTGAACTGTTCACTATTTAGTGGGGCATGCTGATTTTTGCTCTGATCATTGAGTTGACATTTCCTTAACTTTAAAACTCATTTCAAGAGACATGCATGGTTCTTAACTCCTGTCATGCTAAAATGTAGGGCTGTGATTGTTAGGACTGGATGAGCATTTGGGACATGGTAGAGAAAGGGCTGACTGAAAAAGAAATTGAGAATTCTGCTCTTTATGTATTATTTTCTGCTTAAACAGTCAAGACACTTAAAATAGCTGCTTTGAAACTATCAAATATAGACAGGTATAAAACAGCACAGCTGAATAGATACTTGATTTCAAAATTTTTTTTCTATAATACTGATAGAAGATTTTTATTTGAGATGAACACAACTTGTTTTTTGCATTATTGCACGGTGACTCGTGCAGTGTTCTGATTCTGAAGCTAAAATGCTGATTGTTGTAGGCTCTTAAAGAGAGGGGACTGTGGTAGATTTAAAATTGCTTTTTCTTCCACCCCCTTTTTCCTTTGTTCATTCCAGCTCATCTGAGCCTTCTGTCTGAGGCCATCATAGGTGGTCCCTGAAATCATCTAATGCAGTAAAATGTGAGTTCAGCCAGAACCCTCTCACAGAGAGGTGTTCAGAAACACACTGAGTTTAGCTATTACTAATTTCTGCACATCAGCTGAGACTGAAGAGAGTGGCTTTGGGTCTGAACCACACACAGAGACATGGCCAGTGACTGGTTTTACTGGTAAATTGAGGTGCAGCAGCCTCATGCACCACAGTAACACCATCGAGTCTGCAGCTGTTGGGCTGCCTGGGGTCAGAGAGACAAAGCAGGCAACTGGGAAAAGGACACAGGGAGACAGTTCAGCCTGGCCCACAAATAGCTGTGGGTGTGAATGAAAGCTTTGCAAAACAAACTTGGTTATGGATTCAATGGTATTTCATAATTTGACTTAAATTTGTACTGATTTAGCTTTGGTCAGTTTTGGTGCCAACTGGCCTCTTCATGTGCCTGTACCTGTACATCCACACATTGTCAGAAATGGAACAGGGGTTGGGTTATTTGGGAAAGGCCCACAGAGGAGTGTTGGGTGAGGTGGACAGTGAGCCCTCAGCAAGGGTTTGGATGCTCTGCTGCTGGAGCAGCAGTGATCTCTGTTCAGAAGTTCTTCTAAGGCAGTGACTTGCCTGACCTTACACTGCCAGGACCAGAAATGTAGGCAATTTAAACTTGTGAATTTCTGAATTTGCTATTCTGGCAGAGCTGAAGAAAATGATAACAAATAAATTTGGATTTTTTTTTTTTTTTTTTGCTGATAACTCATGACATTTCTACACCTGTGCTTCAGCAGAATTGGTTACAGTGTGATCCTGTTGACAGGATATTGGTTGTTTGGCTTGTAGACATCTGAGAGTGTCACAGGAGCTGTTTGGGAGTTCTAGTGCTGTGACAGGTTGCAGAGCCAGGACACTCACAGGTGCTTTAACCACAAAACTGTCTCCAATAGACTTTGGAGGTTTCCTTGCAGGAGCAAAACATAGAACAGTTTCTAAATCTTCCATAGTAACTTGTCTGGTGACAGCAGTGTGGAAGGGAAGGACATCCACATGTTTATGGTATAGTTGGGAGACACATTTGAGGGTGAGAGCCATAGTATGGGATGTGCATTTTGTATAAAACTTGAAGCCTGCAGAATAAAACAATGTTTAACCCCCTGTCCTTCAAACATGCCAACTGTTTGATGCTGTTAGAGTGGGAAACAAGAGTCAGCCAAGCCTCTTCAAACAACCACCAGCAGAGTCTAAGGGACTAAGGCAGTCAGGGGTGAAGGGGAAGTCTGTCCTTTGCTCTGTGACACCAATTTAACTCCTCCTGACAGCATCTGACAGCCAATGTGCTCAGGATTGTCATGGTGTGGTCATCATGGGCAGAGGGGGTTTATGCAAAGGTAAAATGGGCCAGCAGGAAGTAGTGCCAAAGAGATTCCTTCTGCCCAAAGCTTGGGCCCTTGGAGATGCACATTCCAGCATCTTCCCCTTTTGATGGATGGATAAAGCTTCTACACTTTGTAAGGAAAGGAGTGTTTGATCCCTGAGCTGGAAACATTTATTGCTTTGGTAAATTGTGTCTAAAACTATTGGTTGGAAGATGTTTTTTAAGCTTGCTGCTTTTCCTCCCATTCAGGTTTTTGGAAGTATTTGACCAACAGAACATGAGGCTTGGAAGAGTTCTGAGGTTATCAGCTGCTTTGGGCTGAGCATCATCATCTTTGCCCAAGTGGATTTAGGCTTCCAAGACAGGCCTTCAGGTAAAACTCTTCTCTTTCACAGGGTGTCCTCCAACAGCATCATTATTTGCAGTCTAGAGCATTACATAGTGAAGATTTAAATTATTTGCAGTCTGGAGAATTAAAAAGCCAATTAGATTAATTTGTACCTTTAACTAGACTTCTTAGACCACCATTGGGTGATAATTGTTTTATTTGTGGGGTCTGCTGTGCAGAGGTGTTTATTTCTATGGAAGTGTTCTGAATTCAGTGGAAATAGAACTTCAGAAGTTTGTGAAGTGTTCTAATATGATCTTCAAATGCAGAGACACACTAAAACAAGTGTTCCCTGTCAGAAATATTTCTGTTAGGTAGAAGCAATTGGCTGGCCAGGTAACATAAGAGTAAACCTGGTTTAGTTCAAGATCATTCTGACAAATCTTTAAAAACAATTGTGTTACATAATGTGTTTTGAGAATGGTTTGTGTGCAATTCTCAATACAGCAGCAACTGGAAAAGGAGAAATTACCTGTTATTTTTACAGCAAGAGGAAATAACAGAAACTGTTTGTTGCAGTTTTTTAAGAATGCTAAATTTGAGATAATTTTTTTGGTTAAAAATATGTGTCTGCTTATATTAATGCAGTGGTTTTTTGGTTGGGGGTTGTTTTTTATTTCTTCCTGATGTTAGACAGTCCAATGGCAGACCAAAGGATGGACATATCTTCTACAATTAGTGACTTTATGTCACCAGACCCTGCTGACTTGATCTCCAGTTCCCTTAGCACTTCAGGAATGGACTGTAATAGGAAAAGAAAGGGAAGCTCAACTGATTATCAGTAAGTTGGATTTCTCTTGATTTGGCATTGCTAAAAGGAGGTGATAACACAACAATACAATGGGGAAGACTGTAGAAATATTCATAGCAATTTTTAAATAACCTCTTCTTTACAACCTGCTTTAAAGGTTTTAATAAAGAAGGAAGCTACCATGCACTAAGAGGCAAGTTCATTATTTAATAACAATAATAGAAATAAAGCTGTCATTTCAGTGCAGCAAGAATTGAGGGCTATCATGTGGGGTGAGGCTGAGGAGAAAAACTTCTGGCTGCTGGGGGAGTGGAATTAGTGCTGATGAAATGCACAGTGTGGAGGTTGATTATACTGACCATTTACATAGGAAACAGTGTCTGACAGAGGGGCAAGATAATAAATTTGTTGAAAAGTGGAAGCAAAACTAGGAATAGTTCCTTTTCTTCACCTATTTTTTGCCCATTTAGTCACTTCCTATCCATGTGCTGCCAACCTTTGCCTGATGAAGCTATTTTAGGCTCTCATTTGAATGTGAATCTGAATAGTCTCTGGTTGAGGTATTAGAACTCTTTCTTTTAATCAATTGGTTTAATCTTGTATTGGCTCTCAACTGTAGAAAGAAATCCCACCAGCTCAGCTTCAGAGCAGTGAGGGGCACAGTGGCTTCCCAAACTCCCAGAGCTGTAATGTCTCCTGCACCAGGAGCAACCTACTTATTGCAAGTGCCTGTGCAAGCCTCCTCTGCACTGGAACTTCAGAGTGTGGCTGCAGGGGAACTTGTGAGTGGCCACATCCATTATTCATCCAGCCACAGAGTCCAGTTTTATGTAACTTAGCACAGATTTCATCACTGGGGGCCTTTGCATTGCTGGCATCTCTTTTTTTCTGAGGAGGGGCAGAAGTTTTAATCCATGCAGAGCATCACAATTAAGAATTAGATTCTTTCTAGAAGAACTTATGCCCAAAGCTTTAAATACCTCTCTGAACTGCCTTTAGTGTCCCTCTAGTTAAATTGACTACTACAAAATTGACTGAACAGCCTCAATCTTGCCAACTTCCTCCTCTCCATTTTTATTCCTCTGGGTAGGAAGCATTACTCAAGTCCTCTTTTCCAAAAGACAGCTTGTTCATGTAAGGTATAATTCTGCCCTTTAGATTTTGTGTGCATTTTTTTAAAATGTGTGAAAACACTGTTTCTTTGAATCCTTGCTAAAATAAGTTTACAGCAGCTGTAGTCACACCACAGTTCATCTTGTGTTGCAAAGTGAATGGTGGCTACTAAATGTTCCTCTTGGAAAGCAGAACTGGAGGTAACTACCTTGATCCCTCCTTCTGTGTGTATGCATGTGGAAACATTCAGAGATGCTGCTGTTCCAACTTCTGCTGCCTGTTAATGATTTTATTATATAAATTATCCAAGTGTCCAGTTCGATGCTACACATACCAGTGAAGCCAGGGAATAAGGGAGGCAGAAGCAGTGTTTTAGGGTGGTTCTTTGTCCACCTTTCAGCTCTGCACAGTAGCTTTTCAGTTCTGTCTCCTGCAGCTGCTCCAGGAAAATCTGCCCAGCCTGTGCTGCCCCTTCAGCAAGGGCTGGTCAAAGGCTCTAATCTGAGCCCTCGTGCCCAGGACCATGAACAGCACATTTCTTTCCTTGGGAGTAACGTGTCCAGCTGAAATATTAACATGAGGAGAAAACAACCTACCCTGAGGCATTGGTGACTTACCTTGTACCTCGTTCAGATTTTGCTTCCTGGGGGTGTTTAACAGCAAACATCCCAGAGCTGAAGGTGCTGTCACCAGGGCTGTTTGATTGTGAATGTCAGCAGTCAGTGGCCAGGACAGTAACTCAGGTGTGCAGACTGAGAGATGGAGAAAGCATTTAGCATTATGATGATTATTTAAAAACTGATCACGAAGATAATTGAGCTAAGAGTGCAGTGCCTAGTCCGTGAAATGTTTGTTTTTAAAAGGCTGCTGTCCAGTGTCAAACAGGAATAACAAGTGTGTGATTGGCTGAGATGAGAGGACTTTTTCAGAAGGCTTTTGTAAAATGTAGCCTCTTATCATGGTGAAGCTCAGTGGTATTTCAGATCACTTTACAGTCCTGAAGTGATGCCAGCAGTTAGTTTGCATGTAGAAATTCTGTTTAGTTTCCTTATGATATGATAAAGTCTATATAAAGTTCAGCTTGGGACTTTGGACTAAAGCAAAATGTGCATCTGTCCTGCTGGGCAAGCCTCAGAAACTGAGAAACTTGGGATACTTTATTTTTATTTTTATGTTTTATTTCTGGCCTTAGAGTCCTCTGAAATCCCATTTCTCTAACCACAAGGACAACAGGCATAAAGCACAGCTCTTTCCTTTCTGAAGATGAAACAATATCTCAATGATTTGCATAACATAACTTAGGTTAGTTATTTTATTAGTCTTTCACCTTAAGTGTAATGAACTATGCTCTCTTTTCTTAAAAAGCAGAATTATTCTCTCAGAAAGTAGATTAATTTGAACGAGCTTGTTTCTTTAGAATATGCTCACTGCTCTTGTCCTGTTTTCATTGTGCTTTTAATTTCAAATAGAATATGAATTAGCTTGAGAATGTCAGCAGAAAATGTAAGACATTGTTCTTATTTCCTATATATGGTGTACTTTATTTTTCTTTCTTTTCAGACTCGATGGCTTTCCTTTTGAGTAAGTATAAATATTTTAGTAATTGACTTCACTTGAAAAAGATACCTGTTGTTTTTTCCCTGCCTTTTGCTTCCATAGACTTAAAATTTACAGGTAGAAATTAAACCAGAATGAGCAGGCCTAGGAATACCCATTTAATCACAGTTGTACAGATTTACATAAATCAAAACATTCTCTTCCTAATTATTTTATCTAAAAAAAGATGTGTAGTCGTGGGCATTTAGCTTTTTTTACCAAGTACAGCTATGAAAACTTACATTTTCCACTCCTGCTGAGTTGTGCACATATGGCTACAATATTAAATGTAATAAGGGGGATCATTTCTATTCCTCATGCCTCTCTCCTCAGTTTTTTTTTTTGAAACAAAAGCAAACCATGCACCTACACTGAAAGTTGTGCTAATTTCCAGTGTGCCTGCTTAGTTTTATGCAGACTTTTATTCTCTCTGGTGGTGTGCCAGTTTAGGTTATTACCACCTTCTACCCCAAAATCAACTACCATAAGGCAAACTGAGCTGTAGAAGATACAGTTGGGTTTTTTCCCCTCCCTCTGGTTAACTGAAAAACATTTTTGTAGCAGATGATATCTTTGAACTGCAGCATGTTTTACTGTCAAACACATCAAACGGTGCCATTTAGTGAGTTCTGAAGGAGACACAGCTCATTTAAAAAAATGTTTTAATGTTACAAAAACCACACAGCTTCCTCAGTCCTTCCAGGTTGCTGTTTTTATACTCCTGTTTTTGTATTTGTGATTTAGAGGTGGCAGGAATACTTCATCCTGACTTTGTAGTAGTTGGATAGCAGCTCTGGCAGTCCTGCTGAATGTGTGATGTGTTGCTTTGTTCTGTTTCTGCAGGGAAGGTATGGATACAGATAAAGATGACCAACATGGAAGGTACTGTTGATACAGTCACTGAAATCTCAGTTCCACAGCTCTGACACAGGATCCTGACTCTGGATGCCTGTTCTCAGTGTCACTGTGGTCCCAAATTATTGCTTTGCTGGGATGAAGGCATAAGATTGTTTAAACAACATGAAACAGACAAGTTTAAAAAAAACCAAAACCAAAAGTCTGAGGTGCAGTATTATAGATACTGATCTTTTCTGTAGAAAGGTTAAATAAACATTCAGATTCTAAAAAACCCGATTTTAATGAGCATCAGTAGGATGTGAGATGCAGTAAAACAATTGGGTCGAGTGCTTTCAATGCTGTAATTTTGTGATGTCATTTCTCAACAGATTGGAGTATGCAGACCAACAAGGCAGGATAAAAAATGCAAGGTAATGCTCTAAACCAATATATTTGAAAGAATTGTTTCCTGCTTTTTGCCATATATGAATTATTTCTGTATGTTTCTTCTGCAAATATCTTTCTCTCACTTTGACCTTCCCTTATTTTTCCATATCTTTGCACTGTTCACATTTTTCATTAAGTTTGAGTAGAGTTTTGTGCAAACACTAATTTTGATGAGTAACTTGGTTTAGTCACTCCATTGCTGTTGAGCTGGAAGCCAGATCTGAGTTCTGGTAATGTCACATCCTTCACCTTTCTTCTGGCAGACTCGATAGTGGGTTGTGAAAGGGTTAGCAGTGAATCTTAACGTGGGGAAATAAAAACCTGTGCTTTTATGGCCACCACTGGGTGTGTTTTGTGGTTTGCTGGCACACCAGAACCTTGTGCTGCAAACTTTCCTGTCACTTCTAACTCTCCCCACCCAAACAATTAGAACCAAATGCCTGAAGAAGGACTTCTTCTTCACACTCAGGGGTGGCAGGGCAGCTTCCTTGCCCTGAGGGGGTTGCTTTTGGGCACTGTGGGTGTGCTTGACCTGCCCTGCTTTGTGTGTGCCCGGTGTGGTCCCAGGGAGGCTCACAGCCAGATCGAGAAGAGGAGGAGGGACAAGATGAACAGCTTCATCGACGAGCTGGCCTCGCTGGTGCCCACGTGCAACGCCATGTCCCGCAAGCTGGACAAGCTCACCGTGCTCAGGATGGCTGTCCAGCACATGAAAACACTTCGTGGTGAGTGGCCTGGGGCTGCAGGGCTTTCCAAGGGGCATTTCCCCCAATTTCCCCAGCTTCTTCTCTCCCCTTTTTGCCCAAAAAGAGTAAGTTCGTTCATTTTGGGAGGACTCCTCCCCTTTCCTTAGCGTCTGATGCTCAGAGTTCATTCCCTGATGTGACTGGGGGGACTTGGGGGTGAGAAGAGAATAATTTTCCATCCTCTGACCTATTGATCACTACTGCCAGACTGCACAGCACCAGGGCAGGTGGGGAGAGGGAGCAAAGGCCTTGAGGGCAGTGCACAGTTAATTCTGGGGCAGTACTGAGCAGTGCTCTAAGCAGGCAGTGTACCAAGTTGTTGGATAGAAAAGTTAGATTTTAGGTGTAATATTCCTCAGGATTTCTAAGGTTTTGTGTTTATACCTTTAGCTCTGTATAAAAGAGAGTACTTTGAAAACTCAATTTTGGTCTTTTTGGAACCAGTTTCTGTTTCTTGAAGGGAAACACAAAGGTTGGGAAGAGTTGAGGTTGTGAGAAATCGCTGTGTGTTCCTAAGAGAGAATCAGTGCTTGGGTACAGTTGGAGCTGATGTTAAAAGCTTAAGCCTTCAAGAAATGCACCAAGAAAAGGGATGCAGCTAATGGTCAGAAAGATCCTGGTGATGACTCTCATTTCTAGGAGAGTTGATGTCTTCAGTCATGTTCAGCCTCGTGGTTTTGAAAGGCTTAACTTTCCTGCCACTGTCATTTGATGAGGTTAATGCTCCATAACACTTCTGTGGTTACTAATTTGATCTCTTCTGCCTTTGTGAAGGGGATAGAATGAGAAGAATTACTCCTTAATAAATAGCTGCCTCATTTGGTGGCAGTTTTGGGGTTTGGGCATTGGAGGATGATGTCATTGTGATGCTGGGGTTTATCTTTGGCTTGGAATGGGAGAAGTGATTTGTAAATTCCTAAGTGATGATTTGTTTACAAGAGCTTGTCTTGTGTTACTGAGCTATAAGGAGAAGAAATAGTTAGAATGTTTTTATTCTTTAATCTCTTATTTTTATAATTTCTAATTCTGATGCTAGACCATAAATCAAGGACAGCCTTTGGGTTCAAAAATATGTCAAGGAATACTTTTATATCTCAGAGGCATTTAATTTGAATTTCTACCTAATGATGTACTTAGCAAAAAAAGCTTCATCCTTTTTTAAGTTAGTACCAACAGAGCTCATGTTAAGAGTGAAACAAAACCAAAAAAAAGTTCATTTTAAAGAACTCCTGCAATGAACAACAGTCTAAGAAGGAGCCAAAGGAAAATTGCTCACTTAAGTGTGTCATGTTGGTGATATAGGAATTGTTTTTGTTTGTTTTCTTCAGGTGCTACAAACCCATATACAGAAGCAAACTACAAGCCTGCTTTTCTATCAGATGATGAATTAAAACATCTTATTCTCAGGGTATGTTCCAGCTTTTAATTAAGAAATATTAATATCTCTGACTGTAACTCTCCCAAAGCACACCACCAGGATTTTTCTGCCTAGTATGTCAGCTTAAAAATGTTTTGATTATGGAGGATAATTAAGAAATCTGGAGACTGCTTCACAGAGTCAGTGAGTTTAATGATGACTAGGATTTCTTAATTTAAACAGAAAGATGGAAGAGGGGGATCTGAGAGAACTGGTATTTAATGGTAACCATCAGAATCTGCAGTTACTACATGAATGAACCAAAACTGCTTGAATTGTTTTCTTGCAGGCTTGCTGCCCTGGGTTACCCTGCCACGATTTTCAGGGTACAGTGGTGCAATGAACACCTATTTTTGAGGTCACTGATGTAACATGACTTAGAATGTTGGGCTGCCTGTGTGGGGAGCTTGTCTCATCACTCACCAGTTAGGTCCTTGTAGTGGCTGTGTAATTGTCCACATGCAGCATGTGCAGAATTCAATTTCTGCAGCACTGTGACTCTGAAGATACATAACTGGGGTTATTCCTGCATGCCTGTGTGTGACTGAAAGACAGGACTTTGGAAATAGGGATTAGTTGCTTCCAGGCATAGAAATAAATATCCAGGTTATGTTTGGTTTCTAAAAGAGGAGCTTCTTTAAATACAGTTAAAATAACATTTTAATTTGAAGGCATTATTAAACATGATCATAATATTATTGGACAAGACATGGGTTCTTTCTTCTCATAAAAGTTATTTTACATTCTGGGCACAATGCCCAGAATGATGCCAGAAATGTTTGCAGATGCAAAAAAAACCCCTTCATTGTAATTTCACATTTTTCCTGTTGCCTCAGTTACCTCTAAATGTTAAGACAGCTCTCCTAGTGTAGAAATTCTACCGTACACAAAGTGTTTCTAAAGGTTATAACGATGCACTGAGGATGTATAACTTAGGATTTAACTTTTTTTTTCCCTCACCCCCTAATTAGGCAGCAGATGGATTTCTTTTTGTTGTGGGCTGTGACAGAGGAAAGATACTGTTTGTTTCAGAATCTGTCTTCAAGATCCTCAACTACAGTCAGGTATTCTTTTCCATTTTAAGTATGTTAGGTCTTAAAAGCTTTGGGAGCTTTTGGATGGTTATGCCTCTATCTGGGGGTAGGTATGAGAACAGGCTGTCTTGAAAGCTGAGAGGTGTTGCAAAGAGAGAGAGCTTTTCTCTGCCATGTCATTAGAGAAGATTGTTTCTGCTTTCCATTCAAAGCAAGGAGGTGAAAAGGAACTAAATTTAATTCACTGATTGATGCATTCTGCTCAAGGATTTACCCTTGGGCTTGCAAAAGCTTTACCTAATTGGGAGTGTAAGCAAATATTGAAATATTGAAATGTCAGTCTGGGGTTCTTCCAGTAGCTTCACATGGATTTTTCAGCTTCTTTTTTTCCCTGTCTGTTCTGGTTTTGCTTGCATGCTTACTGATGGAAACTGGAAAGCAGTTATACCAAAGCCAGGTTTTTAATATATGCTCAACATAAGGCTTAACTTGGACCATGCATTGTGTAAATAATCTTCATTCTGCCTGTCATCCACACTCCTCAGCAAATTTAAAACCTTGTTAGCCTCACAAGTTTTCCTCAGCCAGCCTTTAGTTAGGTATCTACTAAATACCTATTTGTATGTATATAATGAAAGAGAACATTTGCAAATAGGATTTTTTTCATTCAAATGTATGGTGGAAGAAGTGAGACTGAGGAGAAACCAGAATATTTTGGGGGGGGGGGAATTGAGCACGCCAGAACTCTTAGTGAAAATGATGACAGGAATTACTGTGTAACAAAATCATAACTTCAGGACACAGAGAAAACCTTCCATCAGATTGTAGAATCATAAAATAGTTTGTTTGGAAGGGGCCCTTCAAAGGTCATCCAGCCCAACCCCCTGCAATGAGGCTGGGTCTGGGTGTTTGGTATTCCTTGGTTACACCTACACTGTTCATAGTGGATGCTAAATGAAGCAAATATACTGAGCCATTATTTTACTTTTTGACTGAATGTTCAATCTCTACAGAATGATTTGATTGGTCAAAGTTTATTTGATTATCTCCATCCTAAAGACATTGCCAAAGTGAAGGAGCAGCTCTCTTCTTCTGACACCGCGCCACGAGAAAGACTCATAGATGCAAAAAGTGAGTGTGGGACCTTTGGGAAAAGTGCCAGTCAGAGCCACTGCTGCTGGGCTCTGCCTCGTGGCAGAAGTGGGGATGTGGGGAAGGGAGTTTTAGCTTAAAAAAAAGAAAGAAAAGCTGTGAAACAGGTGCCTGGAAGGTGTTGGGTTTGGCATGCACTGTTCCTGCTTTGCAGGAACTGGCTTCACCTGTGAGCTGTCCTCTTGTCCATAGGAAGCATTCATTCTAATCAATCATTCTGAATGGTCAGAGTACATTCATTTTTATCTGGGTAGTCCTTAGCTGTCAGCCAAGATAGAGGATCCATTTTATTTATCTACTTATTTATTGCTTACTGCCACTGCCATCAATGACCCAGCCTTTCTCTTGGAAGGTTTTTAACCTTGGAATCATTTCCTGCTATGTCTCTTAGCTCTGTTCCCCTCTGGTATTTTAAAGTAGTTCTGTATCTCTGCTGCTCTGGAGGTGAGTGGGTGTTTAATTCCCTCTCGTAACAGGAGTCTGCACTGCTTGAGTGGAAGGTGGTATCTTACAACTGCAGATTTCCAGGTCATTAAGTCTCATGCTTGTCAGGAGCAGAAATCTCCTGGATCTCAGCTCACAGAAGCCACCAGCTCAACTTCAGAAACTGAAGTTGAGAGAGATCATTCGAGGGCAGGGAGCCTTGAGGCTTCGGCAGAATCAGCTGAAGTTTTTTCTGGCTCTGGTTTCATCGGTTGTCAAGCATGAATATCCAGTGCTGCCTCCTGGTTTTTTTTTTGTATGCCTCTGACAAAGTTAGGGCAAAAATAAATACTATGAATTACAGTCTTCCCATCTGCTATGATAGACGGATTGGTAGAATTTCAAGAACTCATCCTGGTGAAGAGTACGAGGATGTATGCACGTATTTATTTTTGTGTTGGCATGAGTAACTCAGCACAGCTTGTACTCTCACCACGGTGCAGCAGCTTGGAGGGCATGTGGTGCAGGGGAGCCTGACATCCTGCATATCACCTCACTCCAGAGGAGTTGTAAGGGAGGCACACTTTCCACTAAAATACTGGAATTGCTGTCTTCTTCCTTGTGTTGAAGGCCCACAAGGCCCCAGAGGTTTTTGCTCATGTTGACAGCTGGTTGATTTTCCATATCCCCATGCAGAAATGATTGGAATGGATGGCAGGCTGTGGAAAAGTTGCTGTGATTTAAATCCTCCATCAGCCTTTGGAGCACTGGCCTTGCTCCTGGTGCATGCCATGGAAGCATTCCTTGTGTTCCCTGAGCCCTGGTGGTACCAGCACTCTGCTGGTGGCCCAGAGTGATGTGTTCTGGTTGTTTTCCCCACAGAAAAGAATCCCCTGTGAGAATATGATAAGGCTCAGGATTCATTGTCAGGGCATGTCCATGTGCACTTATTTCTGCAAGGCAGGAGAGACTGCTTAGACATAACTGGAGGTCTTGGGGATTTGCAGTCTCTCTGTAGGTCCCTTTTTTCATCCTCCTATCCCTGGAGTGTGACTGGGGCTCTGCTGCTCTATATGCACATGTGGTTTTTTGGGAGGGTGTTGTGACAGAAAAGTGCCAGTCCAAAGGGTCAGGAGCCTCCTGAGTGACTGTGTATGGAGAAGTCACCTCTCTCTTTTCCATGAGTTCAGAGAAGTTAGTGTTTATTTCAGTGCTGGTGTGGATTTGTCCAGCCTCTTGCCAACCTTTGCACCCAGAGCCCTGTGTTCTCGAGCTCTCCTCAGCGTGGGCACATCAGCTGGGTCCAAAACCAAAGCCAGGAGTGCTGTGCAAGGCCTGGGGAGGCTGCAGCACTGCGGGGAGGGGTGTGTGGGGCCGTGTGTGTGGTTCCCTCTGCTCCTGACAGCCTCTCCCTCCCCGGCCCTGTGTGCACAGCCGGCCTCCCGGTCAAGACCGACATCACGCCCGGGCCCTCGCGGCTCTGCTCCGGAGCACGGCGCTCCTTCTTCTGCAGGATGAAGTGCAACAGGCCCTCTGTCAAGGTAGAAGACAAGGATTTCCCTTCAACCTGCTCAAAGAAGAAAGGTAACCACTGTGCTTTTGTTACCCAGGCTGTCGGGATTTATTTTACACGGTCGCTCCTTCGCGGTGCTCAAATCGTTCACGTTTATTGATGTTTCTTGCTAAAGTTCTGAGCTATGTCTAGGTCTGTTACTTCTGAACTCCCCCTCACCCCCCTCCAGTATCTCCTGCACACCTGCATTAGTATTTAAAGCCAAATTGTCCACTCTGCTTTCTTGAAACTTTTTCAGGCAGTTTGTGCCAACAGTTGTGAGGAGTTATTGCCTCGTATTCAGTGGCCAATGTCTCCAGTAAAGGGGAGCTGTTCCTTGTTCCCTGCTCCAGTGAGGTTTGCATGGATCTCCACCTCAAAAAATGAGTGTATTCTAGGTTCATCTGTGGGTTTGGTACATTCTGAGTACTGGAAACACAGTATTTCCACACCTGGAATATTTGGTCATAGCACTGCAGTGTTGGCAATACTTTTTCCCCTGCAGGCTATTGCTGTGGGCATGTTGGAATATAGATTTGGCCCAAATGTGAAGGTTTCTTCTTTGGAACATATATTTGGTCCAGATGTGAAGGTTTCTTCTTTGAGTACCATGAACAATACATTTGGTGTTAGTTCAAGTGAAAAGGCAAAGAGCAAGAGAACAGAGGCAGTTTTGGTGTATTTGGTTGGGGCAGCTGCCCCAGCTCCCTGTGAGGTTCCAGGCTCAGCTTCAGCCTTGGATCCTGCTTTTGTGCTCGTGACTGAGTTTGTTTAGTTTGGCATAAGCCTTTTACTCTACCTCCTTGTGAAGGTCATCTTCCTTGGAGTTTTCAGGCATGCTCAGAGCTGAGAATGGGAATTTTCCTTTTGGATACTGACTTCAAATGACCATTGCAAACCTTCATCACCCCTGTGTTCAGCTGTCCCCTGTACACCCCAAGTGTGTGTTCTGCTAAACATGTTCTTGGGTTTTGTAGGAGCCTCAGGTTAAGTTGAAAGAGGCATCTTATTTATTAATCTACTAATTCCTTTGGGTTATTTGCCTCCTTTGCTGAAATAATAAAATGTGATGCAATTTCTGCTCAAACTTACCTAAAGCAGCCTTGGTCTGAGCTATGTGATGTTTCAGCATAAACAGTGGTTTTGCCAAGATAAATTGTTTATTGGATTATCTCAGATTAGCTGCATTACAGCAGGGGTGCTGAAAAATCCCTTAGAATCACAGAGTCATTAAGGTTGGAAAAGGTTTCCAGGATCCTTGAGTTCCAAACATCCCCTTGTCAACCAGACATTGGGTGTTGTGTCTCTTCTTGAACACCTCCAGGGATGGGGACTCCACCACCGCCCTGGGCAGCCCCTTCCAGGGCTGAACAACCTTTTCAGTGAGGAAATTCCTCCTGATTTCCAGCCTGAACTTCCCCTGTCGCAGCTCCAGGCTGTTTCCCCTCCTTTCCTGGGAGGAGAGGCTGATCCTCACATGGCTCACCCTCCTGTCAGGCAGTTCTGGAGAGTGAGGAGGTCCCTCCTGAGCCTCCTTTTCTCCAGGCTAAACACCCCCAGCCCCTCCTTAGTGAAGAGTATCCCAAATTTCCTGCCTAACAGAGGAGATTCTGCATTATTAGCAGCACTGAGTTGAAGTTCTCCAGAGCTGTATCCATGACCTAACTGCTTTCTTGGGTTTTGTTGGTTCGTTTTTTTTTGGTTTTTTTTTCGTTTGTTCGTTTGTTTGTTTGTTTTTCTTTTTACAGCAGACCGCAAAAGCTTTTGCACTATTCATAGCACAGGCTATTTAAAAAGCTGGCCCCCTACAAAGATGGGTCTGGACGAAGATAACGAGCCAGATAACGAGGGGTGTAATTTAAGCTGCCTTGTTGCCATTGGAAGGCTCCATCCCCACGTGGTGCCGCAGCCTGCGAACGGCGAGATCCGGGTGAAGCCCACGGAATACGTGTCCCGGCACGCCATCGATGGCAAATTCGTCTTTGTGGATCAGAGGTGAGAGTGCCCCGCGTGTTTCCAGCACCACTCGCTGCCCAGCACTGCCCCACCCACAGCTTCCCCTGCAAATACCATCGGGAAGAGAAATTGCTGCCCTTTTTAGCTTCTTTACTGCAGGTTGGCTTTTGAGCTGGAGCTCAAAGCTATTGTGCTTTTATTTATTCAGTATGACTGATGAAATTTGAAAAAAAATATCCCCAAAACTTCCAGAAATACATCAGAGCAACGCCAGGATCATTGCTGCCAGTTCATTAAGGGGGTTTGTGGGTGTGTGTAATCTTCAGAAGAAAATGTTTTGAAACTGGACCCTAATTGCTCCCTGTGTTACTTGAAGCCCTCTGCAAACACCAAGGCTGGGTCAGGCTTTGCTAGCATGTACATTTATGTAACTGTTTACTAGGACACGTTCTGCTGGGTTAATGCTTCTCTGTGTGACCTTTTGTGTTTGTGAGGGGGAAAGCTTTTCATAAGGGTTATCTCTCTCAAACGGTTTGGGAGCTTGTGCCAGTGTGGGATCTGCTTTCAAACAGCAATTTATTATCTGAATGGCTAATTCTTTCCTGTTCCAAAAGAAATGGCTTGCATTTCCTTAAGTAGCAGGCACACATGACCTGAATCTTCTGTGGAAATTACTGGATCATCGAGGGAAAAGTAGGAGGTGGAAATTGAGGGAGGGTAAGGCTCGGTCAGGGAGGGGTTGCTTGGTTCCCTTGCTTGTCAAGAGGGATTGAGGCTGTTCCAGTTTCCCTGTGGCTGAGGCTCAGCTGCTTCTAACACAGAAAAGCCCAAAGTCCAAAGTCTGACACCATCAGCCTGCTGGAGTTGCTTTCAGGGGAGACTCAGCTGATCTTTAGTGCCCTTCAGAGGAAGTAGAGGACAGTCAGGAGAGGAAGTGCAGTAAGGAGAATATTTTTTTTTAATGTTACTTATCTGGTCTGGGGTGGGTGGGTTTGTGGGTTTTGGTTAGGTTGTCTGGGTGGTTTTGGTTTGAATTTGAGAGAAAGCTTTTGAAAAGAGCAGCTCAGAGATGGTGCTGCCTCTGGGAGCTGTGGGAGCATTCATGGCTTTGTGTTGCTCAGAAAATGCCATTCTGTCCTCTTTACAGACAAGTTTTATTTTCCAAAGGTGGGACATATTCCCCTGATGTGTAGTTTTGAGGCATTTCTAAAATAATGAGACTCAGAAAGTGTTGACCCATTGGATTTAAACACTTATGCTTTTATTAAATTGCTTTCCAGCTGTTGTTTACAGTCCTTGGGATGTGTATGCTACTTCAAAGGGCTCTTTGAAAGGGAATTTATTTAGAAGAAGGCCTCATCTCTGGGCCTGAAGTTGACATCCAATGATCCTTGCTTCTACTGGAGAATATTTGGGCACCTCTAAAAGTTGAAAACAGTTTATTTCCAAGTCAGGTTTTATTGTTCATATAGACTTGCACTGTCCCTTTATCATTTATCCAAGGAACTCAGCAACTCTTAAACTCCCTGTGACCCTCTCTGTCCTCATGGATTGCAGGGTCCCTGGAGCAGCTCTGCCATGGATTAGGTACCAGTTACTGGGCTGCCACAGCCAGGGAACTGCTTAACAATTCACTGTGGAAATGGCAGCTACACTGAGCAAGCTGTAAAGAGAATCAGCTCTCCTCTTATTTATTCAGTACTTTTCACTGGTCTGCACAGTGAATTTGGGAGTAGAATTCGGTTTATTATCCATGCAGATGACATCAGGTAACAGCTTCACAATTCAGAGCTGCCTTGTTTAGTGAGCTGAGGAAAAAAGTAAATACAGGATGAAATTCCAGAAGGACACAAACAATTTCCTTCCTTGCATAATAGAACGTGGTCAGATACTGAATTCAGCAGTGAGTTTGTGTCTGTAATTCAGTGCAGGTTCTCCTTCCCACAGTTCATCCTGCTGTGAAAAGAAAAGGGTTGACAAATTGCTGTGGATGCTCCTGCTGGTTGTTCCCCATGTCTGCTGGGTGTCCCACCACAGCTTGGTTACTTGGAAAAACACTGGAATAAGGCTGGCTTGGTCCCCAGCTCTTCCATCTTAAAGACAGGCTTGGCTTTGCTGCTTTGTGTTTCTCTTAGAGATTGCTTTGATGGGTTGTTTTGGAGTTTAATTGTCCTGGGATAAGGCTGACCAGATGAAGTCAGTTTGAGTTCTTGTTTCCTTCTCCAAGGCTGAGGTCTTCCATGTCCCTGTCAAGGAGGATTTGAGGTGGTGCTGAATTGGGAACATTCAAAAATGCCCAGCATTTAAATACTTCAGATTTTGTGCTTCAGCTTTTTCCTTCTGTTCTTACTCATAATTATTAATGTGCATTAATTTCTACATTTTATAATATTTAATTTGGGCTTTTTTGAGATTGCAGAAGAGGTGTTGATCTACCTAGGTTTGTTCCTTATTGCCCTTCATATTTAACTTGCATTGGAATAGTTTGGAATTGTGCCACTTATTTCAGTGTCTCCAAGGAACTCTGTCACTTGTCCCTCAGTAATTTTCTTCTAAGAAATGCACAAAATCCAAGCTGAGTTTGGTGTGGTGTTGTTTTTTCCCACTCTTGAGTTCTCCAAACCTTTGCTGTCTGTTTTGCAGTGGCACTTCATGCAGAAAGCTTTGTGTTACCTCGTGGCTGCTACAAGGCAGCTTTTTGAGGCTTAAATTCCTCAAATTACACTTGTTTAGAAAGTCTTACATCCCCTCTGCTTGTGGTAGGTCAAATGTAAACCTGAGAGCTCTGGGTCTTAGGTACTTTTTTAATTACCTGAAAATTAAAAATGGTATTCTTAAGGAATTTTTTTCACCTCCTAAGCTTAAAATTCCTTTCTGCATTGCTTGAGCCTTACCCAGCCTCGGTGTGAGCTTTAGGGATCTCTGACTAACACTTCAACTTGAAAAGATTGTTTTCTTTCTCTTTATTTTGTTCCTCTCCCTCCCTTCCCCAGGGCAACAGCCATCCTGGCATATTTGCCCCAGGAGCTTCTAGGTACTTCGTGTTATGAATATTTTCATCAAGATGATATAGCACATCTTGCAGAATGTCACAGACAAGGTACAGTTGTTAATAATTCAGGAGAGAAGTTTTGTTCAAAATTTTGGGAGCAGTTCTTGTGTATTAAGGAAACCAAAGGTTTGGGTATTGCTGTTTGCAAATATTTGAGTTCAGAAGGTTGTGTTGTGATAATCGTAGACTTGCATGGGTTTGTAGGGAAGGTTTGAGGTTCAGGATGGGTGAGGGGGATGAGGGAGGAGGAGATTTCCCCTGAGGGATGAGGGGAGGAATTACCTGGGTTTTCCCTGAGCAGGGCTCTGTTTCTGTTGCTGTGGTGCCTGCCTGACACGAGTGACTTCCCTTCTGCCTCTCCTCAGTTCTGCAGACGAGAGAAAAAATTACAACTAACTGCTACAAGTTTAAAATAAAAGATGGCTCTTTTATTACGTTGAGGAGTCGCTGGTTCAGTTTCATGAACCCTTGGACCAAAGAAGTAGAATACATTGTCTCCACAAACACGGTCGTTTCGTAAGTGCTCTTCCCTCAGGGTGCCTGGGAATGCCCTTTTCTAATGTGAGACCCGACCTAAATATGTGCACACCTTCTGTATGTCAAGGGGGGGTCTTCTCCAGGTAACAGCCCTGGGAGAGAGGTTTAGTTTAACAACTGCAGTAATTTAATTTCTGCAGAAAAACAGAAATCTTTTCTTTCTTTGGGGAAATCTGGGGGTTTCTTTATAGGGACTAGAGGAGAGTGCATTTCTTTGCTTTGGCAGGTACTTCCCTGCCCTTTTCCTTTGTCTTGAGGTGCCTTCTCAGCAGAATAATTGCTGTAGAAGAATTCTCTGCTGAGAGAAGCTGGTGGGGTCCTGCACTGCCCACTTTGAGGTGGAGCAGGGTGGTTCCTTTGTGTTGTCAGTCCCAGGGGTGATGCTGACTCACACTTTGTCAAAACCCTGAAGCACTCCATGCTGAAACTCTGGCTGCATGACTTGGGGTTTAATCACTGACAGGGCTTTGTAACCTCAGGGTTTTCTCTCACTGGTTCTCCCAATGCTTGAACTCCACAGCACCACGGTCCTGGACAGCGGGGACACGGCCTTCCCCCAGCTGGCAGCGTCCCCACACAGCATGGACAGCATGCTCCAGGCTGGAGAAGGTAACTCCTGTGCCCAGGGGATCACTGGCTCATCCTGCTGCACAAATTCACTGCCCTTCTGCACTGGGGTTTGGGAACATCCTAAGGAAAATGAGGTTTAGCTTCGGGTCTGAGCCACACGTGCCGAGGGTTGCTGTTGTTCACTGTGCATTTCCAAAAGCAGGCAGTCATCCATTCTGGGTAAGCAGTGCTGAGGCCTTTCCTGCCCTCTCAGTGTGGCCTTCTCTGTGCCTTGCAGCACAGCAGGCTCCTTCCTGACCACCTCCCAAGTGCTGTGCAAGTGGGAAATCCCATTACAGGAACAGTTCCTAACTGGCCAGAGCTCCCTTTTCTCTCTGCTTTTGGACTGCTGCAGTTACCTGCCAGGGGCTTTATTTGCAGTCATCAGGTACCTTGGGCTTCTCCCACACTGAGTGGAATATGCACTGGTGAGTTCTTCACACAAAGCACAGAACAAACATGTTTGGAGAAGAGCCTGTTTGGGCACAGAGTAGAGCAGGTCTGACAAGGCCATCCTGTACCAGCTCTGCACAAGAGGCAGCACCAGATGCTCCATTCTGAGGGAGCTGGGATCTGTTCTGTCCCAGCTGGCCCAGAGACACATCTGAGGCCCAGCACAGCCCAGTGCAGGCCAGGGTGGAACTGCCAATAAATCCAGTTCAGAAGGTCCTGCAGCCACTCAAAACACAAATGGAGAAGGTTTGCAAGCCTTTATCTGACCTTAAGGTATCTGTTTGTTTCAGGTGGCCCCAAAAGGACCCATCCCACTGTGCCTGGAATTCCAGGTGGAACAAGAGCTGGGGCAGGTAAAATAGGGAGGATGATTGCTGAAGAAATCATGGAGATTCACAGGTGAGAGGAAATGGTCTGAAGTTGTTTTGTTATTGTTCTTTATGAGGAACTAGACTCCCATAATTTCCTCTTAAAGAACAATTTATTCAAGCTGAACAAGGAATGATCTGACTGTATTTCACAGACAGCTACAGACTCCTGTTCAGCATCCCTGAGGCAGTCAGCCCCCACAGGGAAAGCATCAAGTTACAGCCTTCCAGCTTCCTGTTGCAAAAGACTGATACTGGGATTTTTCTGCAGTGGTGATGATGATGACCTTGTTTACCAGAAACAGGAGTTAAAAAGAGCAGCTACCTAGAAACAAATCCATTCCAGACTGTTCTTTTCCCAGTGACTTGAGGCTGTGAGTGGCACAACCTCCAAATGCCAAAGCTGTTGAGTGTGTGCCAAAACAGCAGTGTTTGTTTTCCTGCAGTCCGTTCTCTCAGATGCTTTTGGAGCTGTTAGATGTGCATGAGGAGCTTGTGCAGTTCCCCCAGAGCTCCTGGAGCAAGGGAGAGGCCTTCCCAGGGCAGTCAGGATGTGGGGCTGGGTCAAACACAGGGTTGCTAAGGGACTGTGGGGCTCCACAGCTGCTTCTCGTGTTCTCACCTGTGTGAGCAGCTGCTTTCAGTGGGTCCTGCTTCATTTCTGTTGGCTAAAAATCCCTGTTCTTCACAGATTTCCTGGTGTTCCCTTTCCCATAGAAGGGTCTCATCCAGCAGATGTTCAGTGGTAGCAGTTTGACCAGACTGGTTAAATGGTCCAGGAGCACACTGAGTCTGCTTCCCACAGTTCTGCTCCTGCTGCAGGCAGGAGACTGCCTCCAGCCTCACTTCAGGCAGCAGCAGACCTGTCCCTAAGGCTTCCTTCCTCTCTGGAGGAATAGGGAAAAGAGAAAGAGGAAAAGAAAAAAGCCGAGGCTGAACCAATACTTTGGAGCTTAACCATCCCTTTTAGTGGCTGTAAAACACTTAATTAGCCCAAGTGAGTGTAGTAGTGCAGTTACCACCCATGTTTGCATTTCAGCTCAGACCCTGGGTTAGTTCCAGTCCTTTTTCAGCAGCTGTTACTATTTTCCAAAGCTGCCTTCTGTTCAGCTTTCCCAGGGGAACCCTGCCAAGAAGATTCCCATTTCCATTGCTTTTCTCTGTGACTACCCCCTCCTCCCTTTAGTCTAGAGATGTGTTGGTTCTACAGTCAATACATTATTCATTATTAAAGATGGTTGATCAAGCTGTGGAAAATGGAAGTGAACAGTGTGGGTTTGAGCAGTTAAAAACAATCCAGTGTCCAGTGGACTGCTGTAGCAGGAGCTCACTGAAGGAGTCTGGGTTACTGTGACTGAGGCAGCTGGAGTTCTTAGCTGGTGGAAACTGAAGTAAAATACTCAAAAATGAGGCTTTCCTTAGCAGCCAGGGCCTTTTCTTTCTGACTGTGCCAAGGCTGTCCAGGAAAAAAGCAGGGAGGAGGTAAAGCCTGCAGCCCAAGCAGGCTGGATTTGCCCAGGACTGTTGATCTGGCTGCACATGAAAGCACTGCTGCTCCTGCTGCTTTGAGGAACACAAAAAGGGAGGAAATGACCAAAATGAAGGCCATGCTTTTAGCACCTTATGGCACCTGATACTGAAGTCAGCACTTGAAGCTCCAGGTCTCTGAGTTGCTTGTGAGTCCATGCCCTGTTTGATGCATGTTTCAGGATAAGAGGATCTTCACCTTCCAGCTGTGGCTCGAGTCCCCTGAACATCACCAGCACTCCCCCGCCCGACACCTCCTCGCCGGGGGGGAAGAAGGTAACAACAGGTCCCCCAGGCTGGGCCACCCGGGGCAGGGAGTGGGGCTGTGCTCAGGGAGCAGCTCCTGGCTGCTGGGCTGGGAAAGAGACCGAGCAAGCGCTGCAGTGGGCACAGCCCAGCACTGCCCGAGGGGCAGAGAGCAGCAGTTCCCAAAGAGCAGCAGCGTTCGAAATCCACCTGCCCTTTCCCTCGTGTTTTGCCAGCAGAGCTGCAAGGAGCGGCTCTCGTTTCCCTCCCCACGCTCCAAAAACTCTCTCACACCCCGTGCTGGTGAGCGCTGGAAGTGCTGGCACTGGAGCACTGGCTGTGCCTGAGGGAATCCACCAGATCTGGGCTGCTGTAAAAGCGGCACAATTTGGTGCTTTCCTGGGTACCCAGAGGTTATTTTTAAGTCTGCACCGTGCACCTGCCTTGCTCTAAGATTGCTTGAGTAGCACTCAGGTGCCATTACCAGCACTGAGCCACCTGAACACTCGTCCTGGCTGCTTCCAGCAATCTCTAAATGCTTATGGAAGTTTTATCCAAAGCAAGAAGAACACTTACCCAGATCCTTATGCACTGCTTCAGACTTACTTAACTTTTTTTTCTCAGAAATTACGATGACTTGCTTGTAAGAATTGCTTGTACTGGAACAGACAGGAAATATTTCTGTTTTTTAGCAGCTCTCTTTGTTCTTGAAGTAAAACTCCAAGCTGGAACAGAATCACAATTCTAGGAATAGTTACTCCGCCTTCTTCTGCCCTGTAGTATTTAACCTGTACACAGAGTAGGGGCTGCTGGAATGGTATAAAGGGTGGAGGGTTGGGTGTTTTCAGCATCCCCTTGATATTTCTCCTTGTTTAGAGATTGTTTGTTGTAAACCACAGGGTTATTTTGGGAAGTCCATCTACCCTGTATTAAAAATTCCAGTACAGGACAGTTTAAGACTCAATGCACCATTTCATGCTGCTTTAGAGCTTCTGTTTTGTCTTTCAAGATCTTGAATGGTGGCACTCCAGACATTTCTTCAGCTGGGCTGCTGTCCGGGCAAATCCAGGATAATTCTGGGTACCCTTATTCCGACAACTCCTCTATCCTGGGTAAGTGAGATCACACTTGAGCATCCTCAGTGCCAGCTAAACTCACAGGGCCAGCCTAACAAAGATCTCGCTGTTAGCAGCAGCTTGCTTGCACGGTGTGTGAGGCACAAAGCCAGCCACCCTGAGTGCCCGGTTTGTCAGCTGCCCTCCCCCTGCCCCTTTCCTCAGCAGTCGTGCTCGGAGCCTCTTGCCGGTGCTCGGGCTCAGCCCCTCCCGGGTGCTGCTGTGCCGCCCCAGCCTGTGCCGCCCCAGCCTGTGCCGCGGGGCTGCTCTGAGCCGCGGCCCGGGAAGCGCCGCAGCCCCGAGGCCGAGGCGGCAGCAGCAGCAGCCGGGCTGCCCTGACCGAGTGCCGTGTCCCTCGCAGGGGAGAACTCCCACATCGGCATCGACATGATCGACACGGAGCAGGGCTCCAGCAGCCCCAGCAACGACGAGGCGGCCATGGCGGTGATCATGAGCCTGCTGGAGGCCGACGCGGGGCTCGGCGGCCCCGTGGACTTCAGCGACCTGCCCTGGCCGCTGTGAGGGCGGGCCACGCCCGACTCGGCGCCCAGGATCGAAGTGCAGTTACCGGCGCGGCTCCGCAGCCTGTGAGACTCGTGGGACTGAGAGGCTTTTATGTGGGAGTTCATAAAAGCTGTGTCAGAGTGCAACTCATCCTCCCATGTGTAACTTCAGACAAAGTGGAATAACCTGCTACAGTGTTCTGTGTTGATTTGGTTAGCTGTGTATAGCTTGCAATACTTGTATATTTTGGATTCTGTCGTTTGAAATTTTTTTTAAATCACTGTGCAACTCACTGGCATCAGTGGTAGCTTTTATATGCAAATGACCATTTCAGATGTATGGTGTGTTTTTACACTGCAAAACAGTCCCCATGTGGATATTTCTTATACTAATTGTACCATAAAGCTGTTTATTCTTTCTTGTAAGAATCCTTTACTATAAATATTGTTAAAGTGTAATGTATTAGACAGTTAAATATTTTTAAAATAAATGTTTCCCTTGTTCTAAGATGGAGCATTTACTTTCATAAATAAATTTGATAAAACCCTGCTGAAGGTGCATGCTAGAAGCACTTGGTATTTATCATTTCTTTAGCCCTGGGGGAAAAGGGAGGGAAGCCAGTGCCTTACACGACTTTGTCATGACAATAAATTCCCAGAGAAGCTCTTATTACTTACTCCTAGATCCAGGTTTATCCTGAGAAAAGCGTGACAGGCTTGGGGGTGGGCTGAAATAGGCTGATAATCTTTAAGAAATACTTGTTTTTCACTTAACATCAACCATCCTTCCCCTGAGGAAAGAAAAGCGACTGCTGGCAAAATTCGTAACTCGCAGATAATTCGAGCCCATTAAAATAATGGAAACTTTATTTGCATGAAAAACTTGTTTACAATCATTAATAAATGAAGAATGAACCATTTGCGTTTTCCTATTCCATGACACTTATGAAAAATGTATTAAATAAATATTTGTGAACAGCTTAAGGTAAGGCAAAATTTAAGATAAAGCCCCTGTCCGTTGTTCACAATTTTTGAACATGGCTCACGCTGCAAACAAGTGAAAAAATTCACTAAAGAACTCCAACAAGATGTTACATGGGTCATTGAATCACGTCCTCAATCCAAAAACCCAAGAGTAAGTAGTTTTGTGCTCAACCATATACAATAACTTTAAAAGGGTCAATCTATTCAGAGCAAAACTATGTACAGTTAATACCTTTGATAGAAGCACTTTGTTAGTATTGTGCAATACATTTATAAAAAATGGCTTCAAATTCCATTTCTCAACCATTTGTAAAGTGCTACTATCAATTCCCACTCTGCTTCCTAAGCCCTGTGCCACGGCGGCGCCGCAGGGCCACGGAGCGGGGCCGGGCCAGCTCAGAGTCACCAACGTCACAAACCTACTGGTACACACAGACACAGCCGAGCCCAGCCGGGCCGCTCCTCCCGGCGGCCACATCCTAAACACCGGCACACAATGGAGAGACTGGCATTGCGGTGTGCTATGAGCTGAGTACGGAGCATGCTTGTGGAGGGGGCACGGCCATCAGAGCGGGGGGTTCTGGCCCTCGGCCTCCAGCTCGCTGCTGCCGGGGGCGGGGTGCATGGGCAGGATGTCCAGCTCGTCCACCTGCGGCGTGGGGTGCATCACCACCAGCTGGTCCTGCGGGATGTCCGCTGCTGCCGCCGCCAGGTTGGTGATGGATTTGCTCTTCACGCACTGGAAGTCCACGTGCCGGCTCTTGCCCTCCTCCTTCTCCCACGACATGCGGATGAACGGTCTCTGCACGTAGTTGTAGATCACCTCCGGCCGCCCGCCCGGCCGCTTCTTCACCTTCTCCTTGTACGTGGGGTAACCTGGCAAAGGCAGGAGCACGGCTCCAGCAGCTCTGCTGGGACACGGCTCCAGCAGCTCTGCTGGGACACGGCTCAGCACCTCAGCACTGCTGGGACACGGCTCAGCACCTCAGCACTGCTGGGACACGGCTCAGCTCCAGCAGCTCTGCTGGGACACGGCTCCAGCAGCTCTGCTGGGACACGGCTCAGCTCCAGCGCCTCAGCACTGCTGGGACACGGCTCCAGCAGCACTGCTGGGACACGGCTCAGCTCCAGCAGCACTGCTGGGACACGGCTCAGCACCTCAGCACTGCTGGGACACGGCTCCAGCACCTCAGCACTGCCTGTACAGAGCACTGTCAGTGCTCCTGGTTATGTGTTCAAGTCACCTGTCCCCTGTGCCCCAGCAATACTGTCCATGTCACACACCACTCCAGGGCACCAGCAGCACAGTTTGGTGCCACAGCTGTTTCTTGTCCAAACCAAGAAATGCCAGCAGAAATAATTCAATATTAGCCAGCATTACAGGCAGGGCCAGTTCTTGTTTAGCTAAAAGGCTCCCACCTTGTTCAGCTGAAATTACTTATTTTAGAGCTCACTAGTTAAAAGCATTTGCTTTTTCTTGGCACATTACAAATGTAACTATGACAATTTGGGGAGTGAATGATAGAAATCCTGCTAATTATAAAGGCTGGATTCTAAAATATCTGGGTCAACAATTGGAAGAAAAATGTAATGCACAGAAACCCAGTTCTTACACTCATGATAAAAAGCAGACTACTCAGTGAGGCTTTACAGAGCAGCCTCCTAACTTACAGGGTGTTTATTTCAGATCAGTATTTCTTTGCACTTCCCTGATCCACTGGATAGTTTTGTAATTCCTGGAAGAAAATGTCTGCCTGCCACTTAACATTTTCCATTTCACATCCTGGAAAGGACACCAGCCCAACAATATCCAAAGCTGCAGAAATGCACTGTTACTTCAAACAAAGCACAGAGAAGATTCTTTGTGGAAACTAAAGGGCAGAGAGCATGAGATGCAGGTTGTGAAGGCAGTAGAAAGCACCTAAATTATCTGCACAGAGCCCAGCAGCCAGATACAGCTTGGACACAGGTCTGGAGCCCATAATCTGGTTTTCTAGCTGGGCCTGTTGCTTGTTGGGTACCATTCCTCCCTGTGGCCATTCTGGCACCCAACCTCAGTAGGAAAGAGCACCAACCCCTGGCTTTTCCAAGTACAGGGAAAACCATAAAGCAGAGAAGTGCAGCAGATCCTGAAGGCCAAAGAGGGAGAGTACAAGCAATGCTTCCCTTACCTTCGATGCCCAGTCGGATCTTCTTGAGCCCCCTTTCCTTCAGAACTGATTTGGCCACGTCTCTATTTTCAATGTATTTGAAGAATCTATACAACTTTGTGCTGTAAATAACTAAAAATACATTTTAATGAGAAAAAAATCCCTGTATTCAAATATTAACCTTTTGGCCTTAAAACACAAAGGTTTTCTTTCCCACTGTTTTGCTTTACTCTGGTATTTCTCTTTCAGAAGAGGGGGAGAGACTCAAGAACTGTAGAGAAAAACAGCTGAAGACACTGGGGAATGGGTTGGTTGCACACCTTGCAGGGAAGCACAGTCCATTTACAGGTGCTTAAACTCCTCATACACACAACTGTAATACTCCAAAAATAGTAACATTTGGGGTTTTTCCCCCAGAAAAACTCGAGCTGTTCTCTCACAGTAAACATGACTCCTACCCCCATTTCTCTCCTCAAGCTCTTTCTAAAGAAGTATTTTCTTCCCCCTCACTGGCTGACAATACCTTAATAATAAAAATTAGTTTCTCCTTTTAATTAGATTTGAACATAACAAACAACATATGCTTCTGCCAAACAAAATATTAAGCAGAACTACCCAAACCAAGAGGTTTATTTTGTGAGGCATTAGGGATGGTGTAAAGACTTTGCTTCATGGTACAACAACTTTAAATCAGCACATTCACTGCTACCTCTACCATGGTGTGGCTTGGGGGGAACAATGAGGATAAAACTTACTTTGTGAATACTCCTCTCCCATTTGGGGGGGATACTCTTCATCCCAGTCAACAACATCATCATCTGTCAGCACAACGATGTGGCACTCCCTCTCCCCACTCTGGGCACTGGCTACCATTAATGGGAGAATCATTTCTTCCAGGTAAAACTCAAATTGCTTGCGAGCACCATCATTTGACAACTCATGCATGAGAGCACCTGGAAGAAAATTTTAAGCATAGGTACATTTGAGAGCTTGGTAGAGAGTTATGAAGGCAGCAATAAGAAAGAGCAGACCTTTTTATCTTGTATTATTACTGCAGACAGCTGTAAAGACACTTAGTCTGTGAGCTTCTGTAAGTTCAGACCTTATTTGAATATTTACCAGCCTGTCCTGCAGATATTAACATATTGCTGGGCAGACAGAGGAGTGACTTTGAGACCTTCTTTATATTTTACTACTGCTAAACATTTGGTAATTGTGCAAGGCTGCTCTTGCTTTTCCTGAAAGAAACATCACTTAAGGCTGTTGCTGGAGGAGCAGAGCACACAGCCCACGTTTCATAAGCAGCAGCTTAAACCCAAAGCTTCTCAAAGCCCTCACGGCAGGAGCTGCTAAATCCCTCTAAGGACAGAGGGCTCGGGCCTGTGGCAGGGTGGGTGGCCCTGCTGGGGAAGGCACAGGTGTCCTGCACAGCATTCCCAGCAGGGAATTCCAGCATTCCCAGTGCAACAGGCTGGGCCTGCACTGCACACACAGGGAGAGCACAGGAAGCAGAGGCACAGGCCAGCACTTGGGCTGTGCTCAGCAATGAAGGAGCTGCAGAGCACAGCACGTGCTGGGAACCCTGGAGCACCCCCTTCCCCAGCAAAGCTGTGCTGCTTCCACCAGGGACACAGCCTCATTCTCTTAAGCAAGGAGCTGAAAATATTCTCCTCCCTGTCCTCTGAAAAAAAGGGTACCACTGAATATTCCTGTATCTGTACTGCTCATGCAATCACAGAGTCAAGTATTCTAAAGGGTGACCACAGCACAGAATCAGATACTAAAATATCAGACATTATTTTTCAAAAAATGTAAATCCATTTGCTTTAGGGCTTTATTACAAGACAGACAAAAAGGGATGGATTTTATTCATGTAGTGCCAGCCATCTTATCTCAATAAAGGATGTGATTTAGAATTAAGACACATGCACTTAAGTCAATTTGTATAATTCAACTTATTAAAATAAACTCTGTACTTACTCAGATCTCTGCATTTTATAGTACTATACTCAAAGGAGATACAGAGATAGTCACATGCTTCTCTCAATTCAGGAATAGATATCCCATCAGGACAGCGTATCACCCCAGTCTTGTAGTAATCCTGCAGGATGCACCAAGAAAAAACACAATGCACAACACTCACCAACAGCAACATTTCATCAGTTCATTTATGACACCTTCTCCACAAAGAAAGCCCCCAAAATGTAAGACAACAACAGATGTTAAACTTTGTGAATCTTCCTGTCCTCAAATGTATCACTTTTCAGAGCTGCATTCAGAGCAGTGAGTTCTGGTTAAAATTGTTATTTAAGTGACAACTATTAATACTGATAATTTTGCTGTCTTTTATTGATACTTCACTGAGCTCTTCCCATTCCAAGTCTGCTGATAAAGCAATACAGCAGCTCTACTTCCTTGTGTAGATGTTAAATAAGGGGCTATTTCCATCTCAGACTGAAATTTGCTTTACTCCCGTTAGCTGCAGGAAGTTCACTTCCAGTACTCTGTTTCACCTAACTTCACTCCAGAAGGGTGGGATATACCTGAATTTGGTGAACTACATGCATAGGAAAAGGTAAACTGATTTCTGGCAGGCAGTAATTTTTGGTTTCTTTCACATGTCCTTTCTCTCTCCTCATGGCTAGGAAAAGGGGGTTCATATCAAGCATTTGCCCTCCTCTAAAAACAACACAAAAGAGCAGCATCTGTGCCATCCACAAAATCTAGATATGCAAGTTAGGTTACACCAAGAAGCTTTACCTCTTAATAGTGCTTGTCCTAACAGTACTTGACCCTAAAACTCACCAGAATGGCTCGAAACACAGTGGAACCAATTCCTTCAGCAACTTCGTACTCTCCTTTCTCATTGGGACGTGTAAAGTTGTGTTCTCTGCCTGATCCAAACATCCTGCTCGAGAATTAAAGTAATTGGGGTTAGAATTCCTTACTATGGTTTTCTTGTTTGTAAATAAGAAAAATAAAATGCAAAAATTGGTACAGAAACTGCAGGGGGAAAGCAGTGCATTCTGTTTGGTTGGGTTTATGTTTTTCACTTAATGATCCAACGTGTCTTTTCTGACCACTCCTCAGGACAAGAAATAATATTTAGCAAAAGGCAGTCTAACAGGATACAGGCTTAAGGCAAATAATACATTCTTATTATAGTTACTTTTACCTCCCAAGCTGTTCCTGCTTAGTGTCCTGCAGACTGACACTGAGGGAAAGTGGGTTTATAAATAACCTGCGTGTTAGAGCAGTATTTCCGTATCTCTATTAACCTACTTTTCAATTAGCAGAAGATAAAATAAGTTTGTCCCTTGAACCAATCCCAGAGGGAGAGTAACTCAGCATCACACATGCACAAAAAGCACCACTTTCTCTGAAGCTGGGCAGAGAAAAGGAAACTATTTCATTGCTTTATTTCAGCTGATACACTTCCAGTCTGTCTAGACATTTACATGTATGCGAGTATTGTATAATATACAAGTGCTTTAAATCAATTATTTAATTCTATTGATTCTTACTTCCATTTATTCCCTTTGACAGTTTAGACAGAGAAGCATTTTTTGCCTTCTCTGTGACTCACCCAACTTTTCACAAAACAGGGATCCAAGGTACTATTTATCCCACACTGCAGTGGTTTAAACAGAGCAGAAATTGTTTAATCACATTTATTACCTGTGCTGTGGCAAAGAGATTTATATGTATGTATTCTAAATATGATTATATCCTTGTGTGCTGAGAAACAGCCGTATTTTAATGAAAAATCCAAATCCAAAGTGACACAGACAAACCTTTCTTTTCTTTCTGGATGAAAGATTTTTAAGTGGTGCCCTCTGTGTTTGGACAAGGCAAAACCAACCAGAATTTGAAGAAGTCCAGTACTGCATCTTTTCCCACCAAGCAAACACATTAAATATATTGCTCATTATAGTTTCTACAGAACACATTACACACATATTGTGGACTGGCATTCAAGTGATCATTCTGAGCACTCAGCCTCTCTGCTGAGTGGCTCAGGGCTGTTACACTGATTATTTGACACTTCAGAAGATAAACTGGCTGAGCCTGAACATTGCCAGGGTAGGCCCACTAAGCAAAATAAATTCCTTCAAGCTTTTCCTTCTTGCTGTTTTGAAAGAGATTGCCTACACCCACCATGCCACTTTGTTTTATGAAGCACCTAGCTTTATAATTGAGGAGGAACAAGGCACACTGAGCACACAAGCACTGCCCAGGAAGACAGAAAGAAATGGGAACATCACAAAATGTTAATTTCTTTATCTGTCATCTCTAGGTAACAGACATCTCTTGGGCTCCCTGCCAAAACCAGAGGAAATGTGATTTTTTGCTTAAAGACACTTGCAAACTGCTAATATTAAACATTAGCAAGATCAGCTGCAGCAACAGGAGTCTAATAGGTATTTAAACAGTTTAAATATCCACAAAGTATTTATGGCTCTCTGTAGCAGTAGGGGACTAAGGGGAAAAACCCAAATCCAAAAAGATACAAACCTGCCCAACATTGTATTAGGCTGTGCAGTGAAGATGGAAGGATCTACAACAAATCTGGTGTTGTCCACGATGAGCGTTACTCGCTCGGAAGTTCTGACATTCCGAGCTCCCTCTTTGCCATTTTCATACACAAACACCATCTCCCCACCAGCCTTGCAGCTGCCATCTGAGCTGGACTGGCTGCTGTTCCTGCTGCTGGTGCCCATGCTGACAACAGAACCATTTGGGGATGTCTTCTGGGGCCTGGGGCTGCTGGGCCGAGAGGAACTGTGATCCTTCTCGCGATCTTTAGCGGCGACGAGGCGGAAGGAGAAAAAACAGGAAATGAAATGAGATATTTACATGAGTCCTCCTATGCAGTTGGTGTCTTTCCAGGCACAAAACACATCAATTTGACAAGTTAAGTACAAATTATTTTGGTTAAGTCTATTCTGGTTAAAGACACCTTCAAAAATAACTGCCCATTTATGAGATTCTGAAATTTCTATCACCTGGATATCAAATCCACCTCACCTTCCCCGGAAGTCTTTACTAGGAAAATTTACTATTGTAAAGTACTGGAAAAGGAACTCAACATAATACAGAAGCTATTGCATCACATGGTGCTATAGCTCAAAGAAACAAACCATATTTTGTCACTTAAAAAAATCCCTATTTCCTCTATTTCCAAATATCTAGACTCTACAAAGTAAAGGGGAAGTATTCAGTCAATTATCTTAGAAAAATTAATTGTTCTTGTGATTTGAACTAAGTAAGAGCATCATGTGGGAATTCACACTGCAGACTGAAAAAAAAGTTACAGCCTATCAAAGGAGGGTACTCCCAGCCCAGGGCACAGGTAAGAAATTTGTATCATCCACAAATACTGCTTGTTATTGTATTCCTTTCACAAAACCGTGCTCAAGTTCAGAGCACTTGGATCCTGAACGTGGCAGAGAAGTGCACACACCAGAATGATACTGCCGTGTTGGTGAGGTGACGTTCCTGATGCACGGAGTGAGCTGAGATTCTGCTCTCTCGTGGGAGGAGTCGCGAGATCTGTCACTCGACCTGCGCCTGTCCCTCGATCTCTCGTGCCCGCCACTCGCCCCATGGAGGCTCATTTTGGTGTAGTCTATCCCTTTAGCAACGCGGGATGAGGTGCTGCAAACAGAAACAAGTGAAACGTTCAGCATTTCAGATTTTCAAAGGCATTACACAGCTAAATTTTCAAGGCATTCACGCTCCATGGACGTGTTTCCGAGATCAGGACTATCCAGCTCCATTTTCTTTGTTGTACTGATGTTCATACTTACAAACAGGAACAATTACTTGGAACATTAAGTAGACAGCAGGAATTACCTGTTTGCTGCTGTGTGATTTACAGAGCCAGCTCCTGAACAACTGAGCCTGCCTGTGAACCTGCATTCACACAAATCTCTTCCAGAACAGGTGAGTCAAATACAAATGAGCATTTTATTTTGATTCTTAGAGTTAAATTAAGTGTTCTGATCAAAGGATGAAGTTAGAAGTTAGGGGTCATTTTTTTCCAATGAAACCTATTTTGGCAAACCCTTCTCAGACCACAGGCTGACTTCACACTTTTCCTGCAACTTGCCCTTCCCAAAGGTAGTCAGTCTTAAACTGATACATCAAGACACACCAGCCAAGAGTTTGTTTCTGCACATTCAGTTTTAAATTTTCACTTATTCCTAAAAAGAACAAAAGCCACCACAACCCAAGCAGCAAACATGAACTAAACTGTTAAAGCCACGACCTACCAAACTGTCAGTAACAAGTTGGATATTTGTTCCAGACCAGCAAATTTTAATATAATAGTTTCAGATGTTTTAGACTGTGATTAAGTTACATTACTCAATTTAAGATATCAGTTACATTTTGCAATTATTAAACCAACTGACAAAACTAGCTGAGATCCACAACTCTCAGAAACCATCTAAAATTTAAATATCAACTTGCAACAGCTATTGCTGAATTTATCAAAAATCCTTTTATCTTCTATTTATACCCTTTTAAAGAGACAAATTTATGTCTGGACAGCACAGACATGTCTGTGTCCTTGCACCCCACCAGAATTCCTAAGGCAGTTCTTTTACTATTTACCTTTCAAGTGCTATTTACCTTTCATGACAACACTCATTATTTATGGGTTTAACTGAAGAAATTCCCAAAGCCTCAGGTAGTGGATAACCCAGACAGACATCTGCACAGCTACGAGGTCTGACAGACTGAGCAGAGTCATAATTTCCCAGAGGAACCTCAATGCCCCGCTTGCTTGCAGCCTGCAAGTCCCATAACTCCTACCAAGAGACCTGAAATCATGACTGCAGGAATGCTGTGGGAGAACACAGAGAGGGAAGAATAATGACCTAGCTAAGACATGAACAAAAAATAAAAAAGCATTCACTGGACAAGCAGATCGAGCAGTGTCCTCTTTTTAGGTTGCTTAGAAATAATAACGAAAAAAACCCAAAACCCAAGGCTATTAGATGTTGCATTTTCAGGTTTCAGTGACTGATAAGAAGAGGAGCTTAACTGAGAACAAAAAGGCTGTGCTGTGCCAGATGAGTGTTCAGCACAGTGCAAGGAATCAGAAATGTACCTCTTCCTAAGGCACACAGGCTTCTCCCCACCCCGCCGGAACGAGGGCAGGATCTCCTGGCGGCAAAGCACAAGTTTGGTGCAGAGGGAATCTACTGCAATCCTGTTTCCTGCCAAGCTCAAAACATGCTGCAGTAAGAAATGCATCTTTGGGATGAGGAGTCAGCCAAAGGTCTATTGGATAAGGGAAAAGAACTGCAAGCCTTGCTTCTGGCTGAAAACGCACAGATTTACAGTCCAAGAATAATGATCCAAGCACTTTCTTTAAAAGGAAATTTCCTGAGGACTTCCAATGCACTTCAGAAGGTACTAAGATTTATAACATTTCAGCATGGCTAACATGTCTCCTCTTACTTGTTTTACCTCTCTATTAGAGAAAGGTAAATTCTTTATTTTTTAAAGTGCAATGTGCAAAAGGTTCCAAGAGTGAGATCTGCAAACCTCCCTCTCAAAAACATCAATTTAGGAAAACCTTTGCACCTTTTCTTTGAGACAGATATATACTTACATAACATAACCATTCTAACAGATATAAAATATGCCCATAAATTATTAGAAATATGGATTACAGCCTCAAACTCAAGACCAAAGTCTAGCCTCAGTTTATACATGACAATATTCATTACTACTACAGCTAAGCTTCCAAGAAATGGTGATTTTTTTTTTTTTTTTAACTTTAAAGAACCCCAGTGCATTTATATTTGCATGCTATGGTATAATCAAGGGTGCCACAAAAGGGGGTGTGTATGTATGGAGTACTCAAACATCTACGTAGAAGTCTGGTGACAAAACATCTCTGCAAATCCCAATAAAGCCTCATGTGATCAGGCCTCTGTTGAGGCACAGCTTTGATCCTAGACCTGATAACATTTCCAACCATGCTGGGAGAAAACAGAGTTTTGCAGGTGTCACATTTTATAGTATCAAAATGCATGACTCACTGTTTCTCAATAACTAAAGAGCTCTATTTGCTTTAAATAAGGGAAACACGCTAGAAAATGAAATTGAACCACAGTGATGGGATGCAGGCTTATCACACATTTTAGCAGAGCAAACACCAATCCCCCTTTAACAGACAAGGCAATTAAAATGTGATTCTTAATCCAGAGAACCATCTGAAGCCACATTACCCTCCAAGCAGTGATTCAGAGTTCCCAGTGAGGCAGGGCAAGCCCTAGTTAATAATCTCTTCCCAGGAGCTGATAAAAACAGGTGCTACAGGAAGCAACACTGACTCAGCTGGCACCACGCTTCCTCCCGAGCCGTGCCCCAAGGAAGGGCCATGTCAGGCACGGCTGTACCTCCCGAGTGGGAACTGGGGCTACTCCTGCTTGGTGCCAGCAAGCCTGGAGGAGAGGGGCAGTGCTCAGGGATTAGCTATCCTGTGCTGCTGCCAGCCACAGCCATCCCTGCGGAGCCTGGGCCATCGATTCAGCTCAGCATGCCACACTAGGAGAGGCAGAGGCTGCCAGCTGGGGGAGGACACGATCCTTGAACAGTAAATCAACTGCTTCTGAAGCAGACAGATTAGTAAATAATTTCAAAGGGCTGTTCAAACTGCAGCTGGCCACGGCACTCATTTGCTTGCTGCTATGTTGTACTTTCCTCCTTTAATGCACAGATTAATGCTGTGAGACTGATGCATCATCTATTAGCCACAAGATGCAAGCCAAAATTGCAGGATTTTTAAGAATTCAAGCAGTTTTGCTTGAGAAAGCACTGGCTGAATCATGGATCTTCCATCATTTCAGTAACAGCCATCTAAAATGTCAATCTTAAATCTCATCACTGTTGAGTCACAGTTCACAAAAAATATTTATTTGATCTCTTGGATATGTATCTGACAAACTTGAAGTTCCATGTGTTCAACAGCACGAGCACTCAGATCAATGCTACCCCTTAAATACAACTTTGCTCTGCAATGAACAAGAAAACTAACATGAGTTTAAACCTGAACAAAGAGAAGATGCAGAGGTGGAACTTAGCATGTCAGAAGAGACAGGAATTGGCTTTACCCTGCCTTACCTGACTAGGAAAGTTGTGCCCCTGTGCCACCCTACTATTACTCTGAAAAAGGAACTACATTTGTGGCCAGTGCATATGAAAGAAGACCTGTGACTTCTGTTTTCCTCCAAAGAGGTTTTAGAAGAAGTTGCAAATGTTCAAAGAAAAAGGAAGACATCAGAACTAGCGAGTAATTTCAATTTATTAGATAGAAGGACTTGTTGGTCACACCTTTTTCCCCTCTAACAGGGCCAGGAGGTTGTTTCTGCAGGGAGTGCACAAACCCTTCACTGCACACCAGCAATGTGAGGGACTAGGTACAAACCTGTCCCCAGTGACGAAGGCAAGACAAATTGGCATTCAGTGGGGAGTTCCACAGCTGTGCTGTTGCAGCTTCCTACCCCTCTACACCAGTGGCCACGGGACTGACCACAGCAGAGCTGCCCCACTTGAAGAACAGGCAAACAAGAGCTCCTGTGGTCCACAGAAGCCCCACACAGCCCAGACACACCACCTGCACTCCTCCAACAGCAGGGAAACGCTGGGAGCTCCAAGTGCCAGGAAGCCGTGGCCGCCACACTGTGTTCACCTGAAATCTCAGCCCACAGAGCCTTACTTCAAGCCTCCAAAAAAGAGAACTGAAGCTACAAGGACCTGAAAAGAAGTCAAAGTCAGCTTTCAACTGATTCCCCAGCTGATGACCACCAGCCGCACTCTGGGCTGTGGAAGCCATAAGGCACAGCACCAACCCATAAGCAGAATTTTTTCCTGCATGCCAAATGACACACAGCATTTAATTTAAAAGCATAAGAGAGGAAAAAGAACAAAGAAAACACCATTTTGAACCCACTGGAAAAAGTCCCATATAGGTAAGACCACCTAGTACCCAAAAGTACTTTATAAAAGGGAAGAACATCTTGCTTTATCAATTACTTTCCTACAGGGAAAGAAAGAAACAAAAAAAAAAAAACCTAATAGACATACCCACACCAAAACAACCAAACACCCTCATGAATATTCATATATTTTGGCAATATTCACAAATTCAATACGCATTTTTCCCTGGCTCCAAAGGAACATTGGAACATGTGCACTACACCCATTCAAGAACTTTAAGTCAGTGACAGAAATTATTTTCCCCCTCAGACAGGGATCAAGAAAGCTCTGTCTTTCTAAGGCAATGAGGCATTTTCTTTAAAAGCAGCTGCCTCATGAAGAAAACCAAATAAGCTCAAGGTTTTATTTAAGCAAATCTATTTAATATGATGTGAAGGAGGGAAAAAAAAAGTACTATCAAAATGGCAACTTGTCATACTGGTAATGCTTCCTATTTTTGAAGCAAGGGAAGAGCTGTTTTTAAAAAATGTAAATGCTCTTCAATTTAATGATGCTTTGGAGTCATCTGTGGAAAGAGAGCTTCAGTTTTTCTTTATACATAACAACAGATTGCTTTGAATATATTACTAATTATTAAAAGAAGTCATTAGACTGAATTAATTCTACTGCCAAAACAATTAGCATGTATTCCAACATAAAAACTCCATGTGCATTCTACTGAATACTGCCAATAAACATACTTGTTTTATAAAACCAGCTCTTGTCTACACAGAATTATGGTGCTTAACCAATATATTTAGTGCTCCCAAACCCACCCTGAAAGCTTAAATAAATGAAAAGGACTCAGCAGTGGAATATTAACCAAGATTTTTACTCTTTCCCCCCTGTCTATCTCCTAAAACTTATATTAGCTCTCCTTAAAATACAAACTTAGATTCACCCTTTGCTAGGACGATTCCCAGAATCAACACTTGTAGAATCAGGCTCCAGAGCTTTATCTATACACTGAGTTACAGCTGCAGTGCTCCGAGGCTTTAGAAGAAATCCCTTCTGCTCATCCTGCCAGGACTTACACAACGACAGCGCTTATGCCCCTCTTCCTCCCCCTAAAGCCTGTTCTTTGTCAGCAGACATTTCAATTGACCTGTGCACACAAAGGACAGCACTTTGCCTTTTCCTCATTCTTCTCCTGAATAATGCCCACACATTAGTCCTGTTAATAAATACGCACCTTCCTNCCGCGCCGCTGCTCCGCTCCGGCCGCCGCCCGGCCTCGGGCACACGCCCCGACGGGGCTCTGCCCGGGCAACTCACGGCCCCGACAGCTTCCATTTGTTCGGGAAAGTCCGCCCGCATTAATAGTTAAAATTAATTCACTTCTCACTGAGTTCATGAGCCTTTAGAGAACGAGAGAACCTCCATTTTTTAGCTACAAGCATCCCTCTTCCAGCAAGTTTAAGCTAGGAAAAATGTACTGTTCTTTGCAACAACTTAAATATCGTTAGTATAGAATCAGTATATTTACAGATCAGAAATCATTGTGCATCTTCACATCCATAGGCTTGACAAGTCGAGCCCACCAAACACAAAAAGCAANAGCCGTGGCCGCCACACTGTGTTCACCTGAAATCTCAGCCCACAGAGCCTTACTTCAAGCCTCCAAAAAAGAGAACTGAAGCTACAAGGACCTGAAAAGAAGTCAAAGTCAGCTTTCAACTGATTCCCCAGCTGATGACCACCAGCCGCACTCTGGGCTGTGGAAGCCATAAGGCACAGCACCAACCCATAAGCAGAATTTTTTCCTGCATGCCAAATGACACACAGCATTTAATTTAAAAGCATAAGAGAGGAAAAAGAACAAAGAAAACACCATTTTGAACCCACTGGAAAAAGTCCCATATAGGTAAGACCACCTAGTACCCAAAAGTACTTTATAAAAGGGAAGAACATCTTGCTTTATCAATTACTTTCCTACAGGGAAAGAAAGAAACAAAAAAAAAAAAACCTAATAGACATACCCACACCAAAACAACCAAACACCCTCATGAATATTCATATATTTTGGCAATATTCACAAATTCAATACGCATTTTTCCCTGGCTCCAAAGGAACATTGGAACATGTGCACTACACCCATTCAAGAACTTTAAGTCAGTGACAGAAATTATTTTCCCCCTCAGACAGGGATCAAGAAAGCTCTGTCTTTCTAAGGCAATGAGGCATTTTCTTTAAAAGCAGCTGCCTCATGAAGAAAACCAAATAAGCTCAAGGTTTTATTTAAGCAAATCTATTTAATATGATGTGAAGGAGGGAAAAAAAAAGTACTATCAAAATGGCAACTTGTCATACTGGTAATGCTTCCTATTTTTGAAGCAAGGGAAGAGCTGTTTTTAAAAAATGTAAATGCTCTTCAATTTAATGATGCTTTGGAGTCATCTGTGGAAAGAGAGCTTCAGTTTTTCTTTATACATAACAACAGATTGCTTTGAATATATTACTAATTATTAAAAGAAGTCATTAGACTGAATTAATTCTACTGCCAAAACAATTAGCATGTATTCCAACATAAAAACTCCATGTGCATTCTACTGAATACTGCCAATAAACATACTTGTTTTATAAAACCAGCTCTTGTCTACACAGAATTATGGTGCTTAACCAATATATTTAGTGCTCCCAAACCCACCCTGAAAGCTTAAATAAATGAAAAGGACTCAGCAGTGGAATATTAACCAAGATTTTTACTCTTTCCCCCCTGTCTATCTCCTAAAACTTATATTAGCTCTCCTTAAAATACAAACTTAGATTCACCCTTTGCTAGGACGATTCCCAGAATCAACACTTGTAGAATCAGGCTCCAGAGCTTTATCTATACACTGAGTTACAGCTGCAGTGCTCCGAGGCTTTAGAAGAAATCCCTTCTGCTCATCCTGCCAGGACTTACACAACGACAGCGCTTATGCCCCTCTTCCTCCCCCTAAAGCCTGTTCTTTGTCAGCAGACATTTCAATTGACCTGTGCACACAAAGGACAGCACTTTGCCTTTTCCTCATTCTTCTCCTGAATAATGCCCACACATTAGTCCTGTTAATAAATACGCACCTTCCTCTTGTGTCTATCAGGGAGGAAACACAGAAGCATGGGAACAATTTCGGAATCAGAGCACAAAGGAATTCTGTTCCTTCAAACAAGGCAGCTTTGAAAGCCAGATCAGCATCCTTTGGCATTACTTGTTAAGTTCAGCATATTTGATATTTCCATCGTTTCTTCAGTACTTCACTGCACCATCAGCGAGCCTTACTTTTTCCTCCATCATCCTCCCCTCCGGCGTACGCGACCGCAGCTCCCCGGTCCACGAAGCGCTGCGAGCCCTGCGGACGGGAGCGGGATCGTGTCTCTCGCAGCGCCTGACTCAGCCACGCGTGCGGCACGGCTGACGTGCGACCTCGCAGGCTCCCGCGGGCCCGCAGCCATTGGCCCGCGCTGCCGGGCGGCGCGGCGGGCAGAGCCGGCCCGCGGAGC